>CAHIKZ030000492.1:0-247500 GCA_903632075.3 Acanthosepion pharaonis
AAGGGCAAAAAAGAAAAAAGAACAAACCCAAAGCCAAAAAATAAACAAAATTTTCGGGGGGAAAAAAGAAAAAAAAAAGAAATGGGGGGAAAAAAAAAAAAAAAAGTTTAAAAAAACAATAAGACTTTTTTTTAAAAATAGGAAAAACAGAAAAAAAAGAAAAAAAGAAAAAACAAAAACAATTTTTGGGGGTTTTTTTTAAAAAAAAAGGGGGAAAAAAAACCCCAAAAAGAAAAAATTTAAAAAACAAAAATAAAAAAAAAATTTTTTTGGGGGAAAAAAAAAAAATTTTAAAAAAAAAAACGAAAAAAAAACCCAATTTTGGGGGGTAAAATAAAAAGAAAAAAAAATTTTTGGGGGGAATAAAAAAAAAAGTTTTAAAAAAAAAAAAAAAATTAATGGGGGTAAAACGGAAAAAAAATTTAAAAGGGGAAATAAGAAAGAAAAAGTTTTAAAAAAAGGAAAAAAAAAAAAACAAAAAAAAAAAAAAAAAAACAATGGTAAAAATAGAAAAAAATTTTGGGGGAAAAAAAAAAAAATTTTTTGAGTGAAGAATAAAAAAAAACTTTAAAGAGGAATAAAGAAATTTGTAAAAACAAAAACAAAATTAAAGAAAAAAGCAATGTTTTAAACAGAGAATTTAATAATTAAAAAAAAAAAAAGAAAACAAAAACAAAAAATAAAATTTTTGATAAAACAGGAAAAATTGAAAAGGAACTTTAAAGAAAGAAAAAAAAAAAACTTTTTAAAAAAAGCCAAAATTCTTTTTAAAAAAAAAAGAAAAAAATTTAAAGAGAGAGGAAAAAAAGACAGAAAAACAGAATTTCAACCCAACCTAGCCGATTAATATCTACTGACATAAGTTGTTCTTGTGGGTGAAAGATTCAGAGAAAAGAAAAAACATTGTAAATGAGAGGACAATAAAAAGACAGAAAAACAAATTTCAAACCCAACCTAATAGTTGTTAATATACTATGACAGTAAAGACAGTTGTTCTTGTAAATGAAAGGACAATAAAATCAGGACAAAAAAAAACATTAATAAATGAGTTAGAGGACAATAAAAGAAAGAAAAAACATTTTCAGGACAATAAAAGACAGTATAACAGAATTTCCCAATAACTAGCCGATTAATATACTATGACGCAAGTTGTTCTTGTGGGTGAAAAGAATCAGAAAAGAAAAACATTGTAAATGAGAGGACAATAAAAGACAGGACAACAAATTTCAGCAACCTAACCGATTAATATACTATGACGCAAGTTGTTCTTGTGGGTGAAAGAATCAAGAGAAAGAAAGAAAAAACATTGTAAATGAGAGAGGACAATAAAAGACAGAGAAAAATAGATTTTCAACCAAGCCTAGCCGATTAATATACTATAACACAAGTTGTTCTTGTGTGTGAAAAAGAATCAGAGAAAAAAAAATATTGTAAAAGAGAGAGGACAATAAAAGAAGAAAAACAGAACAACCGAAACCTAGGCGATTAATACACTATGACATAAGTTGTTCTTGTGGGTGAAATGAGAAGAAAAGAAAAATATTGTAAAGGAAAGAGGACAATAAAAAAGAAAAAAAATTTCAACCCAACCTAGGCTATTAATATACTCATTTGTTCTTCTGCGAAAGATCGAGAAATAAAAACATTCTGAAAGAGGACACAAAAGAATCAGAGAAAGAAAAACATTGATAAATGAGTTAAAGGGACAATAAAAAAAATGACAGTGGTATAATAAACAGAATTTCAACCCAAATAGCCGATTAATATACTATGACGAAAGTTGTTCTTGTGGGTGAAAAAGAATCAGAGAAAGAAAAAACATTATAAATGAGAGAGGACAATAAAAGACAGAAAAACAGAATTTCAACCAACCTAGCCGATTAATATACCATATGACAAGTTGTTCTTGTGGGGTGAAAGAATCAGAGAAAAAAAAAACATTGTAATGAGAGGACAATAAAAGACAGAAAAAGAAAATTTCAACCAACCTAATGATTAATATACTATGACGCAAGTTGTTCTTGTGGGAATTGAAAGAATCAGAGAAAGAAAAAACATTGTAAATGAGAGGACAATAAAAGACAGGAAAACAAATTTCAACCAACCTAATGATTAATATACTATGACGTGTTGTTCTTGTGGGTGAAAGAATCAGAAAGAAAAAACATTGTAAATGAGAGAGGACAATAAAAGACAGAAAAACAAATTTCAACTCAACCTAGCCGATTAATACTATGACGCAAGTTGTTCTTGTGGGTGAAAGAATCAGAAAAGAAAAAACATTGTAAAATGAGAGAGGACAATAAAAGACAGGATAACAAATTTTCAACCCAACCTAGATGATTAATATACTATGACGCAAGTTGTTCTTGTGGGTGAAAGAATCAGAGAAAGAAAAACATTGTAAATGAGAGAGGACAAATAAAAGAAAGACAGGATAACAGAATTTCCCCAAACTAGCGTAAAGACGATTTCAATATACTATGACGCAAGTTGTTCTTGTGGGTGAAAGAATCAGAGAAAGAAAAACATTGTAAATGAGAGGACAATAAAAGACAGAAAACAGAATTTCAACCCAACCTAGTGGAATTAATATACTATGACGCAAGTTGTTCTTGTGGGTGAAAGAATCAGAGAAAAGAAAAACATTGTAAATGAGAGAGGACAATAAAAGACAGAAAAACAGAATTTCAACCCAACCCTAGCCGATTAATATACTATATGACGCAAGAAGTTGTTCTTGTGGGTGAAAGAATCAGAGAAAGAAAAAACATTGTAAATGAGAGAGGACAATAAAAGACAGTATAACAAATTTCAACCCAAACTAGCTGATTAATATACTATGACGCAAGTTGTTCTTGTGGGTGAAAAGAATCAGAGAAAAGAAAAAACATTGTAAATGAGAGAGGACAATAAAAGACAGGATAACAGAATTTCGTAAGCGGTTCCCAACCTAAGACGATTAATATACTATGACTATGACGCAAGTTGTTCTTGTGGGTGAAAGAATCAGACAATAAAAGAGAAAAGAAAAACATTGTAAATGAGAGAGGACAATAAAAGACACAAAAACAGAATTTCAGAAATCAACCCAAGCTAGCCGATTAATATACTATGACGTAAGTTGTTGAAAGGGTCAATGGGTAAACAGAAAAGAATCAGAGAAAAAAAAAACATTGTAAATGAGAGGACAATAAAAGATAGAAAAAACAGAATTTCAACCAACCCAATAACTATGACGCAAGTTGTTCTTGTGATTAATATACTAAATGAGAGAGGACAATAAAGATAAGAGAATTTTAAGCTAGCTTATACTATGAAAGTTGTTCTTGTGGGTGAAAGCATCAGAAAAAGAAAAACATTGTAAATGAGAGAGGACAATAAAAAGACAGGATAACAGAATTTCAACCCAAGCTAGCTTGTGGGATTAATATACTATAAAAGACAGAAAAAAGTTGTTCTTGTGGGGTGAAAGAATCAGAGAAAAGAAAAAAACATTGTATACTATGACGCAAGTTAAAGAATCAGAAAAATAAAAAACATTGTAAATGAAAGGGTCAATAAAAGAATAAACAGAATTTCAAAAAGCTGATTAAAAAACAAGTTGTTCTTTATGAAAGTAATAGGAGAAAGAAAACAATAGAGAGGAGACAATAAAAGATAGAAAAAACAGAATTTCAACAGCTGATCAATATTATCAAGTTGTTCTTGTGGGTGAAAGATCTAGAGAAATAAAAAACATAAATGAGAGAGGACAATAAAAGACAGTATAAGAGAATTTCAACCAAGCTAGCTGATCAATATACTATGACGCAAGTTGTTCTTGTGGGTGAAAGCAAGAGAAATCAGAGAAAAGAAAAAACATTTTGATTAAAACAGAGAGGACATTGTAAATGAGAAAGACAATAAAAGACAGAAAAACAGAATTTCAATTTCTGATTAAACCTGTTGAAAGCTGATAAATGAGAGAGGACAATAAATACAGGATGCGACGCAAGTTGTTCTTGTGGGTGAAAGAATCAGAGAAAGAAAAACATTGTAAATGAGAGAGGACAATAAAAGACAGGATAACAGAATTTCAACCCAAGCTAGCTGATTAATATACTATGACGGAAGTTGTTCTTGTGGGTGAGAAAGAAAAAGTAAATGAGAGAGGACAATAAAAGAGAGAAAAAAGAAAAAACATTGTGAAAGTTGTTCTGTGGGTGAAAGAGAGGACAATAAAAGACAGGACAATAAAACAGGAATTTCAACCCAAGCTAGCCGATTAATATACTATGACGCAAGTTGTTCTTGTGGGTGAAAGAATCAGAGAAAGAAAAACATTGTAAATGAGAGAGGACAAATAAAAGAAAGAAACAGAATTTCAACCCAACAGCTGATTATCATACTATGACGCAAGTTGTTTTGGGAAAGAATCAGAGAAATAAAACATTGTAAATGAGAGAGGACAATAAAAGACAGGATAACAGATTTTCAACCAAGCTAGACGATTAATATACTATGACGCAAGTTGTTCTGGGGTGAAAGAATCAGAGAAAAGAAAACATTGTAAATGAGAGAGGACAAAAGACAGTATAACAGAATTTCAACCTAAGCTAGCTGCTGATTAATATACTATGACGCAAGTTGTTCTTGTGGGTGAAAGATTCAGAGAAATAAAAACATTGTAATGAGAGAGGACAATAAAAGACAGTATAACAGAATCAAACCTGTTTAAAGCTGGATCAATATACTATGACGCAAGTTGTTCTTGTGGGTGAAAGCACTGTAGAGAAAGAAAAACATTGTAAATGAGAGAGGACAATAAAAGATAGAAAAACAGAATTTCAAACTCCAAGTTAGCTGATTATTATACTATGACGCAAGTTGTTCTGTGGGTGAAAGTGAATCAGAGAAATAAAACATTGTAAAATGAGAGAGGACAATAAAAGACAGAAAACAGAATTTCAAACCCAAGTTAGCTTTTTAAGTGAACTTATAACCTGAATCCAAGTTGTTCTTGAGAGGTTTCGTGAATCAGAGTTATAAAACATTGTTCAAATCAGAGAGGAACTCAAAAGACAGGTCTAACAGATTTTCTACCCAGCTAGACGATTAATATTCATGACGCAAGTTGAACTTATGGGTGGAACTGAATCAGAGAAAGAAAAAGGTTTAAATGACAGAGGTTTTAAAGAACAGTGTTCAAAATTGAAGAACTCAATTTTGGGCTGATTAATATTTCATGACCCAAGTTGGTCTTTTTGGCCAAAAGAACTTAGAGACCTAAATCAGAGTTAAAGAGAGAGGACACAAAGACAGCATAACAGATTTTAAACCTGGTTAGACGTTCCAAATCATTGAAGCAAAGTTGTTTTTAAGAAAGAATCAGAGAAAGAAAACCCATGAGAGAGGACAAAAGACAGGATAAAAATTGAAGCAGCCGATTAATCATACTAAGACGCAAGTTCATTGACATTAGGTTGAAAGTTCAGAGAAATAAAAATCTAAATGAGAGGACAATAAAGAACTCAATTTTGGACCTGCTAGACGATTAATTTCATGCCCAAGTTGTTCTTTGGGTGAAAACCAGACTTAGAAAAATCATTGTAAAAGTGAGAGGTTTAAAAGAGGAGATTGGGTTTTCAAAAAGTTATTGAGTTACTATACTATGAACTCAATTTTGAGTGGGTGAAATTTCAAGAAAATAAAAACATTTAAATGAGAGAAGACACTAAAAGACCTGAATCAGATTTTCAAAGAAAGCTAGACGATTAATATGGGCATTACGCAAGTTGTTCTTGTGGTTCAAAGATCAGAGAAATAAAAAACATCTGTAAATGGGTCTACCCAATAAAAGACAGAAAAGTGAACTTATAACCTGAATCAGAGATTAATAAGTTGACGCAAGTTGTTTATTGGTTGAAAGATTCAGAGAAATAAAACATTGTAAAAGAGAGGACACAAAGACAGTATATTGGAATTTCAACCTAAGTTAGCTGATCAATATTTTGTTGAAGTTGAACTTATAACCTGAAAGATTCGAGAAATAAAACATTTAAATGAGAGAGGTTTAAAAGACAAGTTAAATCATTCTCAACTCAATTTTAGCTGACAAATACTTTGACGCAAGTTGGTCTTTGGCCAAAAAGAACTTAGAGAAATAAAAAAGATTTAAATGAGAGTTTCGTGACATTAGTATTTAAGAATTCCCAGCCAGCCGATTAAAATCATTGAAGACTCAATTGTTCGGTCTGGAAAGATTCAGAGAAAATAAAACATTGGAGAGAGGACAATAAAGAAATTGCAACAGAATTTAACCTGAATCAATACTATGAAGTTTGTTTTGGGTGAAAGATTCAGAGAAGTTCCACATTGTTCCAAATGAGAGAAGAACAATAAAAGACAGTATAACAGAATTTCAACCCAAAGCTGGTTTGACGCAAGGTCTTTTGGGTGAAAGACTATAGAAATAAAACATTGCTAAGTTGAGAGAGGTTTCAATAAAGACAGTATTCCAGAAGTTCAAATCGTTGAAGAACTCAATTTCAATATACTATGACGCAAGTTGGTCTTTTAGGTGAAAATTCAGAGAAAATAAAACCTGAATCCAGAGAGGACAATAAAAAGATAGGGTAACAGAATTTCTAGTGTTCAATATCATAAGGACTCAATTTCTGTGTCTGAAGATTCAGAGAATTAAAACCCAAAATGGTCTTTGGCAAAATTGAAGTATAACCTGAATCAGGTTAAAATTATGACGCAAGTTGTTCTTGTGGGTGAAGGTTTTAAAAAATAAAAACATTGTTAAAATGAGAGAGGATACTAAATTTGGGTATAACAGAATTTCAACCCAAGTTGGATCAATATACTATGACGCAAGTTATAACCTGAATGAAAGATTAATAGAGAAATAAAACATTGTAAATTAGGTTTAAGTAAAGAAGTTCAAAGAATTTCAACTCAATTTAGGGTCTGGTGGAATTTCTACGCAAGTTGTTCTTTGTGGAACTTGAAAGAATCAGAGTTAAATAAAGGTTTGTGACGTGCGTTTTAAAGAGGACACAAAGACAGTATTGAAGAACTCAACCCAAGCTAGCCGATCAATATTCTATGACGCAAGTTGGTCTTTAGGCCAAAGATTCAGGAGAAATAACTAACCTGAGAGAGGACAATAAAGACAGGATAAAATTTCAAACTCAAGCCAGTTGATTAATATTGACATTGGTTTGGGGTGAAAAGATCAGAGTTCAAATCATTGAAATGAGACTTCAATAAAGATAGTCTGGTGGAATTTCAACCCAAGTTAGCCTTTGTTAACTATGACTTATAACCTGAATCAGTGGGTAAGTTGAGAGAAATAAAAACATTGGGTTTGAGAGAGACAATAAAAGACATTGAAAGAACTCAACTCAAGGGTCCGATCAATATACTATGATGCAAGTTGTTGGTCTGGGTGAAAGATTCAGAAATAAAAACCTGACACAAAGACAGTATAAATTGAGATTTTTAAGTTTCTTTGTGGGTGAAAGATTAGGTTTTAAATGAGAGAGGACAATAAAAAGACAGTCATAACAGAATTTCTTTGGGTCTGATCATCATACTAGACGCAAGTTGGTCTTTTGGCCAAAGATTCAGAGAAATAACCTGAATCATTGTTAAATGAGAGAGGAGGTAAAGACATTAGGTTTTAACTCCAAGCTAGCTGATCAATATACATTGAAGCAAGTTGTTCTTGTGGGTGAAAAAGATCTAGAGATTTAAAACATTGGTCTTGAGAGAGGAGACAATGAAAAGACAGTATAACAGAATCAACCTAAGTTAGCTGATCATTGATACTATGTTTAAAGTTGTCCTTTAGTTCAAATCATTGAAGAAATAAAAAACAAGGTAAATGAGAAGGTGACAATTAAAAGTTGGAGCAACAGAATTTGAACCCAACCTGAGCTGATCAATATACTATGAGGCAAGTTGACATTAGGTTTAAAGATTCAGAGAAATAAAAACATTGAAAGACTCAGGACAATAAAAGACATTTCAACAGAATTTGTGGTCTTTAGCTGACATTGCTACTATGACGCAAGTTGTAACCTGAATCAGAGTAATTAAAGTGAGATAACAGAATTTCAACCTAAGCTAACATTGGTTTAAGTTCCAAGTTATGTTCAATTCAGTTGAACTAAAAATTTGAAAATGAGAGAGGACAATAAAAGTTGGTAGAGCACAGAATTTCAAACCCAAGCCTGAATCAAGCTAAGTTGACGCAAGTTGTTCTTGTGGGTGAAAGTTTCAGAGAAATAAAACATTGTAAATGAGAGAGGACTCAAGACAGTATAACAGAATAACCTGCTTAGCTGGATCAATTTCTACCCAAGTTGTTCTTTGAAAGATCTGTGAAATAAAACATTGTAAATGAGAGGACAATAAAGACAGTTTAAAGAATTTCAACCTGTCATTGAAGAACTCAATTTTATTGCGACGCAAGTTGTTCTTTTGGGTGAAAGATTAAGAGAACAAAAACAGGTTAAATGAGAGAGACAATAAAGATAGTATAACAGTGTTTCAACCATTGAAGAACTATTTGATCAATATATTATGACGCAAGTTGTTCTTTTGGTGAAAGATTCAGAGTTAAATAAAGGTTTATGAAATGAGGTTTTAAAATAAAAGACAGTAAAATCAAGACTCAATTTTGGGTCTCAATTGGAATTTCAGCTGATTGGTCTTTGGACGCAAGTTGTTCTTCTGAATCAAAGATAAAGAGAAGTTAAAACATTTTAAAATGAGAGAGGACAATAAAAAGACAGTATAACAGAATTTCAACCCAGGTCTAATTGATTAATTTCTATGACGCAAGTTGGTCTTTTGGGAAAAAGATTCTACCTGAAATAAAACATTGTAAAATGAGAGAGTTCGTAAAAGACAGTTTAAAGTTCCCAGCTTAAACATCAAATCATTGGGAACTCAAGTTGTTCTTGTGGAATTTCAACCCAAGGAGTCTTTAAAAAATTGAACAATGAAGAGAGGTTCAAGTAAGACAGGTTATAACAGAATTTGGTTCCAAGCTAGCTGATCAATATACTATGACTCAATTTGGAAAGATCTAGAGAAATAAAAAACATTGTAAGTTGGAGAGAGGACAATAAAAGACAGTATAACTTATAACCTGAATCAGAGCTAAGACGAAGTTGTTTACGTGACATTCAGAGTAAAAATTGTAAATGAGAGTTCAAATCAGTATAATACCTCAAACTCAATTTTAGGTGATCAATTGGAATTTCAACGCAAGTTGGTCTTTGGGTGAAAGATTCAGAGAAATAAAACAGGTAAATGGAGAGAGGTTTTAAGTTCCACAGTATAACATCATTGAAGAACTCAATTTTGGGGATGAATTGGAATTTGACCCAAGTTGTTCTTTTGGGTGAAAGAACAGAGAAATAAAAAGTTAAAATGAGGAGAGGACAATGGTTTTTAAGTTCCTGAATTTGTCCTGGACCAATTTTGGATCAATATTGGAATTTGACGCAAGTTGTTCTTTGGTGAAAGATTCAGACTTAAAACATTGTAAATCAGAGAGGACAATAAAAGACAGTTTAAGTGACATTCAAGGTTTTAAGTTGATCAAGTTCCGTCATTGAAGAACTTTCAATTTGGGTCTGAATGAGAAATTTCATTGTAAAGAGAGATAATAAAAAGACAGTATAACAGAATTTATAACCTGAGCCAGATTTAAAGTGAGAGGTTTGTTCTTTGGTTTAAAGTTCTGAGAAGTTAAAAACATTGTAAAATGAGGAATTTTGGGTCTGTATATTGGAATTTCAACCCAAGCTAGCTGATTAATATATCATGACGCGTTGTTCTTGTGGGTGAAAGATTCAGAGAAATAAAAACATTGTAAATGAGAGGACAATAAAAGACAGTGGCAACAGAATTTCAACCCAAGCCAGCTGGATTAATATACTATGACGCAAGTTGTTCTTGTGGGTAAAGATTCAGAGAAATAAAAACATTGTAAATGAGAGAGGAATAATAAAGACAGTATAACAGAATTTCAACCTGCCAGCTGATTAATACCATGACGCAAGTTGTTCTTGTGGGGTGAAAGATTCGGAGAAATAAAAACATTGTAAATGAGAGAGAGGACAATAAAAGACAGTATAACAGAATTTCAACCAAGCCATGGATTAATATACTATGGACGCAAGTTGTTCTGTGGGGTGAAAGATTCAGAAATAAACATTGTAAATGAGAGAGGACAATAAAAGACAGTATAACAGAATTTCAAACCCAAGCTAGCTGATTAATATACTATGACGCATTTGTTCTTGTGCGGGTGAAAGATTCAGAGAAAAAAAAACATTGTAAATGAGAGGACAATAAAGAACAGAAAATATAACAGAATTTCAATAAAAATAAACCAAGCTAGCTGATTAATATACTATGACGCAAGTTGTTCTTGTGGGTGAAAAGAATCAGAGAAAAAAAACATTGTAAATGAGAGAGGACAATAAAAGACAGGATAACAGAATTTCAACCTGCCAGCTGATTAATATACTATGACGCAAGTTGTTCTTTAGGGTGAAAGATTCAGAGAAATAAAAACATTGTAAATGAGAGGACAATAAAAGACAGTATAAGAGAATTTCAAACCTGCTAGCTGATCAATAATTATGACGCAAGTTGTTCTTGTGGGTGAAAGATCAGAGAAATAAAACATTGTAAATGAGAGAGGACAATAAAAGACAGTATAACAGAATTTCAAACCTGCTAGCTGATTAATATACTATGACGCAAAGTTGTTCTTGGGGGTGAAAGAATCAGAGAAATAAAAACATTGTAAATGAGAGAGGACAATAAAAGACAGAAAACAGAATTTCAACCAAGCTAGCCGATTAATATACTATGACGCAAGTTGTTCTTGTGGGTGAAAGAATCAGAGAAATAAAAACATTGTAAATGAGAGAGGACAATAAAAGACAGGATAACAGAATTTCAACCCAAGCTAGCCGATTAATATACTATGACGCAAGTTGTTCTTGTGGGTGAAAGAATCAGAGAAATAAAAACATTGTAAATGAGAGAGGACAATAAAAGACAGGATAACAGAATTTCAACCCATCCTAGCTGATTAATATACTATGACGCAAGTTGTTCTTGTGGGTGAAAGAATCAGAGAAAGAAAAACATTGTAAAAAAAAACAGGATAACAAAAGAGAGAAAACAGAATTTCAACCCAACCTAGGCGATTAATATAAGACGCAAGTTGTTCTTGTGGGTGAAAGAATCAGAGAAGAAAAACATTGTAAAATGAGAGGAATTAAAAGACAGGGATAACAGAATTTGATTAGGCGATATACTATGACGCAAGTTGTTCTTGTGGGTGAAAGAATCAGAGAAAGAAAAACATTGTAAATGAGAGAGGACAATAAAAGACAGGATAACAGAATTTCAAACCCAACCTAGCTGATTATATACTATGACGCAAGTTGTTCTTGTGGGTGAAAGAATCAGAGAAATAAAAACATTGTAAATGAGAGAGGACAATAAAAGACAGGATAACAGATTTTCAACCCAAGCTAGACGATTAATATACTATGACGCAAGTTGTTCTTGTGGGTGAAAGAATCAGAGAAATAAAAACATTGTAAATGAGAGAGGACAATAAAAGACAGGATAACAGAATTTCAACCCAAGCTAGCCGATTAATATACTATGACGCAAGTTGTTCTTGTGGGTGAAAGAATCAGAGAAAGAAAACATTGTAAATGAGAGAGACAATAAAAAGACAGGATAACAGAATTTCAACCCAAGCTAGCTGATTAATATACTATGACGCAAGTTGTTCTTGTGGGTGAAAGAATGAGAAAAAAAAACATTGTAAATGAGAGAGGACAATAAAAGACAGAAAAACAGAATTTCAACCTAAGCTAGCTGGATTAATATACTATGACGCAAGTTGTTCTTGTGGGGGTGAAAATAAAAAATAAAAAAACAAATGAGAGAGGACAATAAAAGACAGAAATTTCAAAAAGCTGATTAATTACTATAAATGTTCTTGGGGAAAGAAGGAAATAAAAACATTGTAAAATGAGAAAGACAATAAAAGACAGTATAACAGAATTTCAACCCAAGCTAGACTGATTAATATACTATGACGCAAGTTGTTCTTGAAAGAATAGAGAAAAGAAAGATTCAGAGAAATAAAAAACATTGTAAATGAGAGGACAAAAATAAAAGACAGGATAACAGAATTTCAACCCAAACCTAACCGATTAATATACTATGACGCAAGTTGTTCTTGTGGTGAAAGAATCAGAGAAAGAAAAACATTGTAAAATGAGAGAGGACAATAAAAGACAGATAACAGAATTTCAAACAAGCTAGCCGATTAATATACTATGACGCAAGTTGTTCTTGTGGGTGAAAGAATCAGAGAAATAAAAACATTGTAAATGAGAGAGGACAATAAAAGACAGGATAACAGAATTTCAACCCAAGCTAGAGTCGATTAATATACTATGACATAAGTTGTTCTTGTGGTGAAAAAGAATCGAAGAAGAAAAAACATTGTAAATGAGAGAGGACAATAAAAAGACAGGATAACAGATTTTCAACCCAAAGCTAGACGTTCATATACGCAAGCGCAATTATTCTTGTGGGTGAAGATTCTGCAGAGAAATAAAAACATTGTAAATGAGAGAGGACAATAAAAGACAATTATAACAGAATTTCCAACAGCTAACGATTAATATACTATGGCCTGCAGTTGTTCTTGTGGGTGAAAGATTCAGAGAAATAAAAACATTGTAAATGAGAGAGGACAATAAAAGACAGTATAACAGAATTTCAACCCAAGCTAGCCGATCAATATATACCCAATGCAATTAATTAATACAGGTGAAAGCATCAGAAGAAAGAAAAAGACAGCATAAATGAGAGAGGACGTAAAGACAGAAAAACAGAATTTCAACCCAAGTTAGCCAGTTAATATACTATGACGCAAGTTGTTCTTGTGGGTGAAAAGAATCAGAGAAATAAAAAACATTACCAAAATGAGAGAGACTAATAGTGGAAAACAGATTTTCAACCCAAGCTAGACGATTAATATACTGGCGACGCAAGTTGTTCTTGTGGGTGAAGAATCAGAGAAAGAAAAACATTGTAAATGAGAGAGGACAAAAAAGACAGGAAAACAGATTTTCAAACTAACCTAGCTGATTACTGATACTACACAAGTTGTTCTTGTGGGTGAAAGAATCAGAAATAAAACATTGTAAAGAAAGTATCAAAAAAAACATTTTCAAAAAGCTAGACGATTAGAGGACAATAAAAGAACAGCATTAAATGAGAGATTTCAAAGACAGGATAACAGATTTTCGTTAAGCTAGCTGGACACACTACAGACGTAAGTTGTTCTTGTGGGTGAAAGAATCAGAGAACAAAAACATTGTAAATGAGAGAGGACAATAGATGAGAGGTTAACAGATTTTCAAACCCAAGCTAGACGATTAATATACTACGACGCAAGTTGTTCTTGTGGGTGAAAGAATCAGAGAAAAGAAAAAACATTGTAAATGAGAGGACAATAAAGACAGGAAAACAGATTTTCAACCCAAGCTAGCTGATTAATATACTATGACGCAAGTTGTTCTTGTCAGAGAAATAAAACATTGTAAAAGAATCAGAGATTTTCAATAGACGAAAAACATGACGCAAATGAGACTGGGAGAATAAAAAGACAATAAAGACAGAAAACAGATTTCCTGTCCCAAGCTAGCCGGGATTAATATGCTAAAGCGCAAGTTGTTCTTGTGGGTGAAAGAATCAGAGAAATAAAAACATTGTAAATGAGAGAGGACAATAAAAGAGAGAAAACAGAATTTCAACCCAACCTAGCCGATCAATATACTATGACGCAAGTTGTTCTTGTGGGTGAAAAAAGAATCAGAGAAATAAAAACATTGTAAATGAGAGAGGACAACAAAAGATAGTATAACAGAATAACAGATTTTTTCAAAACCCCAAGTTGCTGGGGAAAGACAGAGATTAAAAATACTAAAGACAGAAAACTATCAACCCAAAGTTGTTAAGACGCAAGTTGTGTGGGTGAAAGATTCAGAAAATAAAAACATTATAAATGAGAGAGGACAATAAAAGACAGAAAAACAGAATTTCAAACAAGCTAGCTGATTATTGTACTATGACGCAAGTTGTTCTTGGGTGAAAGATTCAGAGAAATAAAAACATTGTAAATGAGAGAGTAACAAAAGACAGTATAACAGAATTCTAAACAAGCTAATGATATACGACGCAAAGTTGTTTTTCAACCAGAAATAAAAACATTTAAAATGAGAGGTCAATATAACAGAATTGAACCCACAGTCAGAGTTGTTCTTGTGGGTGAAAATTCAGAGAAAATAAAAAACATTGTAAATGAGAGGACAATAAAAAGACAGTATAACAGAATTTCAACCCAAGCTAGCCGATCAATATACTATGACGCAAGTTGTTCTTGTGGGGAAGCATTCAGAGAAATAAAAAACATTGTAAATGAGAGAGACAATAAAAGACAGTATAACAGAATTTCAACCCAAGCTAGCTGATCAATATACTATGACGCAAGTTGTTCTTGTGGGTGAAAAAATTCAGAGAAAAAAACATTGTAAATGAGAGGACAAAAATAAAAAGACAGTAATAATTTCAACCCCAAGCTGGCAGTCAATATACTATATTTAAGTTGTTCTTGTGGGTGAAAGATTCAGAGAAATAAAAAACATTGTAAATGAGAGAGGACAACAAAAGACAGTATAACAGAATTTTCAACCCAAGCTAGCTGATCAATATATACTACACGCAAGTTACTTGTGGGTGAAAGAATCAGAGAAATAAAAACATTGAAAAGAGAGGACAATAAAGACAGAATGTAGAATTCCCAAGCCAAGCTAGCCGATTAATATACTATGACGCAAAGTTGTTCTTTGTGGGTGAAAAGATTCAGAGAAAAAAAAACATTGAAAATAAAGACAGGGATAACAGGGAATCAAAAAAAGACAATTATGACGCAAATTTCGTGGGGAAAATTCAGAGAAATAAAACACAAAAATGAGAGAGGACAATAAAAGACTATAACAGAATTTCAAACTCAAGCCGGGATCACATAGTTGTTCTTGTGGGTGAAAAGATTCAGAGAAATAAAAACATTGTAAATGAGAGAGGACAATAAAAGACAGTATAACAGAATTTCAAAGCAAGCTAATACGATCAATATACTATGACGCAAGTTGTTCTTGTGGGTGAAAGATTCAGAGAAATAAAAAACATTGTAAATGAGAGAGGACAATAAAAGACAAGTATAACAAATTTCAACCCAATTAGCTGTCGTATACTATGACGCAAGTTGTTCTTGTGGGGTGAGGATTTCAGAAAAAAAAAATAAATGAGAGAGGAATAAAAAGACATAACAGAATTTCAAACCAAGCTAGCCGATCAATATACTATGACGCAATTGTTCTTGTGAATTGAAAGATTCAGGAAAATAAAAACATTGTAAATGAAGAGGACAATAAAAGACAGTATAACAGAATTTCAACCCAAGCTAGCCGATCAATATACTATGACGCAAGTTGTTCTTGTGGGTGAAAGATTCAGAAAAAAAACATTAAAATGAGAGAGGAGGACAATAAAAGACAGTATAACAGAATTTCAACCCAAACTAGCTGATCAATATACTAGACGCAAGTTGTTCTTGTAAGAAAATTCAGAAGAAATAAAAACATTGTAAAATGAGAGAGGACAATAAAAGACAGTATAACAGAATTTCAAACCAAGCTAGCCGATCAATATACTATGACGCAAAGTTGTCTTGTGGTTGAAAGATTCAGAAATAAAACATTGAAAATGAGAGGACAACAAAGACAATTATAACAGAATTTAAATTGGCTGGCCGATCAATATACTATGACGCAAGTTGTTCTTGTGGTGAAAGATTCAGAGAAATAAAAACATTGTAAATGAGAGAGGACAATAAAAGACAGGATAACAGAATTTTCAACCCAAAGCTAGCCGATTAATATACTATGACGCAAGTTGTTCTTGTAGGTGAAAGATTCAGGAGAAATAAAAACATTGAAAATGAGAGAGAGGACAATAAAAGGACAAATTAATAGAATTTCAACCCAAGCTAAGCTGTCAAATATACTATGACGCAAAGACATTCTTGTAAATTGAAAAGATCCAGAGAATAAAAACATTGTAAATGAGAGAGACAATAAAGACAGTATAACAGAATTTCCAACCCAATTAGCTGATCAATATACTACACGCAAGTTGTTCTTGTGGGTAAAAAAAGATTCAGAGAAATAAAAAACAAGTGAGAGAGGACAATAAAAGACAGTAGGTCAGAATTTCAACCCAAGCTAGCTGGGATCAATATACTATGACGCAAGTTGTTTTGTGGGTGAAAGATTCAGAGAAAAAAACATTGTAAAATGAGAGAGGACAATAAAGATAGTATAACAGAATTTCAACCCCAAGCTAGCCGATCAATATACTATGACGCAAGTTGTTCTTGTGGGTGAAAGATTCAGAAATAAAAACATTGTAAATGAGAGAGGACAATAAAAAGACAGTATAACAGAATTTTCAACCCAAGCTAGCCGATCAATATACTATGACATAAAGTTAATTTTTGTGGGTGAAAGATTCAGGAGAAATAAAACATTATAAATGAGAGAGGACAATAAAAAAAATATAACAGAATTTCAACCCAAGCTAGCCGATCCAATATACTAAGGACGCAAGTTGTTCTTGCGGGTGAAAGATTCAGGAGAAATAAAACATTGAAATGAGAGAGGACAACAAAGACAGTATAACAGAATTTCAACCCAAGCTAGCCGATCAATATACTATGACGCAAGTTGTTCTTGTGGGTGAAAGATTCAGAGAAATAAAAACATTGAAAATGAGAGAGGACAATAAAGACAGTATAACAGAATTTCAACCCCAGACTAGCCGATCAATATACTATGACGCAAGTTGTTCTTGTGGGGTGAAAAATTCAGAGAAATAAAAAACATTGTAAATGAGAGAGGACAATAAAAACAGGATAACAGAATTTCAACCCAAGCTAGCCGATCAATATACTATGACGCAAGTTGTTCTTTGGGTGAAAGATTCTAGAAATAAAAACATTAGAAAATGAGAGGGACAATAAAAGACAGTATAACAGAATTTCAACCCGCTAGCTGATCAATATACTATGACGCAAGTTGTTCTTGTGGGTGAAAGATTCAGAGAAATAAAAACATTGTAAATGAGGAAGGACAATAAAAAGACAGTATAACAGAATTTCAACCCAAGCTAGCCGATCAATATACTATGACGCAAGTTGTTGTTCTAGGTGAAAGATTCAGAGAATAAAAACATTTAGCAAATGAGAGGACAAAAGAACAGAGGATAATAGAATTTCAACCCAAGTTAGCTTGATCAATATACTACTAAGCAAGTTGTTCTTGTGGGGTGAAAGATTCAGAAAATAAAACATTGTAAATGAGAGGACAATAAAGACAGTATAAGGAATTTCAACCCAAAGCTAGCCGATCAATATACTATGACGCAGACATTCTTGTGGGTGAAAGATTCAGAGAAATAAAAAACATTGTAAATGAGAGGGACAATAAAAGACAGTATAACAGAATTTTCAACCCAAAGCTAGCTGATTAATATACTTTATGACGCAAGTTGTTCTTGTGGGTGAAAGATTCAGAGAAATAAAAACATTATAAATGAGAGGGACAATAAAGACAGTATAACAAATTTAATTATGACCCAAGTTGTTCTAGGTGCCGATTCAGAGAAATAAAACACAAAATGAGAGAGGACAAAGACTATGGCCTGAATTGTTCTTGTGGAGTGAAAGATTCAGAAGAAATAAAAACATTGTAAATGAGAGAGGACAATAAAGACAGTATAACAGAATTTCAACTTAAGCTAGCTGATTAATATGCTATGACGCAAGTTGTTCTTGTGGGTGAAAAAGATTCAGAGAAATAAAAACATTTGCAAAATGAGAGAGGACAATAAAAGACAGTATAACAGAATTTGCAACCCGACTAATGATCAATAATATACTAGACGCAAGTTGTTCTTATGTGGGTGAAAAATTCAGAAAAAAAACATTGTAAATG
The DNA here is from genome assembly GCA_903632075.3 of Acanthosepion pharaonis. Classification (NCBI taxonomy): domain Eukaryota; kingdom Metazoa; phylum Mollusca; class Cephalopoda; order Sepiida; family Sepiidae; genus Acanthosepion; species Acanthosepion pharaonis. The sequence goes on from CAHIKZ030000492.1 coordinate 18,168, forward strand.
AGAGAGGACAATAAAAAGACAGGAAACAGAATTTCAACAAGCTAGACTGATTACTGATACTATGACGCAAGTTGTTCTTGTGGGTGAAAGAATCAGAGAAAGAAAAAATGTAAATGAGAGAGGACACAAAAGACAGATAACAGAATTTCAACCCAACCTAGCTGGGATTAATATACTATGACGCAAGTTGTTCTTGTGGGTGAAAGAATCAGAGAAAGAAAAACATTGTAAATGAGAGAGGACAATAAAAAGACAGGATAACAGAATTTCAAACCCAACCTAGCCGATTAATATACTATGACGCAAGTTGTTCTTGTGGGTGAAAAGAATCAGAGAAAGAAAAACATTGTAAAATGAGAGAGGATAAAAGACAGATGAATTTCAACCCAACCCAGCTGACATATATTATGACGCAAGTTGTTCTTTGGGTGAAAAAGAATCAGAGAAAAGAAATTGTAAATGAGAGGATAAAAACAGAATTAACAACCCAACCTAGCCGATTATTATACTATGACGCAAGTTGTTCTGTGAATTTGATTCAGAGAAATAAAACATTGTAAATGAGAGAGGGACAATAAAAGACAGGATAACAGAATTTCAACCCCAAGCTAGCTGATTAATATACTATGACGAAGTGGTTCTTATGGGTGAAAATCAGAAATAAAAATGAATAAATGAGAGGACAATAAAAGACAATATAACAGAATTTCAACCTGAAGCTAATGATTAATATGTCTAGGACACCAAAGTTGTTCTTGTGGGTGAAAAGATTCAGAGAAATAAAAACATTTAGCAAATGAGAGAGAGGATAATAAAAGACAGGATAATGAATTTCAAACTCTGCCAGCTGTTAATATGCTATGACGCAAGTTGTTCTTGTGGGTGAAAGAACAAGAGAAATAAAAACATTGTAAATGAGAGAGGATAATAAAGACAGTATAAACAGATTTTCAACCCAAAGCTAGATGAGTTAATATAACAAGACGCAAGTTGTTATGGTGAAAGATTCAGAGAAATAAAAAACATTTAAATGAGAGAGGACACAAAGACAGATAACAGGAAATTTCAACCCATCCTAGCAGATCAATATACTATGACGCAAGTTGTTCTTGTGGGTGAAAGATTCAGAAAAAAAACATTGTAAATGAGAGAGGACAAATAAAAGACAGGATAACAGAATTTCAAACCCAACCTAGCCGATCAATATACTATGACGCAAGTTGTTGTTGGGGTGAAAGATTCAGAGAAAGAAAACATTGTAAATGAGAGGGACAATAAAAAGACAGTGATAACAGAATTGCAAACCCAACCGTTGCGATTAATATACACGCAAGTTGTTCTTGGGGTGAAGAATCAGAGAAAGAAAAACATTGTAAATGAGAGAGGACAATAAAAGACAGGATAACAGAATTTCTCCCCAAAGCAGCCGATCAATATACTATGACGCAGAAGTTGTTCTTGTGGGTGAAAGATTCAGAGAAATAAAAACATTGTAAAATGAGAGAGGACAATAAAGACAGGATAACAGAATTTCAACCCAAGCTAGCTGATAATATACTATGACCCGCAAGTTGTTCTTGTGGGGTTGAAAGATTCAGAGAAAAAAAAACATTGTAAATGAGAGAGGACAACAAAAGACAGGATAACAGAATTTCAACCCCTGCAACGAATATACTATGACGCAAGTTGTTCTTGTGGGTGAAAGATTCAGAGAAATAAAACATTGTAAATGAGAGACAATAAAAAGACAGGATAGCAAATTCAAACTCCAACCTAGCTGATTAATATACTATGACGCAAGAAGTTGTTCTTGTGGTGGAAAGATTCAGAGAAAAAAACATTGTAAATGAGAGAGGATAATAAAAGACAGTATAACAGAATTTCCAACCCAGCTAGCCGATTAATATACTATGACGCAAGTTGTTCTTGTGGTGAAAGATTCAGAGAAATAAAAACATTGTAAATGAGAGAGACAATAAAAGACAGGATAACAGAAATTTCAACCCAAGCTAGCTGATCAACACTATGACGCAAGTTGTTCTGTGGGTGAAAGATTCAGAGAAACCAAAACATTGTAAATGAGAGAGGACAATAAAAGACAGTATAACAAATTTCAACCCAAAGCTAGCTGATCAATATACTATGACGCAAGTTGTTCTTGTGGGTGAAGATTTAAGAAATAAAAAACATTGTAAATGAGAGAGGACAATAAAGACAGTATAACAAATTTCAACCAAACTAATGATCAATATACTATGACGCAAGTTGTTCTTGTGGGTGAAAGATCAGAGAAATAAAAACATTGTAAATGAGAGAGGACAATAAAAGACGGATAACAGAATTTCAAGCAATAGCTGATTAATATACTATGACGCAAGTTGTTCTTGTGGGTGAAAGAATCAGAGAATAAAAAACATTGTAAATGAGAAGGACAATAAAGACAGTATAACAGAATTTCAACCCAAACAGCTGATTAATATAATACTATGACGCAAGTTGTTGTGGGTGAAAGATTCAGAGAAATAAAACATTGTAAATGAGAGGTGAAAAAGACAGTATAACAGAATTTCAAAAGCTAGCCGATTAATATACTACAGACGCGTTGTTCTTGGGGGTGAAAGAATCAGAGAAATAAAAACATTGTAAATGAGAGAGGACAATAAAAGACAGTATAACAGATTTTTCAACCCAAGCTAGACTGATTAATATACTATGACGCAAGTTGTTTGCTTGTGGGTGAAAGAATCAGAGAAATAAAAAACATTGTAAAATGAGAGGACAATAAAAGACAGGATAACAGAATTTCAACCCAATCTAGCTGATTAATATACTATGACGCAAGTTGTTCTGCCAGGTGAAAAATCAAGAGAAATAAAAACATTTAAATGAGAGAGGACAAATAAAAGACAAGGATAACAGAATTTCAACAACCCTGGGCTGATTAATATACTATGACGCAAGTTGTTCTTATGGGTGAAAGAATCAGAGAAGAAAACATTGTAAAAATGAGAGGAAATAAAAAAGACAGGATATAGAAATTTCAACCCAACCTACTGAGTTAATATGCTATGACGTAAGTTGTTCTTAAGAAAGATTCAGAAGAAATAAAAACATTGTAAATGAGAGAGGGACAATAAAGACAGGATAACAGAATTTCAACCCATGGGCGATTAATATACTATGACGCAAGTTGTTCTTGTAAGAAAGAAAGATTCATAAAAACATTGTAAATGAGAGAGGACAATAAAAGACAGGATAACAGAATTTCAAACCCAAGCTAGCTGATTAATATACTATGACGCAAGTTGTTCTTGTGGGTGAAAGATTCAGAGAAATAAAAACATTGTAAATGAGAGGACAATAAAAAAGACAGTAAAACAAATTTCAACCAAGCTAGCCGATTAATATACTATGACGCAAGTTGTTCTTGTGGGTGAAAGAATCAGAGAAATAAAACAATAAATAGTAGGAGGACAATAAAAGACAGTATAACAGAATTTCAACTCAACCTAGCTGATTAATATGCTATGACGCAAGTTGTTCTTGTGGGTGAAAAGATTCAGAGAAATAACTTGTTATGTAAATGAGAGAGGACAATAAAAGACACAGGATAACAGAATTTCAACAACATAGCTGATTAATATACTATGACGCAAGTTGTTCTGTGGGTGAAAGATTCAGGAGAAAGAAAAACATTATGAAATGAGAGAGGACAATAAAAGACAGGATAACAGGAATTTCAACCCAACCTAGCCGATCAATATACTATGGCCGCAAGTTGTTCTTGTGGGGTGAAAGAATTCAGAGAAATAAAAAATTGTAAATGAGAGAGGACAATAAAAGACAGGATAATGAATTTCAACCAAGCTAGCTGATTAATATACTATGCGCAAGTTGTTCTTGTGGGGTGAAAGAATCAGAGAAAAAAACATTGTAAATGAGAGAGGATAATAAAGACAGGATAACAGAATTTCAACTGCTTAAATTTTGTTCAAATTTACTATGACGCAAGTTGTTCTTGTGGGTGAAAAGAATCATGGAAAAAAACATTGTAAATGAGAGGGACAACAAAAGATAGGATAACAGAATTTCAACCCATCCTAAAGGATTAATACTAGGACAACAAGTTGTTTTGTGGAGGAAAGAATCAGAAAATAAAAACATTGTAAAAATAAAAGGGACAATAAAAGACAGGATAACAGAATTAAAACCTAGGCGATTAATATACTATGACGCAAGTTGTTCTTGTGGGTGAAAAGAATCAGAAAGAAAACATTGTAAATGAGAGGACAATAAAAGACAGGATTTTTTTTAAAACCCAACCTATTAAGTTAATATACTATGACGCAAGTTGTTCTTGGGGTGAAAGAATGTGGAGAAAGAAAAACATTGTAAATGAGAGGACAATAAAAGACAATCTATTTTCAATCCATTAAAGATTAAATATACTATGAGACACCAGTTTATACAATGGGGAAAAGATTCAGAGAAAGAAAAAACATTTAACAAAGAAGGACAATAAAAAAGACAGTATAACAAATTTAAACCCAACCTAGGCGATCAATATATCTTTGACGTATTGTTCTTGTGGGTACAAACAAACATGTAAAAGCAAAAACATTGTTTAACAGAGAGAGGACAATAAAAGACAAAAAACAGAATTTCAATAAACTAGAAAGATAATATACTCTGACATAGAGTTGATATCATTGGGTGAAAAGAATCAGAGAAAGAAAAAAATTTAAATGAGAGAGGACAATAAAAAGACAGGATAACAGAATTTCAACCGAACCTAGGCGATTAATATACTATGACGCAAGGGGTTCTCAATAGGGTGAAAGAATCAGAGAAAGGAAAATATTGTAAAAGAAAGAGGACAATAAATGAGAGAATAACAGAATTTCAACCCAAGCTAGGCGATTAATATACTATGACGCAAGTTGTTCTTCTGCGTGAAAAGATCAGAGAAATAAAAACATTGCAAATGAAAGAGGACAATAAAAGACAGGATAACAGAATATCAACCCAAGCTAGGCGATTGATATACTATGACGCAAATTAAAGAATCAGAAAAATAAAAAGATTGTAAACGAAAGAAAGAAAACATTGTAAAATGAGTTGAGGACAATAAAAGACAGGATAACAATAAAAATTTCATGAACCCAACCTAGCTGATAAATATACTATGACGTAAGTTGTTCTTTTGATAAAAAGATTCAGTTCTTTTTGGGTGTAAAATGAGAGAGGACAAAAGACAGTATAAGAGAATTTCAATCTGGGTCTGATTCGATACTACACGCAAGTTGTTCTGTGGGAAAGAATCAGAGAAACAAAACATTGTAAAATGAGAATGCTAAAACAGAGAAACAGAATTTCAAACTCCAACCTAGGCGATTAATATACTATGTGATGTTTTTTGGGTGAAAAGAATCAGAGAAAAGAAAAACATTGTAAATGAGAGAGGACAATAAAAGACAGGATAACAGAATTTCAAGTAAACTAGCTGATTAATATACTATGACGCAAGTTGTTCTTGTGGGGAAAGAATCAGGAGAAAGAAAAATTGTAAAATGAGAGAGGACAATAAAAGACAAAATAACAGAATTTCGTTCCAAGCTAGACGATTAATATACTATGACGCAAGTTGTTCTTGTGGGAGAAGAATCAGAAAAAAAAAACATTGTAAATGAGAGAGGACAATAAAAAGACAGGATAACAGAATTTCAACCCAAGCTAGCTGGATTAATATACTATGACGCAAGTTGTTATTGGGTGAAAAATCAGAGAAAGAAAAAAAATTGTAAATGAGAGAGGACAATAAAAGACAGTAAACAGAATTTCAACCCAACCCAGCTGATTTAATATACTACAGATTCCAAGTAACCAACTTGGGGTCAAAATAATCAGAGAAACAAAAACATATGTAAATGAGAGAGGACAATAAAAGACAGGAAAAGATTTAAAACCCAACCTAGACGATTAATATACTATGATGCAAAGTTGTTCTGATGGGTGAAAGAATCAGAGAAAAGAAAAACACAATAAAAGACAGAAAAACAGAATTTCAAACCCAGCAACAAAATTAAAATGAGAAGGACAATAAAGAAATAAAAACAGTAAAATGAGATACAATAAAAGACAATTTCAACCCAAGCCTAGGCGATTAATATACTATGACGCAAGTTGTTCTTGTGGGTGAAAGAAGAGAAAAGAAAAAACATTGTAAATGAGAGAGGACAATAAAAAGACAGTATAACAGAATTTCAACCCAACCTAGCCGATTAATATACTATGACGCAAGTTGTTCTTGTGGGTGAAAGAATCAGAGGAAGAAAAAACATTGTAAATGAGAGAGACAATAAAGACAGTATAACAGAATTTCCAACCCAACCTAGCCGATTAATATACTATGACGCAAGTTGTTCTTGTGGGTGAAAGAATCAGAGAAAGAAAAAACATTGCAAATGAGAGAGGACAATAAAAGACAGTATAACAGAATTTCAACCCAAGTTAGCTGGGATTAATATACTATGACGCAAGTTGTTCTGGGGTGAAAGAATCAGAGAAAAAAAAACATTGTAAAATGAGAGAGGACAATAAAAGACAGAAAAAACAGAATTTCAACCCAAGCTAGCTGATTAATATACTATGACGCAAGTTGTCTTTGGGTGAAAGAATCAGAGAAAGAAAAACATTGTAAAAATGAGAGAGGACAATAAAAGACAGTATAACAGATTTTCAAACTCCAACCTATGTGATTAATATACTATGACAAAGTTGTTGGGATGGGTGAAAGAATCAGAGAAAGAAAAACAAAAAATGAGAGAGGACAATAAAAGACATTTTAACTGGTTTGAACCCAACCTAGCTGATTAATATACTATGACATTGTTGTTCTTGTGGGTGAAAGAATCAGAGAAAGAAAAAACATTGTAAATGAGAGAGGACAATAAAAGACAGGATAACAGAATTTCAACCAAGTTAGACGATTAATATACTATGACGCAAGTTGTTCTGGGTGAAAGAATAAGAGAAAGGAAAAACATCAAAAATGAGAAAGGACAATAAAAGACAGGAAAACAGAATTTCAACCAAGCTAGCTGATTACTCATATTATGACGCAAGTTGACATTTTTGGGTGAAAGAATCAGAGAAACAAAACATTGTAAATGAGAGGACAATAAAAGACAGAGCAACAGATTTTCAAACCCAAGCTAGACGATTAATATACTATGGTGCAGTTGTTCTTGTGGGGTGAAAAGAATCAGAGAAAGAAAAACATTGTAAATGAGAGAGGACAATAAAAGACAGAAAAACAGAATTTCAACCCCAACCTAGCCGATTAATATACTACATAGACGCAAGTTGTTCTTATGGGTGAAAGAATCAGAGAAAAGAAAAAACATTGTAAATGAGAGAGGACAATAAAGACAGTAACAGAATTTCAACCCAACCTAGACGATTAATATACTATGACGCAAGTTGTTCTTGTGGGTGAAAGAATCAGAGAAAAAAAAACATTGTAAAATGAGAGAGGACAATAAAAGACAGGAAAACAGAATTTCAACCCAACCTAGCCGATTAATATACTATGACGCAAGTTGTTCTTGTGGGTGAAAGATCCAGAGAAATAAAACATTGTAAAATGAGAGAGGACAATAAAAGACAGTATAACAGAATTTCAACAAACCCAGCTGATTAATATACTATGACGCAAGTTGTTCTTGTAAGGAAAAATTCAGAGAAATAAAAACATTAAATGAGAGAGGACAATAAAAGACAAAAACAAATTTCAACCCAAGCTAGCCGGATCAATATACTATGACGCAAGTTGTTCTTGTGGGTGGAAAGAATCAGAGAAAGAAAAAATTGAAAAATGAGAGAGGACAATAAAAGACAGGACAACAGAAATTTCAACCCAGCCTAGCCGATTAATAATATACTATGAAAGCGCAAGATTCAGAGAAATAAAAAACATTGTAAATGAGAGAGGACAAAAGACAGTATAAGAAAAACTCTAAAAATACTATGACGTTGTTTCAGGTGAAAGAGGACAAAAAAAGACAGAAAACAAAGACATTTCCAACCCCAACCCAGCTGGATTAATATATACTATGACGCAAGTTGTTCTTGTGGGAAAGAATCAGAGAAATAAAAACATTGTAAATGAGAGGACAATAAAAGATAGTATAACAGAATTTCAACCCAACCCTAGCGGATTAATATACTATGACGCAAGTTGTTCTTAAAATGAGAGAGGACAAAAAATCAGAAAAGAAAACATTGTAAATGAGAGAAAAGACAATAAAAAAGACATGAGAGAGACAATAAAAGAAGAATTTCAACCCAAGCTAGCCGATTAATATACTATGACGCAATTTGTTCTCAGGGAAAAAAGAATCAGAGAAAGAAAACATTTGTAAAATGAGAGAGGACAATAAAAGACAGTAGATAACAGAATTTCAACCCAACCCAGCTGAGATTAATATACTATGACGCAAGCATTCTTGTAAGAAAGAATCAGAGAAAAGAAAAACAATAAGAGAGGACAATAAAAGACAGTATAACAGAATTTCCCAAGCTAGCTGATTAATATACTATGACGCAAGTTGTTATTGTGGGTGAAAGAATCAGAGAAAGAAAACATTGAAAATGAGAGGACAATAAAAGACAGTAAAACAGAATTTCAACCCAAGCTAGCTGATTAATATACTATGACGCAAGTTGTTATTGGGGTGAAAGAATCAGAGAAAGAAAAAAAATGTAAATGAGAGAGGACAAAAAAAGACAGAATAACAGAATTTCAACCCAACCCAGCTGATTAATATACTATGACAAGTTGTTCTTGTGGGGTGAAAGATTCAGAAATAAACATTGAAAATGAGAGAGGACACAAAGAAATAACAGAACAAACAGAATTATGACCCTTGTGGGTGAAAATTCAGAGAAACAAAACATTGTAAATTGTAACAGACTTCAAAAATCAATATACTATGAGGAAAAAATAATCTAGAGAGACAATGTAAAATGAGAGGACAATAAAGACAGAAAAACAGAATTTCAACCCAACCTAGCTGACGATTATAAAAAAACATTGTAAATAGACGCAATAAAAGTTGAATTTCTTGTGGGTGAAAGTTTGTTTTGAGAAAGAAAACATTGTAAAAAGAGAGACAATAAAAGACAGTAAAACAGAATTTCAACCCAACCTAGCCGATTAATACTATGAAAAAAGTTGTTCTTGTGGGTGAAAGATTCAGAGAAATAAAAACATTGTAAATGAGAGAGGACAATAAAAGACAGGATAACAGAATTTCAAAACCTAGCTGATTAATATACTATGACGCAAGTTGTTCTTGTGGGTGAAAAAGATTCAGAGAAATAAAAACATTGTAAATGAGAGAGGACAATAAGGAACAGTCAAAAGAATTTTAAACCCAAGCTATTGGGATTAATATACTAGGGACGCAAGTTGTTCTTGTGGGTGGAAAGAATCAGTTTTTAAAAAAAATTGAAATGAGAGAGGACAATAAAAGACAGTATAACAGAATTTCAACCCAACCTAGCTTGATCAATATACTATGACGCAAGTTGTTCTTGTGGTGAAAGATTCAGAGAAATAAAAACATTGTAAATGAGAGAGGACAATAAAAGACAAAAAACAGAATTTCAACCCAACCTAGCCGATTAATATACTATGATGCAAGTTGTTCTTGTGGGTGAAAGATTCAGAGAAAGAAAACATTGAAAAAATGAGAGGACAATAAAGGACAATAAAAGGACTGAAAACAACAGAATTTCTTGGTGAAAATTCAGAACCTAGCCGATTAGAGATACAATAAAAAGACGCAAGTTGTTCTTGGGGTGATGACGAAGTTGTTCAGTAAGAAAGAAAAAAACATTGTAAATGAGAGAGGACAATAAAGACAGTATAACAGAATTTCAACCCAACCTAGGCGATTAATATACTATGACGCAAGTTAAAATTTTTGTGGGTGAAAAGAATCAGAGAAAAAAACATTGTAAATGAGAGAGGACAATAAAAGACAGTAAAACAAATTTCAACCCAACCTAGCTGATTAATATACTATGACGCAAGTTGTTCTTGTGGGTGAAAGAATCAGAGAAATAAAACATTGTAAATGAGAGGACAATAAAAAGACAGTAAAAACAGAATTTCAACCCAATCCTAGCTGATTAATATACTATGACGCAAGTTGTTCTTGTGGGGGAAAGATTGAGAAAGAAAAATTGTAAAATGAGAGGACAATAGAGAAAAAACAGAAAAACAACCTTGATTAATATACTATGAAGTTGTTCTTGTGGGTGAAAGAATAGAGAGGATTGTAAATGAGAGAGGACAATAAAAGACAGTAAAACAGAATTTCAAACCCAACCTCAGCTGATTAATATACTATGACGCAAGTTGTTCTTGTGGGTGAAAGATTCAGAAATAAAACATTGTAAATGAGAGAGGACAATAAAAGACAGAAAAACAGAATTTAACCAAACCTAGCTGATTAATATACTATGACGCAAGTTGTTCTTGTGGGTGAAAGAATCAGAGAAGAAAACATTGTAAAATGAGAGAGGATAAAAAGACAGAAAACAGAATTTCAACCCAACCTAGCCGGATTAATATACTATGACGCAAGTTGTTCTTGTGGGTGAAAGAATCAGAGAAAGAAAAACATTGTAAAAATGAGAGAGGACAATAAAAGACAGAAAACAGAATTTCAACCCAACCTAGCCGATTAATATATTTCATGACGCAAGTTGTTTGGGTGAAAGATTCGAGAAAGAAAAACATTGTAAAATGAGAGAGGACACAAAAGACAGAAAACAGAATCAACCCAACCCACTGATTAATATTATGACGCAAGTTGTTCTTTGTGGGTGAAAGACCAGAGAAAGAAAACATTGTAAAAGAGAGGACAAAAAAAGAAAACAGAATTTCAACCCAAGCTAGCCGGATTAATATAATATGACGCAAGTTGTTCTTGTGGGTGAAAGATTCAGAGAAATAAAAAGAAAATTAAAATTATAAATGAGAGAGGACAATATAAAGACAGAAAAAGAAATTTGTAAACCAAGGACTTTCGATAAAAAACCTGCTATGACGCAAGTTGACGCAAGTTGTTCTGGGGTGAAAAAGAATCAGAGAAAAAAAACATTGGGGTAGAGAAAATAAAAGATAGAATTTCTAGCTGATTAAATGAGACAAAAAACAGAATTTCAACCCAAAAAAGACGATTAATAGCTGATTAATGTCTATGACGCAAGTTGTTCTTGTGGGTGAAAGAAACAAAAAAAACATAAAAATGAGAGAGGACAATAAAAACAGACAACAGAATTTCAAACCCAATTGATTTAAAAGACGCAAGTTGTTTTGTGGGTGAAAGAAAGAAAAAAAAACATTATGAAATGAGGAGGACAATAAAAGACAGTATAACAGAATTTCAACCCAAAGCTGGGATTAATATACTGCGACGCAAGTTGTTCTTGTGGGTGAAAAAGACAGAGAAATAAAACATTGTAAATCAAGACAGATAACAGAATTTTCAACCAAAACTGATTGTATACTATGACGCAAGTTGTTCTGTGGGTGAAAGAATGAGAAAGAAAACATTGTAAATGAGAGAGACAATAAAAGACAGGATAACAGAATCAACCCAAGCTAGCTGATTAATATACTATGACGCAAGTTGTTCTTGTGGGTGAAAGAATCAGAGAAGAAAAAACATTGTAAATGAGAGAGGACAATAAAAGACAGGAAAACAGAATTTCAAACTCAAGCTAGCCGATTAATATACTATGACGCAAGTTGTTCTTAGGGGTGAAGAATCAGAGAAACAAAACATTGTAAAATGAGAGAGGACAATAAAAAAGACAGGAAAACAGAATTTCAACCCAACCACTTCGGATTAATATACTATGTTCTTGACGCAAGATTCAGAGTAAAACATTGTTGTGGAAAGAAAACAATTGTGAAAAATGAGAAATAAAAAACATTGTAAAGGAGGACAAATCAGAATAATAGAATTTCAACCCAAGCTAGCTGATTAATAAATGAGAGGTGAAAGAACAGAGAAATAAAAACATTGTAAAAACAGGAGGAGGACAATAAAAGACAGTATAACAGAATTTCAACCCAAGCTAGCTGATTAATATACTATGACGCAAGTTGTTCTTTAGGTGAAAGAACCAGAGAAAGAAAAACATTGTAAAATGAGAGAGGACAATAAAAAGATAAAACAGAATTTCAACCCAACCTAGCCGATTAATATACTATGACGCAAGTTGTTCTTGGGGTGAAAGAATTCAGAGAAAGAAAAACATTGTAAATGAGAGAGGACAATAAAAGACAGAAAACAGAATTTCAAACAAGAGGGATTTCAACCAGAGAAAGAAAAAAACATTGTAAATGAGAGAGGACAATAAAAGACAGAAAATGTATTTCAACCCAACCTTGATTATCATACTATGACGCAAGTTGTTCTTTTGTGGGTGAAAGAATCAGAGAAAGAAAAACATTTAAAATGAGAGAGGATAATAAAAAGACAGAAAACAGAATTTCAACCCAAGCTAGATGATTAATATATTATGACGCAAGTTGTTCTTTGGGTGAAAGAATCAGAGAAATAAAATTCAAATGAGAGGACAATAAAAGACAGGAAAACAGAAATTCAACCCATCCTAGCTGATTAATATACTCATGACGCAAGTTGTTCTTTAGGTGAAAGAATCAGAGAAAGAAAAACATTAAATGAGAGAGGACAATAAAAGACAGAAACAGAATTTCAACCCAACCTAGGCGATTAATATACTATGACGCAAGTTGTTCTTGTGGGTGAAAAGAATCAGAGAAAGAAAAACACAAATGAGAGAGGACAATAAAAGACAGGATAACAGAATTTCAACCCAAGCTAGCTGGATTAATATACTATGACGCAAGTTGTTCTTGTGGGTGAAAGAATCAGAGAAAGAAAAACATTGTGAAAAGAGAGAGGACAATAAAAGACGCAAGTTGTTCTTGTGGGTGAAAACAGAATTTCAACCCATAATAGAATAAGCTGATTAATATACTATGACGCAAGTTGTTCTTGTGGGTGAAAGAATCAGAGAAAGAAAAACATTGTAAATGAGAGAGGACAATAAAAGACAGGAAAACAGAATTTCAAACCCAAGCTAATGATTATATACTATGACGCAAGTTGTTCTTGTGGGTGAAAGAATCAGAGAAAGAAAAAACATTGTAAATGAGAGAGGACAATAAAAGACAGGATAACAGAATTTCAAACCCAACCTAGCCGATTAATATACTATGACGCAAGTTGTTCTTGTGGGTGAAAGAATCAGAGAAAGAAAAAACATTGTAAAATGAGAGAGGACAATAAAGACAGGATAACAGAATTTCGTCCCAAGCTAGCCGATTAATATACTATGACGCAAGTTGTTCTTGTGGGTGAAAAGATTCAGAGAAATAAAAACATTGTAAATGAGAGAGGACAATAAAAAAGACAGAAAACAGAATTTCAAACCCAATCCTAGCTGGATTAATATACTATGACGCAAGTTGTTCTTGTGGGTGAAAGATTCAGAGAAATAAAAAACATTGTAAATGAGAGAGGACAATAAAGACAGGAAAACAGAATTTCAACCCAACCTAGCCGATTCAATATACTATGACGCAAGTTGTTCTTGTGGGTGAAAAGATTCAGAGAAATAAAAACATTGTAAATGAGAGGACAATAAAAGACAGAAAAACAGAATTTCAACCCAACCTAGCCGATTAATATACTATGATATAAAGTTGTTCTTGGGTGAGATCAGAGAAAGAATAAAATGAGAGGACAATAAAAGAAAAACAGAATTTGTAAATGAGAGAGGACAATAAAAGAACATAAAAAACAGTAAATGAGAGAGACAATAAAAGACTAGCAGAATTGATTAAGCTAGCTGACTATGACGCAAGTTGTTCTGTAAATGACTAAGAGGGTGAAAAGAATCAGAGAAAGCTATTAAAAAACATTGTGAAAAATGAGAGAGGACAATAAAGACAGGATAACAGAATTTCAACCCAACCTAGCTGATTAATATACTATGACGCAAGTTGTTCTTGTGGGTAAAAGAATCAGAGAAAGAAAAACATTGTAAATGAGAGAGGACAATAAAAGACAGGAAAACAGAATTTCAACCCAAGCTAGCTGATTAATATACTATGACGCAAGTTGTTCTTGTGGGTGAAAAAGAAATCATTGTAAATGAGAGACAATAAAAAAGAAAAACAAGCTTGATCAATAAATGAGAGAGGGACAATAAAAGAGAGGACAATAAAAACAGGATTTCAAACCCAACCTAGCCGATTAATATACTATGACGCAAGTTGTTCTTGTGGGTGAAAGAATCAGAGAAATAAAAAAACATTGTAAATGAGAGAGGACAATAAAAGACAGGAAAACAGAATTTCAACCCAAGCTAGCTGATTAATATACTATGACGCAAGTTGTTCTTGTGGGTGTGAAAGAATCAGAGAAAAGGTAAAATGAAAGACAATCAGAAAAAAGATTTTCAAAAACGATTAATTACTATGAAATGAAAGAGAGAAAGAAAACATTGTAAAAATGAGAGAAGACAGGAAAACAGAATTTCAACCAACCTAGCTGATTAATATACTATGACGCAAGTTGTTCTTGTGGGTGAAAGAATCAGAGAAAAACATTGTAAAATGAGAGAGGACAATAAAAGACAGGAAAACAGAATTTCAACCCAACCTAGCCGATTAATATACTATGACGCAAGTTGTTCTTGTGGGTGAAAGAATCAGAGAAATAAAAAAAATTGTAAAAAAACAGAGAGAGATTAACAATAAAAGAGAGAGAAAGAAAACATTGTAAATGAGAGAGGACAATTTAACAGAATTTCAACCTAACCTAGCTGATTAATATACTATGACGCAAGTTGTTCTTGTGGGTGAAAGATTCAGAGAAAGAAAAACATTGTAAATGAGAGAGGACAATAAAAGACAGAATAACAGAATTTCAACCCAACCTAGCTTGATTAATATACTATGACGCAAGTTGTTCTTGTGAAAGAAAAAGAATCAGAGAAAGAAAAAACATTGTAAATGAGAGGACAATAAAAGACAAAGAAAACAGAATTTCAACCCAACATAGCTGATTAATATACTATGACGCAAGTTGTTCTTGTGGGTGAAAAGAATCAGAGAAAGAAAAACATTGTAAAATGAGAGAGACAATAAAAGACAGAAATAACAGAATTTCAACCCAACCTAGCTGATTAATATACTATGACAAGTTGTTCTTGTGGGTGAAAGAATCAGAGAAAGAAAAACATTGTAAATGAGAGAGGACAATAAAAGACAGAAAAACAGAATTTCAACCCAACCTAGCCGATTAATATACTATGACGCAAGTTGTTCTTGTGGGTGAAAGAATCAGAGAAAGAAAAACATTGTAAATGAGAGAGGACAATAAAAGACAGAAAAACAGAATTTCAACCCAACCTAGGCGATTAATATACTATGACGCAAGTTGTTCTTGTGGGTGAAAGAATCAGAGAAAGACGAAAAAACATTGTAAATGAGAGAGGACAATAAACAGAATTTCAACCCAACCTAGATTAATAACTATGACGCAAGTTTTCTTGTGGGTGAAAGAATCAGAGAAAAAAAAACATTGTAAATGAGAGAGGACAATAAAAGACAGGATAACAGAATTTCAACCAAGCTAGGCGATTAATATACTATGACGCAAGTTGTTCTTGTGGGTGAAAGAATCAGAGAAAGAAAACATTGTAAATGAAAACAGAGAGGACAATAAAAGACAGATAACAGAATTTCAACCCAACCTAAGCCGATTAATATACTATGACGCAAGTTGTTCTTGTGGGTGAAAGAATCAGAGAAAGAAAAAACATTGTAAATGAGAGAGGACAATAAAAGACAGTATAACAGAATTTCAACCCAACCTAGCCGATTAATATACTATGACGCAAGTTGTTCTTGTGGGTGAAAGAAGAAATAAAACATTGTAAAATGAGAGAGGACAATAAAAGACAGAAAACAGAATTTCAACCCAACCTAGCTGATTAATATACTATGACGCAAAGTTGTTCTTGTGGGTGAAAGGATTCAGAGAAAGAAAAACATTGTAAATGAGAGAGGACAATAAAAGACAGTATAACAGAATTTCAACCCAACCCTAGCTGATTAATATACTATGACGCAAGTTGTTCTTGTGGGTGAAAGAATCAGAGAAAGAAAAACATTGTAAATGAGAGGACAATAAAAAAGACAGAAATAACAGAATTTCAACCCAACCTAGCCGATTAATACTATGACGCAAGTTGTTCTTGTATCAGAAAAGAATCAAGAAAAAAAACATTGTAAATGAGAGAGGACAATAAAAGACAAGAAATAACAGAATTTCAACAACCTAGCTGATTAATATACTATGACGCAAGTTGTTCTTGTGGGTGAAAGAATCAGAGAAAGAAAAACATTGTAAATGAGAGAGGACAATAAAAGACAGTATAACAGAATTTCAACCCAACCTAGCCGATTAATATACTATGACGCAAGTTGTTCTTGTGGGTGAAAGAATCAGAGAAAGAAAAACATTGTAAATGAGAGAGGACAATAAAAGACAGAAAAACAGAATTTCAACCCAACCTAGCCGATTAATATACTATGACGCAAGTTGTTCTTGTGGGTGAAAGAATCAGAGGAAATGAGAAGGACAATAAAAGACAGAAAACAGAATTTCAACCCAACCTAGCCGATTAATATACTATGACGCAAGTTGTTCTTGTGGGTGAAAGAATCAGAGAAATAAAACATTGTAAATGAGAGAGGACAATAAAAGACAGTATAACAGAATTTCAACCCAACCTAGCTATGACGATTAATATACTATGACGCAAGTTGTTCTTGTGGGTGAAAGAATCAGAGAAAGAAAAACATTGTAAATGAGAGAGGACAATAAAAGACAGTATAACAGAATTTAAACCCAACCTAGCCGATTAATATACTATGACGCAAGTTGTTCTTGTGGGTGAAAGAATCAGAGAAAAAAACATTGTAAAATGAGAGAGGACAAATAAAGACAGAAAAACAGAATTTCAACCAAGCTAGCCGATTAATATACTATGACGCAAGTTGTTCTTGTGGGTGAAAGAATCAGAGAAAGAAAAAACATTGTAAATGAGAGAGGACAATAAAAGACAAAAACAGAATTTCAACCCAAACCTAGTTGCGATTAATATACTATGACGCAAGTTGTTCTTGTGGGTGAAAGAATCAGGAAAGAAAACATTGAAATGAGAGAGGACAATAAAAAGACAATAACAGAATTTCAAAGACGATTAATAAATGACGCAAGTTGTTCTTGTGGGTGAAAATGAGATTGTAAATGAGAGAGGACAAAAAGACAGTATAACAGAATTTCAAACCCAAGCTAGCTGATTAATATACTATGACGCAAGTTGTTCTTGTGGGTGAAAGAATCAGAGAAAAAAAACATTGTAAATGAGAGAGGACAATAAAAGACAGTATAACAGAATTTCAACCCAACCTAGCTGATTAATATACTATGACGCAAGTTGTTCTTGTGGGTGAAAGATTCAGAGAAAAAACATTGTAAATGAGAAGGACAATAAAAACAGAAAATGAATTGATTAATATACTATGACGCAAGTTGTTCTTGTGGGTGAAAGACAGAGAAATAAAAAACATTGTAAAATGAGAGAGGACAATAAAAGACAGTATAACAGAATTTCAACCCAAGGCGATTAATATACTATGACGCAAGTTGTTCTTGTGGGTGGAAAGATTCAGAGAAAAAAAACATTGTAAATGAGAGAGGACAATAAAAGACAGAAAAACAGAATTTCAACCCAACCTAGGCGATTAATATACTATGACGCAAGTTGTTCTTGTGGGTGAAAGAATCAGAGAAAGAAAAACATTGTAAATGAGAGAGGACAATAAAAGACAGTATAACAGAATTTCAACCCAACCTAGCCGATTAATATACTATGACGCAAGTTGTTCTTGTGGGTGAAAGAATCAGAGAAAGAAAAACATTGTAAATGAGAGAGGACAATAAAAGACAGTATAACAGAATTTCAACCCAAGCTAGCCGATTAATATACTATGACGCAAGTTGTTCTTGTGGGTGAAAGAATCAGAGAAAGAAAAACATTGTAAATGAGAGAGGACAATAAAGACAGATAACAGAATTTCAACCCAACCTAGCTGATTAATATACTATGACGCAAGTTGTTCTTGTGGGTGAAAGAATCAGAGAAAGAAAAAACATTGATAAATGAGCAAGAAAGGACAAAAAAAGACAGACAGTATAACAGAATTTCAACCCAACCTAGCTGATTAATATACTATGACGCAAGTTGTTCTTGTGGGTGAAAGATTCAGAGAAAAAAATGTAAATGAGAGAGGACAATAAAAAGACAGAAAAACAGAATTTCAACCCAACCTAGCCGATTAATATACTATGACGCAAGTTGTTCTTGTGGGTGAAAGAATCAGAGAAAAAAAAACATTGTAAATGAGAGAGGACAATAAAAGACAGTATAACAGAATTTCAACCCAACCTAGCTGATTAATATACTATGACGCAAGTTGTTCTTGTGGGTGAAAAAGATTCAGAGAAATAAAAAAACATTGTAAATGAGAGAGGACAATAAAAAAGACAGAAAACAGAATTTCAACCCAACCTAGGCGATTAATATACTATGACTAAGGATAACACACGCAAGTTGTTCTTGTGGGTGAAAGAATCAGAGAAAGAAAACATTGTAAATGAGAGAGACAATAAAGACAGTATAACAGAATTTCAACCCAACCTAGCTGATTAATATACTATGACGCAAGTTGTTCTTGTGGGTGAAAGAATCAGAGAAAGAAAAACATTGTAAAATGAGAGAGGACAATAAAAGAAATAAACAGAATTTCAACCCAACTAGCTGATTAATATACTATGACGCAAGTTGTTCTTGTGGGTGAAAGATTCAGAGAAAGAAAACATTGTAAATGAGAGAGGACAATAAAAGACAGGAAAACAGAATTTCAACCCAACCTAGCTGATTAATATACTATGACGCAAGTTGTTCATTGGGTGAAAAGAAAGAGAAAGAAAAAACATTGTAAATGAGAGAGGACAATAAAAGACAGGATAACAGAATTTCAACCCAAGCTAGCTGATTAATATACTATGACGCAAGTTGTTCTTGTGGGTGAAAAAAAGAAAGAAAAACATTGTAAATGAGAGAGGACAATAAAAACAGGAAACAGAATTTCAATTGATTAATATACTATGACGAGAAAGGAAAGAAAACAATTGTAAATGAGAAGGACAATAAAAGACAGAAAAACAGAATTTCAACCCAACCTAGCTGATTAATATACTATGACGCAAGTTGTTCTTGTGGGGTGAAAGGAAAGAAAAAAACATTGTAAATGAGAGAGACAATCAGAAAACAGAAAGCTGATTAAAAAACATGGGTGAAAAGAAAAATGAGAGAGGACAATAAAAGACAGTATAACAGAATTTCAACCCAACCTAGCCGATTAATATACTATGACGCAAGTTGTTCTTGTGGGTGAAAGAATCAGAGAAAGAAAAACATTGTAAATGAGAGAGGACAATAAAAGACAGAAAAACAGAATTTCAACCCAACCTAGCCGATTAATATACTATGACGCAAGTTGTTCTTGTGGGTGAAAGAATCAGAGAAAGAAAAAAACATTAAAATGAGAGAGGACAATAAAAGACAGAATAACAGAATTTCAACCCAAGCTAGCTGATTAATATACTATGACGCAAGTTGTTCTTGTGGGTAAAAGACAGAAAGAATGAGAAAGATTAAAAACATTGTAAATGAAAGAATCAGGACAAAAAAACATTGTAAATGAGAGAGGAAATAAAAGACAAAAACAGAATTTCAACCCAAGCTAGCCGATTAATATACTATGACGCAAGTTGTTCTTGTGGGTGAAAGAATCAGAGAAAGAAAAACATTGTAAAATGAGAGAGGACAATAAAAGACAGTATAACAGAATTTCAACCCAACCTAGCTGATTAATATACTATGACGCAAGTTGTTCTTGTGGGTGAAAGAATCAGAGAAAGAAAAAACATTGTAAATGAGAGAGGACAATAAAAGACAGAAAACAGAATTTCAACCCAACCTCCAGCTGATTAATATACTATGACGCAAGTTGTTCTTGTGGGTGAAAAAAGAATCAGAGAAGAAAAAAATTGTAATTGAGAAATGAGAAAAAGACAATAACAGAAAAGACAGATTAATAAACAGAATTTCAACAGAGAAAGAAAAAACATTGTAAATGAGAGAGACCTAGACAGAATAACAGAATTAATATACTATGACGCAAGTTGTTCTTGTGGGTGAAAGAATCAGAGAAAAAAAAAACATTGTAAATGAGAGAGGACAATAAAAGACAGTATAACAGAATTTCAACCCAACTTAGCTGATTAATATACTATGACGCAAGTTGTTCTTGTGGGTGAAAGAATCAGAGAAAGAAAACATTGTAAATGAGAGAGGACAATAAAAGACAGAAAAACAGAATTTCAACCCAAGCTAGCTGATTACTATGACGCAAGTTGTTCTATGACGAAAGAAAACATTGTTCTTGAGGACAATAAAAAAGACAATAACAGAGAAAGAAAACAATTGTGGGTGAAAGAATCAGAGAAAGAAAAAACATTGTAAATGAGAGAGGACAATAAAAGACAGAAAACAGAATTTCAACCCAACCTAGCTGATTAATATACTATGACGCAAGTTGTTCTTGTGGGTGAAAGAATCAGAGAAAGAAAAACATTGTAAATGAGAGAGGACAATAAAAGACAGTATAACAGAATTTCAACCCAACCTAGCTGATTAATATACTATGACGCAAGTTGTTCTTGTGGGTGAAAGAATCAGAGAAAAAAAACATTGTAAATGAGAGAGGACAATAAAAGACAGGATAACAGAATTTCAACCCAAGCTAGCTGATTAATATACTATGACGCAAGTTGTTCTTGTGGGTGAAAGAATCAGAGAAATAAAAAACATTGTAAATGAGAGAGGACAATAAAAGACAGTAAAACAGAATTTCAACCAAGCTAGACGATTAATATACTATGACGCAAGTTGTTCTTGTGGGGGTCAGAAAGAATCAGAGAAAGAAAACATTGTAAAATGAGAGAGGACAATAAAATTGTACAGAAGAATTTCAACCCAACCTAGCCGATTAATATACTATGACGCAAGTTGTTCTTGTGGGTGAAAGAATCAGAGAAATAAAAACATTGTAAAATGAGAGAGGACAATAAAAAGACAGAAAAACAGAATTTCAACCCAAGCTAGCTGATTAATATACTATGACGCAAGTTGTTCTTGTGGGTGAAAGAATCAGAGAAAGAAAAACATTGTAAATGAGAGAGGACAATAAAAGACAGTATAACAGAATTTCAACCCAACCTAGGCGATTAATATACTATGACGCAAGTTGTTCTTGTGGGTGAAAGAAAGAAAAAAAACATTGTAAATGAGAGAGGACAATAAAAGAAAAAAGAATTTCAACCCAAGCTGATTAATATAATGACGCAAGTTGAGGACAGAGAAAGAAAAAAATAAAAAAGACAATAAAAGACAGTATAACAGAATTTCAAACCCAACCTAGCTGATTAATATACTATGACGCAAGTTGTTCTTTGTCAGAGGAAAAAGAAAGAAAAAATTGTAAAATGAGAGAGGACAATAAAAGACAGTATAACAGAATTTCAGAGATTAATATAAAAAAAATCAGAGAAATAAAAACATTGTAAATGAGAGAGGACAAAAAAGACAGAAAAACAGAATTTCAACCAACCTAGCTGATTAATATACTATGACGCAAGTTGTTCTTGTGGGTGAAAGAATCAGAGAAAAGAAAAACATTGTAAATGAGAGAGGACAATAAAAGACAGTAAAACAGAATTTCAACCCAACCTAGCTGATTAATATACTATGACGCAAGTTGTTCTTGTGGGTGAAAGAATCAGAGAAAGAAAAAACATTGTAAATGAGAGAGGACAATAAAAAGACAGGAAAACAGAATTTCAACCCAAGCTAGCCGATTAATATATACATGACGCAAGTTGTTCTTGGGTGAAAGATTCAGAGAAAATATATTGTAAATGAGAGAGGACAATAAAAAGACAGATAACAGAATTTCAACCAGAGAAAGAAAAAAAGCTTGATTAATATACTATGACGTGGGTGAAAGAATCAGAGAAAGAAAAACATTGTAAATGAGAGAGGACAATAAAAAGACAGAATAACAGAATTTCAACCCAACCTAGCCGATTAATATACTATGACGCAAGTTGTTCTTGTGGGTGAAAGATTCAGAGAAAAAAAAAACATTGTAAATGAGAGAGGACAATAAAAAGACAGATAACAGAATTTCAACCCAAGCTAGCTGATTAATATACTATGACGCAAGTTGTTCTTGTGGGTGAAAGAATCAGAGAAAGAAAAAACATTGTAAATGAGAGAGGACAATAAAAGACAGATAACAGAATTTCAAACCCAACCTAGCCGATTAATATACTATGACGCAAGTTGTTCTTGTGGGTGAAAGAATCAGAGAAAGAAAAACATTGTAAAATGAGAGAGGACAATAAAAGACAGAATAACAGAATTTCAAACCCAAGCTAGCTGATTAATATACTATGACGCAAGTTGTTCTTGTGGGTGAAAGAATCAGAGAAAGAAAAACATTGTAAATGAGAGAGGACAATAAAAGACAGGAAAACAGAATTTCAACCCAACCTAGCTGATTAATATACTATGACGCAAGTTCTTGTGGGTGAAAGAATCAGAGAAATAAAAACATTGTAAATGAGAGAGGACAATAAAAGACAGGATAACAGAATTTCAACCCATCCTAGGCGATTAATATACTATGACGCAAGTTGTTCTTGTGGGTGAAAGAATCAGAGAAAGAAAAACATTGTAAATGAGAGAGGACAATAAAAGACAGAAAAACAGAATTTCAACCCAACCTAGCCGATTAATATACTATGACGCAAGTTGTTCTTGTGGGTGAAAGAATCAGAGAAAGAAAAACATTGTAAATGAGAGAGGACAATAAAAGACAGAAAAATAACAGAATTTCAACCCAAGCTAGCCGATTAATATACTATGACGCAAGTTGTTCTTTAGGGTGAAAGAATCAGAGAAATAAAAACATTGTAAATGAGAGAGGACAATAAAAGACAGGATAACAGATTTTCAACCCAAGCTAGCTGATTAATATACTATGACGCAAGTTGTTCTTGGGTGAAAGAATCAGAGAAAGAAAACATTGTAAATGAGAGAGGACAATAAAAGACAGTATAACAGAATTTCAACCCAACCTAGCCGATTAATATACTATGACGCAAGTTGTTCTTGTGGGTGAAAGAATCAGAGAAAGAAAAACATTGTAAATGAGAGAGGACAATAAAAGACAGGATAACAGAATTTCAACCCAACCTAGCCGATTAATATACTATGACGCAAGTTGTTCTTGTGGGTGAAAGAATCAGAGAAAGAAAAACATTGTAAATGAGAGAGGACAATAAAAGACAGTATAACAGAATTTCAAACCCAACCTAGGCGATTAACATACTATGACGCAAGTTGTTCTTGTGGGTGAAAGAATCAGAGAAAGAAAAACATTGTAAATGAGAGAGGACAATAAAAGACAGGATAACAGAATTTCAACCCAACCTAGGCGATTAATATACTATGACGCAAGTTGTTCTTTGGGGAAAGAATAGAGAAAGAAAAAACAAATGAGAGGACAACAAAAACAGAAAACAGAATTTTAGCTGATTAATATACTGTGATGTGGGAAAGAATCAGAGAAAGAAAAACATTGTAAATGAGAGAGGACAATAAAAGACAGTATAACAGAATTTCAACCCAACCTAGCTGATTAATATACTATGACGCAAGAAAAATTGTTCTTGTGGGTGAAAGAATCAGAGAAAAAAACATTGAAAAACAAAATGAGAGAGGACAATAAAAGACAGAAAAACAGAATTTCAACCAAGCTAGCTGATTAATATACTATGACGCAAGTTGTTCTTGTGGGTGAAAGAATCAGAGAAAGAAAACATTGTAAATGAGAGAGGACAATAAAAGACAGGAAACAGAATTTCCAACCCAACCTAGCTGATTAATATACTATGAAATGAAAGAATCAGAGAAAGAAAACATTGTAAATGAAGAGGACAATAAAAGACAGTAAAACAGAATTTCAACCCAACCTAGCCGATTAATATACTATGACGCAAGTTGTTCTTGTGGGTGAAAGAATCAGAGAAAGAAAAACATTGTAAATGAGAGAGGACAATAAAGACAGAATAACAGAATTTCAACCCAACCTAGCTGATTAATATACTATGACGCAAGTTGTTCTTGTGGGTGAAAGAATCAGAGAAAGAAAAAACATTGTAAATGAGAGAGGACAATAAAAGACAGGAAAACAGAATTTCAACCCAACCTAGCTGATTAATATACTATGACGCAAGTTGTTCTGGGGGGTCAGAGAAAGAAAAGAATCAATAAAGACAGTAGAAAGAAAACATTGTAAATGAAAGAGAGAGGACAAATGAGAAAGACAATAAAAGACAGAAAAACAGAATTTCAACCCAACCTAGCTGATTAATATACTATGACGCAAGTTGTTCTTGTGGGTGAAAGAATCAGAGAAAGAAAAACATTGTAAATGAGAGAGGACAATAAAAGACAGACAGAAAACAGAATTTCAACCCAACCTAGCCGATTAATATACTATGACGCAAGTTGTTCTTGTGGGTGAAAGAATCAGAGAAAGAAAAACATTGTAAATGAGAGAGACAATAAAAAGACAGAAAACAGAATTTAAAAACCCAACCTAGCTGATTAATATACTATGACGCAAGTTGTTCTTGTGGGTGAAAGAATCAGAGAAAGAAAACATTGTAAATGAGAGAGGACACAAAAGACAGTATAACAGAATTTCAACCCAACCCAGCTGATTAATATACTATGACGCAAGTTGTTCTTGTGGGTGAAAGAATCAGAGAAAGAAAAACATTGTAAATGAGAGAGGACAATAAAAGACAGAAAAACAGAATTTCAACCCAACCCAGCTGATTAATATACTATGACGCAAGTTGTTCTTGTGGGTGAAAAGAATCAGAGAAAGAAAACATTGTAAATGAGAGAGGACAATAAAAAGAGAGGAAAACAGAATTTCAACCCAAGCTAGACGATTAATATACTATGACGCAAGTTGTTCTTGTGGGTGAAAGAATCAGAGAAAGAAAAACATTGTAAATGAGAGAGGACAATAAAAGACAGTATAACAGAATTTCAAACCCAACCTAGCTGATTAATATACTATGACGCAAGTTGTTCTTGTGGGTGAAAGAATCAGAGAAAGAAAACATTGTAAATGAGAGAGGACAATAAAAGACAGAAATAACAGAATTTCAACCCAACCTAGCCGATTAATATACTATGACGCAAGTTGTTCTTGTAGGGTGAAAGAATCAGAGAAAGAAAAACATTGTAAATGAGAGAGGACAATAAAAAGACAGATAACAGAATTTCAAACCAACCTAGCTGATTAATATACTATGACGCAAGTTGTTCTTGTGGGAATGAAAAGAATCAATAAAAGAGAAAAAGAAAAACATTGTATGAAATGAGAGAGGACAATAAAAGAAGACAGGATAACAGAATTTCAACCCAACCTAGCTGATTAATATACTATGACGCAAGTTGTTCTTGTGGGTGAAAGAATCAGAGAAATAAAAAACATTGTAAATGAGAGAGGACAATAAAAGACAGAAAACAGAATTTCAACCCAACCTAGCTGATTAATATACTATGACGCAAGTTGTTCTTGTGGGTGAAAGAATCAGAGAAAGAAAAAACATTGTAAATGAGAGAGGACAATAAAAAAGAAAAAACAATTTCAACCCAACAGAATTTTACATGACCCAGTTGTTCTAGAATCAGAGAAAAGAAAATACTGTAAATGAGAGAGGACAATAAAAGTTGTTCAGAATTGTGGGTGACGCAAAAAGGTGAAAGAGAGAAAAAAAAAACATTGTAAATGAGAGAGGACAATAAAAGACAGTATAACAGAATTTCAACCCAACCTAGCTGATTAATATACTATGACGCAAGTTGTTCTTGTGGGTGAAAGAATCAGAGAAAGAAAAAACATTGTAAATGAGAGAGGACAATAAAACAGAAAAACAGAATTTCAACCCAACCTAGCTGATTAATATACTATGACGCAAGTTGTTCTTGTGGAAAGAATGAGAGAGGACAATAAAAGAGAAAGAATCATTGTAAATGAAGAAAACATTGTAAATGAGAGGACAATAAAGACAGAAACAGAATTTCAACCCAACCTAGCTGATTAATATACTATGACGCAAGTTGTTCTTGTGGGTGAAAGAATCAGAGAAAGAAAAACATTGTAAATGAGAGAGGACAATAAACAGAGAAAAAACAGAATTTACTAACCCAAGTTGTTCTGAAAGATTCAGAGAAAGCATTGATTAATATACTATGACGCAAGTTGTTCTTGTGGGGTGAAAGAATCAGAGAAAGAAAAACATTGTAAATGAGAGAGGACAATAAAAGACAGAAAACAGAATTTCAACCCAACCTAGCCGATTAATATACTATGACGCAAGTTGTTCTTGTGGGTGAAAGAATCAGAGAAAGAAAAAACATTGTAAATGAGAGAGGACAATAAAAGACAGATAACAGAATTTCAACCCAACCTAGCTGATTAATATACTATGACGCAAGTTGTTCTTGTGGGTGAAAGAATCAGAGAAAGAAAAACATTGTAAATGAGAGGACAATAAAAGACAGAAAACAGAATTTCAACCCAACCTAGCTGATTAATATACTATGACGCAAGTTGTTCTTGTGGGTGAAAGAATCAGAGAAAGAAAAACATTGTAAATGAGAGAGGACAATAAAAGACAGAAAAACAGAATTTCAAACCCAACCTAGCTGATTAATATACTATGACGCAAGTTGTTCTTGTGGGTGAAAGAATCAGAGAAAAAAAAACATTGTAAATGAGAGAGGACAATAAAAGACAGAAAACAGAATTTCAACCCAACCTAGCTGATTAATATACTATGACGCAAGTTGTTTTGTGGGTGAAAGAATCAGAGAAAGAAAAACATTGTAAAATGAGAGAGGACAATAAAAGACAGATAACAGAATTTCAAACCCAACCTAGCTGATTAATATACTATGACGCAAGTTGTTCTTGTGGTGAAAGAATTCAGAGAAAGAAAACATTGTAAATGAGAGAGGACAATAAAAGACAGACAAAAAACAGAATTTCAACCCAACCTAGCCGATTAATATACTATGACGCAAGTTGTTCTTGTGGTGAAAGAATCAGAGAAAGAAAACATTGAAAGGAATAAAAGAGAAAGAAAAACATTGTAATAAATGAGCAAGTTGTTCTTGTGGGTGAGGAAAACATTGTAAATGAGAGAATAAAAGACAGTAAAAACAGAATTTCAACCCAACCTAGCTGATTAATATACTATGACGCAAGTTGTTCTTGTGGGTGAAAGAATCAGAGAAAGAAAAACATTGTAAAATGAGAGAGGACAACAAAAAGACAGTAAAACAGAATTTCAACCCAACCTAGCTGATTAATATACTATGACGCAAGTTGTTCTTGTGGGTGAAAGAATCAGAAAAAGAAAACATTGTAAATGAGAGAGGACAATAAAAGACAGTATAACAGAATTTCAACCCAACCTAGCTGATTAATATACTATGACGCAAGTTGTTCTTGTGGGGGTGAAAAGAAAACATTGTAAATCAATAAAAGAGAAAAAAAGAATTTCAAAAAACATTGTAAATGAGAGAGGACAATAAAAAAGACAATAAAGTATAACAGAATTTCAACCCAACCTAGCCGATTAATATACTATGACGCAAGTTGTTCTTGTGGGGGTGAAAGACAATCAGAGAATTTCAAAAGATTAAAAAACATTGTGAAAAATGAAAAACATTGTAAATGAGAGAGGACAATAAAAGACAGTATAACAGAATTTCAACCCAACCTAGCTGATTAATATACTATGACGCAAGTTGTTCTTGTGGGTGAAAGAATCAGAGAAAGAAAAACATTGTAAAATGAGAGAGGACAATAAAAGACAGTAAAACAGAATTTCAACCCAACCTAGCTGATTAATATACTATGACGCAAGTTGTTCTTGTGGGTGAAAGAATCAGAGAAAGAATTTCAAAAACATTGTAAATGAGAGAGGACAATAAAAGACAAGAATCAAAAAGACAAAAACAGAATTTCAACCCAACCTAGCCGATTAATATACTATGACGCAAGTTGTTCTTGTGGGTGAAAAGAATCAGAAAGAAAAACATTGTAAATGAGAGAGGACAATAAAAAGACAGAAAACAGAATTTCAACCCAACCCAGCTGATTAATATACTATGACGCAAGTTGTTCTTGTGGGTGAAAGAATCAGAGAAAGAAAACATTGTAAATGAGAGAGGACAATAAAAGACAGAAAAACAGAATTTCAACCCAACCTAGCCGATTAATATACTATGACGCAAGTTGTTCTTGTGGGTGAAAGAATCAGAGAAAGAAAAACATTGTAAATGAGAGAGGACAATAAAATACAGGACAACAGAATTTCAACCCAACCTAGCCGATTAATATACTATGACGCAAGTTGTTCTTGTGGGTGAAAGAATCAGAGAAAGAAAAACATTGTAAATGAGAGAGGACAATAAAAGACAGAAAAACAGAATTTCAACCCAACCTAGCCGATTAATATACTATGACGCAAGTTGTTCTTGTGGGTGAAAGAATCAGAGAAAGAAAAAAACATTGTAAATGAGAGAGGACAATAAAAGACAGGATAACAGAATTTCAACCCAACCTAGCTGATTAATATACTATGACGCAAACCTGTGGGTGAAAGAATCAGAGAAAGAAAAACATTGTAAATGAGAGAGGACAATAAAAGACAGGATAACAGAATTTCAACCCAACCTAGCCGATTAATATACTATGACGCAAGTTGTTCTTGTGGGTGAAAGAATCAGAGAAAGAAAAACATTGTAAATGAGAGAGGACAATAAAAGACAGAATAACAGAATTTCAACCCAACCTAGCCGATTAATATACTATGACGCAAGTTGTTCTTGTGGGTGAAAGAATCAGAGAAAGAAAACATTGTAAATGAGAGAGGACAAAAAAAAGACAGAAAACAGAATTTCAACCCAACCTAGCTGATTATATACTATGACGCAAGTTGTTCTTGTGGGTGAAAGAATCAGAGAAAGAAAACATTGTAAATGAGAGAGGACAATAAAAGACAGTAAAACAGAATTTCAACCCAACCTAGGCGATTAATATACTATGACGCAAGTTGTTTTTGTGGGTGAAAGAATCAGAGAAAGAAAAAACATTGTAAATGAGAGAGGACAATAAAAGACAGTATAACAGAATTTCAACCCAACCTAGCCGATTAATATACTATGACGCAAGTTGTTCTTGTGGGTGAAAGAATCAGAGAAAGAAAAAAACATTGTAAATGAGAGAGGACAATAAAAGACAGTATAACAGAATTTCAACCCAACCTAGCTGGATTAATATACTATGACGCAAGTTGTTCTTGTGGGTGAAAGAATCAGAGAAAGAAAAAACATTGTAAATGAGAGAGGACAATAAAAGACAGAAAAACAGAATTTCAACCCAACCTAGCTGATTAATATACTATGACGCAAGTTGTTCTTGTGGGTGAAAGAATCAGAGAAATAAAAAAACATTGTAAATGAGAGAGGACAATAAAAGACACAGAAAACAGAATTTCAACCCAACCTAGCCGATTAATATACTATGACGCAAGTTGTTCTTGTGGGTGAAAGAATCAGAGAAAGAAAAACATTGTAAATGAGAGAGGACAATAAAAGACAGAAAACAGAATTTCAACCCAACCTAGGCGATTAATATACTATGACGCAAGTTGTTCTTGTGGGTGAAAGAATCAGAGAAAGAAAAAACATTGTAAATGAGAGAGGACAATAAAAAGACAGAAAAACAGAATTTCAACCCAACCTAGCCGATTAATATACTATGACGCAAGTTGTTCTTGTGGGTGAAAAGAATCAGAGAATAAAAAACATTGTAAATGAGAGAGGACAATAAAAGACAGAAAACAGAATTTCAATCCCAACCTAGGCGATTGAAAGAATATACTATGACGACAGGAAAAAGTTGTTCTATACTATGACGCAAGTTGGTGAAAGAATCAGAGAAAGAAAAAAACATTGTAAATGAGAGAGAGGACAATAAAAGACAGAAAACAGAATTTCAACCCAACCTAGCTGATTAATATACTATGACGCAAGTTGTTCTTGTGGGTGAAAGAATCAGAGAAAGAAAAAACATTGTAAATGAGAGAGGACAATAAAAGACAGAAAAACAGAATTTCAACCCAACCTAGCTGATTAATATACTATGACGCAAGTTGTTCTTGTGGGTGAAAGAATCAGGGTGAGAAGAATCAGAGAAAGATTAAAAAACATTGTGAAAGAATGAGAAAGAGGACAATTAAAAAGACAGAAAAACAGAATTTCAACCCAACCTAGCTGATTAATATACTATGACGCAAGTTGTTCTTGTGGGTGAAAAGAATCAGAGAAAGAAAAACATTGTAAATGAGAGAGGACAATAAAAGACAGTATAACAGAATTTCAACCCAACCTAGCCGATTAATATACTATGACGCAAGTTGTTCTTGTGGGTGAAAGAATCAGAGAAAGAAAAACATTGTGAAAAATGAGAGAGGACAATAAAAAAAGACAGAAAAAACAGAATTTCAACCCAACCTAGCCGATTAATATACTATGACGCAAGTTGAAATTCTCTTGGGTGAAAGAATCAGAGAAAGAAAAACATTGTAAAATGAGAGAGGACAATAAAAAGACAGAAAACAGAATTTCAACCCAACCTAGCTGATTAATATACTATGACGCAAGTTGTTCTTGGGTGAAAGAATCAGAGAAATAAAAACATTGTAAATGAGAAGAAAAAAAAGACAGAAAAAGAATTTCAAAAAAGCTGATTAATAAATGACGCAAGTGGGGTGAAAGAATCAGAGAAAAAAACATTGTAAATGAAGGACAATAAAGACAGAAAACAGAATTTCAACCCAACCTAGCCGATTAATATACTATGACGCAAGTTGTTCTTTTAGGGTGAAAGAATCAGAGAAAGAAAACATTGTAAATGAGAGAGGACAATAAAAGACAGAATAACAGAATTTCAACCCAACCTAGCCGATTAATATACTATGACGCAAGTTGTTCTGTGGGGTGAAAGAATCAGAGAAAAAAAACATTGTAAAAGAGAGGACATAAAAAGACAGAAAACAGAAAAACCCAACCTTGATTAATATAATGACGCAAGTTGAGAAGGAATCAGAGAAAGAAAAAACATTGTAAATGAGAGAGGACAATAAAAGACAATAACAGAATTTCAACCCAAGCTAGAATCGATTAATATACTATGACGCAAGTTGTTCTTGTGGGTGAAAGAATCAGAGAAAGAAAAACATTGAAAATGAGAGAGGACAATAAAAGACAGTATAACAGAATTTCAACCCAACCTAGCTGATTAATATACTATGACGCAAGTTGTTCTTGTGGGTGAAAGATTCAGAGAAAGAAAAACATTGTAAATGAGAGAGGACAATAAAAAGACAGAAAACAGAATTTCAACCCAAACAATTAATATACTAAGACGCAAGTTGTTCTTGTGGGTGAAAGAACAGAGAAAGAAAAACATTGTAAATGAGAGGACAATAAAGACAGAAAAACAGGAATTTCAACCGATTAATATACTATGACGCAAGTTGTTCTTGTGGGTGAAAGAATCAGAGAAAGAAAAACATTGTAAATGAGAGAGGACAATAAAAGACAGAAAACAGAATTTCAACCCAACCTAGCTGATTAATATACTATGACGCAAGTTGTTCTTGTGGGTGAAAGAATCAGAGAAAGAAAAACATTGTAAATGAGAGAGGACAATAAAAGACAGAAAACAGAATTTCAACCCAACCTAGCTGATTAATATACTATGACGCAAGTTGTTCTTGTGGGTGAAAGATTCAGAGAAAGAAAACATTGTAAATGAGAGAGGACAATAAAAGACAGAAAACAGAATTTCAACCCAACCTAGCTGATTAATATACTATGACGCAAGTTGTTCTTGTGGGTGAAAGAATCAGAGAAATAAAAAACATTGTAAATGAGAGAGGACAATAAAAGACAGAAAACAGAATTTCAACCCAACCTAGCTGATTAATATACTATGACGCAAGTTGTTCTTGTGGGTGAAAGAACAATAAAAGACAGAGAAAGAAAAACATTGTAAATGAGAGAGGACAATAAAAGACAGTAAAACAGAATTTCAACCCAACCTAGCTGATTAATATACTATGACGCAAGTTGTTCTTGTGGGTGAAAGAATCAGAGAAAGAAAAACATTGTAAATGAGAGAGGACAATAAAAGACAGAAATAACAGAATTTCAAACCCAAGCTAGCTGATTAATATACTATGACGCAAGTTGTTCTTGTGGGTGAAAGAATCAGAGAAAGAAAAAACATTGTAAAATGAGAGAGGACAATAAAAGACAGAATAACAGAATTTCAACCCAACCTAGCTGATTAATATACTATGACGCAAGTTGTTCTGTGGGTGAAAGAATCAGAGAAAGAAAAACATTGTAAAATGAGAGAGGACAATAAAAGACAGAAAAACAGAATTTCAAACCCAACCTAGCTGATTAATATACTATGACGCAAGTTGTTTTTGGGTGAAAGAATCAGAGAAAGAAAAACATTGTAAATGAGAGAGGACAATAAAAGACAGTATAACAGAATTTCAAACCCAACCTAGGCGATTAATATACTATGACGCAAGTTGTTCTTGTGGGTGAAAGAATCAGAGAAAGAAAAACATTGTAAATGAGAGAGGACAATAAAAGACAGAAAAAAACAGAAGGACAATAAAAGACAGGCTGATTAATATACTATGACGCAAGTTGTTCTTGTGGGGGTGAAAGAATCAGAGAAAGAAAAACATTGTAAATGAGAGAGACAATAAAAGAAAAGACAGAAAAACAGAATTTCAACCCAAGCTAGCTGATTAATATACTATGACGCAAGTTGTTCTTGGGTGAAAGAATCAGAGAAAAAAAAACATTGTAAATGAGAGAGGACAATAAAAGACAGGATAACAGAATTTCAACCCAACCTAGGCGATTAATATACTATGACGCAAGTTGTTCTTGTGGGTGAAAGAATCAGAGAAAGAAAACATTGTAAATGAGAGAGGACAATAAAAGACAGAAAACAGAATTTCAACCCAAGCTAGCTGATTAATATACTATGACGCAAGTTGTTCTTGTGGGTGAAAGAATCAGAGAAATAAAAAACATTGTAAATGAGAGAGGACAATAAAAGACAGAAAACAGAATTTCAACCCAACCTAGCTGATTAATATACTATGACGCAAGTTGTTCTTGTGGGTGAAAGAATCAGAGAAAGAAAAACATTGTAAATGAGAGAGGACAATAAAAGACAGTAATAACAGAATTTCAACCCAACCTAGCTGATTAATATACTATGACGCAAGTTGTTCTTGTGGGTGAAAGAATCAGAGAAAAAAAACATTGTAAATGAAATGACAAGTTGTTCTTGTGGGTGAAAGAGTAAATGAGAGGACACAAAAGGACAATGATTAAAAAGACAAGTGAAAAACAGAGAAAGAAAAATTTTGAGAGAGGACAATAAAAGACAGGATAACAGAATTTCAAACCAAGCTAGCGCTGATTAATATACTATGACGCAAGTTGTTCTTGTGGGTGAAAGATTCAGAGAAAGAAAAACATTGTAAATGAGAGAGGACAATAAAAGACAGTAAAAACAGAATTTCAACCCAACCTAGCTGATTAATATACTATGACGCAAGTTGTTCTTGTGGGTGAAAGAATCAGAGAAAGAAAAACATTGTAAAATGAGAGAGGACAATAAAAGACAGTATAACAGAATTTCAACCCAACCTAGCTGATTAATATACTATGACGCAAGTTGTTCTTGTGGGTGAAAGAATCAGAGAAAGAAAAACATTGTAAATGAGAGAGGACAATAAAAGACAGTATAACAGAATTTCAACCAAACCTAGCTGATTAATATACAGAATGAAAGAATCAGAAAGAAAACATTGTAAATGAGAGAGGAAATAAAAGAAGTAAAACAGAATTTCAAATTTCCAAATGACGCAAGTTGTTCTTGTGGGTGAAAGAATCAGAGAAAGAAAAAACATTGTAAATAGCTGATTAATATACTATGACGCAAGTTGTTCTTGTGGGTGAAAGAATCAGAGAAAGAAAAAAACATTGTAAATGAGAGAGGACAATAAAAAGACAGTATAACAGAATTTCAACCCAACCTAGCCGATTAATATACTATGACGCAAGTTGTTCTTGTGGGTGAAAGAATCAGAGAAAGAAAAACATTGTAAATGAGAGAGGACAATAAAAGACAGAAAACAGAATTTCAACCCAACCTAGCTGATTAATATACTATGACGCAAGTTGTTCTTGTGGGTGAAAGAATCAGAGAAAGAAAAACATTGTAAATGAGAGAGGACAATAAAAGACAGGATAACAGAATTTCAACCCAACCTAGCTGATTAATATACAAGTTGTTATGACGCAAGTTGTTAACAGAATTTTGTGGGTGAAAGATTCAGAGAAAGAAAACATTGTAAATGAGAGAGGACAATAAAAGACAGAAAAACAGAATTTCAACCCAACCTAGCTGATTAATATACTATGACGCAAGTTGTTCTTGGGTGAAAGAATCAGGTGAAAGAATAAAAGACAGAGAAAGAATTTCAAAAACTGATTAATTGTAAATGTTCTTGTGGGTGAAAGAGAGGACATTGTAAATAAAAGACAAAGGATAACAGAATTTCAAACCCAACCTAGCTGATTAATATACTATGACGCAAGTTGTTCTTGTGGGTGAAAGAATCAGAGAAAAAAAAACATTGTAAATGAGAGAGGACAATAAAAGACAGAAAAACAGAATTTTCAACCCAACCCAGCCGATTAATATACTATGACGCAAGTTGTTCTTGTGGGTGAAAGAATCAGAGAAAGAAAAACATTGTAAATGAGAGAGGACAATAAAAGACAGAAAAACAGAATTTCAACCCAACCTAGCCGATTAATATACTATGACGCAAGTTGTTCTTGTGGGTGAAAGAATCAGAGAAAGAAAAACATTGTAAATGAGAGAGGACAATAAAAGACAGGATAACAGAATTTCAACCCAAGCTAGCCGATTAATATACTATGACGCAAGTTGTTCTTGTGGGTGAAAGAATCAGAGAAAGAAAAACATTGTAAATGAGAGAGGACAATAAAAGACAGTATAACAGAATTTCAACCCAACCTAGCCGATTAATATACTATGACGCAAGTTGTTCTTGTGGGTGAAAGAATCAGAGAAACAAAAAACATTGTAAATGAGAGAGGACAATAAAAGACAGAAAAAAACAGAATTTCAACCCAACCTAGCTGATTAATATACTATGACGCAAGTTGTTTTGGTGAAAGAATCAGAGAAAGAAAAACATTGTAAATGAGAGAGGACAATAAAAGACAGTATAACAGAATTTCAACCCAACCTAGCCGATTAATATACTATGACGCAAGTTGTTCTTGTGGGTGAAAGAATCAGAGAAAGAAAAACATTGTAAATGAGAGAGGACATAAAAGAAAACAGAATTTCAACCCAACCTAGCCGATTAATATACTATGACGCAAGTTGTTCTTGTGGGTGAAAGAATCAGAGAAAGAAAAACATTGTAAATGAGAGAGGACAATAAAAGACAGTATAACAGAATTTCAACCCAACCTAGCCGATTAATATACTATGACGCAAGTTGTTCTTGTGGGTGAAAGAATCAGAGAAAGAAAAAATTGTAAATGAAAACAATTGAATTTAAATGAGAGAGGAGAAAAAATAAAAGACAGGACAATAAAAGAAGTATAACAGAATTTCAACCCAACCTAGCTGATTAATATACTATGACGCAAGTTGTTCTTGTGGGTGAAAGAATCAGAGAAATAAAAAACATTGTAAAATGAGAGAGGACAATAAAAGACAGGAAAACAGAATTTCAACCCAACCTAGCTGATTAATATACTATGACGCAAGTTGTTCCGGGTGAAAGAATCAGAGAGAAAGAAAACATTGGGTGAAAAATGAGAGAGGACAGAGGAAAAGACAGTAAAACAGAATTTCAACCCAAGCTAGCTGATTAATATACTATGACGCAAGTTGTTCTTGTGGGTGAAAGAATCAGAAAGAGTAAATGAGAGAGGACAAAAAGACAGTATAACAGAATTTTGATTAATATAAATGAGAGAGGAAAAACAATAAAAGATAAAAGGATAACAGAATTTCAACCCAACCTAGCTGATTAATATACTATGACGCAAGTTGTTCTTGTGGGTGAAAGAATCAGAGAAAGAAAAACATTGTAAATGAGAGAGGACAATAAAAGACAGAAAAACAGAATTTCAAAACCGATTAATATACTAACGCAAGTTGTTCTTGTGGGTGAAAGATTCAGAGAAAGAAAACATTGTAAAATGAGAGAGGACAATAAAAGACAGAAAACAGAATTTACTATGATTAATATACTATGACGCAAGTTGTTCTTGTGGGTGAAAGAATCAGAGAAAGAAAACATTGTAAAATGAGAGGACAATAAAAGACAGGATAACAGAGAAAGCCGATTAATATACTATGACGCAAGTTGTTCTTGTGAAAAATTCAGAAAGAAAAAATTGTAAAAGGACAATAAAGACAGTAAAACAGAATTTCCCAACCTAAGGATTAATATACTATGACGCAAGTTGTTCTTGTGGGTGAAAGAATCAGAGAAAGAAAAACATTGTAAATGAAAGGACAATAAAAGACAGAAAAAGAAAAACCCAATTGATTAATAAATGAGAGTTGAGGACAGAGAAATAAAAAAATTGTAAATGAAAGGACAATAAAAAGACAGAAAAACAGAATTTCAACCCAACCTAGCTGATTAATATACTATGACGCAAGTTGTTCTTGTGGGTGAAAGATTCAGAGAAAGAAAAACATTGTAAATGAGAGAGGACAATAAAAGACAGTAAAACAGAATTTCAACCCAACCTAGCTGATTAATATACTATGACGCAAGTTGTTCTTGTGGGTGAAAGAATCAGAGAAAAAAAAACATTGTAAATGAGAGAGGACAATAAAAGACAGTAAAACAGAATTTCAACCCAACCTAGCTGATTAATATACTATGACGCAAGTTGTTCTTGTGGGTGAAAGAATCAGAGAAATAAAAACATTGTAAATGAGAGAGGACAATAAAAGACAGTAAAACAGAATTTCAACCCAATCCCTATTTAATAGGACAATAAAGACAGAAAAACAGAATTTCAGATTAATAATCAGAGAAAGAAATACTATGACGCAAGTTGTTCTTGTGGGTGAAAGAATCAGAGAAAGAAAAACATTGTAAATGAGAGAGGACAATAAAAGACAGTATAACAGAATTTCAACCCAACCTAGCCGATTAATATACTATGACGCAAGTTGTTCTTGTGGGACACAAAAAGACAAAAAAAGAATCAGACCCAAAAGATTAAAAACATTGTAAATGATGAGAGAGGACAATAAAAGACAGAAAACAGAATTTCAAACCCAACCTAGCCGATTAATATACTATGACGCAAGTTGTTCTTGTGGGTGAAAGAATCAGAGAAAGAAAAACATTGTAAATGAGAGAGGACAATAAAAGACAGAAAAAACAGAATTTCAACCCAACCTAGCTGATTAATATACTATGACGCAAGTTGTTCTTGTGGGTGAAAGAATCAGAGAAAGAAAAAACATTGTAAATGAGAGAGGACAATAAAAGACAGAAAAACAGAATTTCAACCCAACCTAGGCGATTAATATACTATGACGCAAGTTGTTCTTGTGGGTGAAAGAATCAGAGAAAGAAAAAACATTGTGAGAGGACAATAAAAGAGAGGACAGAATTTCAAAAAGACATTAATAACAGACGTTGTTTTTAGGGTGAAAGAATCAGAGAAAGAAAAACATTGTAAATGAGAGAGACAACAAAAACAGAAAAACAGAATTTCAACCCATTCCAAGTTAAGGCTAGCGAAAATATGAGAGTTGTTCTTGTGGGTGAAAACAGAAAATTGTAAATGAGAGGACAATAAAAACAGGAAAACAGAATTCTAGCTGAATACTATGACGCAAGTTGTTCTTGTGGGTGAAAGAATCAGAGAAAGAAAAAACATTGTAAATGAGAGAGGACAATAAAAGACAGAAAACAGAATTTCAACCCAACTAGCCGGATTAATATACTATGACGCAAGTTGTTCTTGTGGGTGAAAGAATCAGAGAAAGAAAAACATTGTAAAATGAGAGAGGACAATAAAAAGACAGATAACAGAATTTCAACCCAACCTAGCCGATTAATATACTATGACGCAAGTTGTTCTTGTGGGTGAAAGAATCAGAGAAAGAAAACATTGTAAATGAGAGAGGACAATAAAAAGACAGAAAACAGAATTTCAACCCAACCTAGCTGATTAATATACTATGACGCAAGTTGTTCTTGTGGGTGAAAGAATCAGAGAAAAAAAAACATTGTAAAATGAGAGAGGACAATAAAAGACAGAATAACAGAATTTCAACCCAACCTAGGCGATTAATATACTATGACGCAAGTTGTTCTTGTGGGTGAAAGAATCAGAGAAAGACAAAAACATTTAAATGAGAGAGGACAATAAAAGACAGAATTGTAAATGAGAGAGGACAATAAAAAGACACAAATTATTTCCAACCCAATCAGAGAAAGAAAAAACAAATTTAGACCAACCTAGCTGATTAATATACTATGACGCAAGTTGTTGGGGTGAAAGAATCAGAGAAAGAAAACATTGTAAAAGAGAGGACAATAAAAGACAGAAAAACAGAATTTCAACCCAACCTAGCCGATTAATATACTATGACGCAAGTTGTTCTTGTGGGTGAAAGAATCAGAGAAATAAAAAACATTGTAAATGAGAGAGGACAATAAAAGACAGTATAACAGAATTTCAAACCCAACCTAGCCGATTAATATACTATGACGCAAGTTGTTATGAAGAAAAGAATCAGAGAATAAAAACATTGTAAATGAGAGAGGACAAAAAAACAGAAAGCCGATTAAATCTATGACGCAAGTTGTTCTTGTGGGTGAAAGAGAGAAAGAAAAACATTGAAAATGAGAGAGGACAAAAAAGACAGAATAACAGAATTTCAACCCAACCTAGCCTGATTAATATACTATGACGCAAGTTGTTCTTGTGGGTGAAAGAATCAGAGAAATAAAAAACATTGTAAATGAGAGAGGACAATAAAAACAGAAAACAGAATTTCAAACCCAACCTAGCCGATTAATATACTATGACGCAAGTTGTTCTTGTGGGTGAAAGAATCAGAGAAAAAAAACATTGTAAATGAGAGAGGACAATAAAAGACAGAAAACAGAATTTCAACCCAACCTAGCTGATTAATATACTATGACGCAAGTTGTTCTTGTGGGTGAAAGAATCAAAGAAAGAGAAAGAAAAACCCATTATCAGAGAAAAGAAAAACAAAATGAGAGAGGACAATAAAAGACAGTATAACAGAATTTCAACCCAACCTAGCTGATTAATATACTATGACGCAAGTTGTTCTTGTGGGTGAAAGAATCAGAGAAAGAAAAACATTGTAAATGAGAGAGGAC
This sequence comes from Acanthosepion pharaonis, assembly GCA_903632075.3. Classification (NCBI taxonomy): domain Eukaryota; kingdom Metazoa; phylum Mollusca; class Cephalopoda; order Sepiida; family Sepiidae; genus Acanthosepion; species Acanthosepion pharaonis. The sequence goes on from CAHIKZ030000492.1 coordinate 58,184, forward strand.
AATAAAACAGAAAACAGAATTTCAACCCAACCTAGCCGATTAATATACTATGACGCAAGTTGTTCTTGTGGGTGAAAAGAATCAGAGAAAGAAAAACATTGTAAATGAGAGAGGACAATAAAAGACAGATAACAGAATTTTCAACCCAACCTATGATTAATATACTATGACGCAAGTTGTTCTTGTGGGTGAAAGAATCAGAGAAAAAAAACATTTAAATGAGAGAGAGGACAATAAAAGACAGGAAAACAGAATTTCAACCCAACCTAGCCGATTAATATACTATGACGCAAGTTGTTCTTGTGGGTGAAAGAATCAGAGAAAGAAAAACATTGTAAATGAGAGAGGACAATAAAAGACAGTATAACAGAATTTCAACCCAACCTAGCCGATTAATATACTATGACGCAAGTTGTTCTTGTGGGTGAAAGAATCAGAGAAAGAAAAACATTGTAAATGAGAGAGAGGACAATAAAAAGACAGATAACAGAATTTCAACCCCAACCTAGCTGATTAATATACTATGACGCAAGTTGTTCTTGTGGGTGAAAAAAGAATCAGAGAAAGAAAACATTGTAAATGAGAGAGGACAATAAAAGACTAGCCGATTAATAACAGAATTTCAATCGAAAAAGAATTATAAATGAGAGAGGACAATAAAAGACAGAAAAACAGAATTTTAGCCGATTAATATGCTATGACGCAAGTTGTTCTTGTGGGTGAAAGATTCAGAGAAAGAAAAACATTATAAATGAGAGAGGACAATAAAGACAGAAAACAGAATTTCAACCCAACCTAGGCGATTAATATACTATGACGCAAGTTGTTCTTGTGGGTGAAAGAATCAGAGAAAGAAAAACATTGTAAATGAGAGAGGACAATAAAAGACAGTAAAACAGAATTTCAACCTTCAATGATTAATATACTATGACGCAAGTTGTTCTTGTGGGTGAAAGAATCAGAGAAAGAAAAAACATTGTAAATGAGAGGACAATAAAAGACAGTATAACAGAATTTCAACCCAACCTAGCCGATTAATATACTATGACGCAAGTTGTTCTTGTGGGTGAAAGATTCAGAGAAAAGAAAAACATTGTAAATGAGAGAGGACAATAAAAGACAGTATAAACAGAATTTCAACCCAACCTAGCTGATTAATATACTATGACGCAAGTTGTTCTTGTAAAAAAGAATCAGAGAAAGAAAAACATTGTAAATGAGAGAGGACAAAAGACAGGATAACAGAATTTCAACCCAACCTAGCCTGATTAATATACTATGACGTAAGTTGTTCTTCTTGTGGGTGAAAGAATCAGAGAAAAAAAAACATTGTAAATGAGAGAGGACAATAAAAGACAGAATAACAGAATTTCAAACCCAACCTAGCCGATTAATATACTATGACGCAAGTTGTTCTTGTGGGTGAAAGAATCAGAGAAAGAAAACATTGTAAATGAGAGAGGACAATAAAAGACAGAAAACAGAATTTCAACCCAACCTAGCTGATTAATATACTATGACGCAAGTTCTTTGTTAGAGAAAGAAAAACTTGTAAATGAGAGGGTGAAAGAATCAGAGAAAGAAAACAGATTTGGGTGAAAAATGAGAGAGGACAATAAAAGACAGAAAACAGAATTTCAACCCAACTCTAAATTAATTAATATACTATGACAAGTTGTTCTTGTAGGTGAAAGAATCAGAGAAAGAAAAACATTGTAAATGAGAGAGACAATAAAAGACAGAAAAACAAATTTCAACCCAACCTAGTTGATTAATATACTATGACAAGTTGTTCTTGTGGGTGAAAGAATCAGAGAAAGAAAAAACATTGTAAATGAGAGAGGACAATAAAAGACAGGAAAACAGAATTTCAACCCAACCTAGCTGATTAATATACTATGACGCAAGTTGTTCTTGTGGGTGAAAGAATCAGAGAAAGAAAAAACATTGTAAATGAGAGAGGACAATAAAAGACAGTATAACAGAATTTCAACCCAACCTAGCTGCCGATTAATATACTATGACGCAAGTTGTTCTTGTGGGTGAAAGAATCAGAGAAAGAAAACATTGTAAATGAGAGAGGACAACAAAAGACAGTAAAACAGAATTTCAACCCAACCTAGCTGATTAATATATATGACGAAGTTGTTCTTGTGGGTGAAAGAATCAGAGAAAAGAAAAAACATTGTAAATGAGAGGGACAATAAAAGACAGAAAAAACAGAATTTCAACCCAACCTAGCCGATTAATATACTATGACGCAAGTTGTTCTTGTGGGTGAAAGAATCAGAGAAAGAAAACATTTTGTAAATGAGAGAGGACAATAAAAAGACAGAAAAACAGAATTTCAACCCAACCTAGCCGATTAATATACTATGACGCAAGTTGTTCTTTGGGTAAAGAATCAGAGAAAAGAAAAATATTGTAAATGAGAAGGACAAAAAACAGAGAATTTCAACCCAAAGCTGATTAAATACTATGACGCATTGGGTGAAAGAATCAGAGAAAGAAAAAACATTGTAAATGAGAAAGACAATAAAAGACATAACAGAATTTCAACCCAACCTAGGCGATTAATATACTATGACGCAAGTTGTTCTTGTGGGTGAAAGAATCAGAGAAAGAAAAACAGACAATAAAAGAAATTAAAAACGATTAATATTGTAAAATGAGAGAGGACAATAAAAGACAGAAAACAGAATTTCAACCCAACCTAGCCGATTAATATACTATGACGCAAGTTGTTCTTGTGGGTGAAAGAATCAGAGAAAGACAAAAAAAACAGAAAACAGATTTTCAAAATAGCCGATTAATAGAGAGGACAATAAAAGACAGAGAAAAACATTGTAAAGAATTTCAACCCAAGCTAGCTGATTAATATACTATGACGCAAGTTGTTCTTGTGGGTGAAAGAATCAGAGAAAGAAAAACATTGTAAATGAGAGAGGACAATAAAAAGACAGAAAAACAGAATTTCAACCCAACCTAGCTGATTAATATACTATGACGCAAGTTGTTCTTGTGGGTGAAAGATTCAGAGAAAAAAAACATTGTAAATGAGAGAGGACAATAAAAGACAGAAAACAGAATTTCAACCCAACCTAGCTGATTAATATACTATGACGCAAGTTGTTCTTGTGGGTGAAAAGAATCAGAGAAATAAAAACATTGTAAATGAGAGAGGACAATAAAAGACAGGAAAACAGAATTTCAACCCAACCTAGCTGATTAATATACTATGACGCAAGTTGTTCTTATTGAGGTGAAAGAATCAGAGAAATAAAAAACATTGTGAAAAATGAGAGAGGACAATAAAAGACATAAAAACAGAATTTCAACCAAACCTAGACAGGGATTAATATACTGATTATGACGCAAGTTGTTCTTGTGGGTGAAAGAATCAGAGAAATAAAAACATTGTAAATGAGAGAGGACAATAAAAGACAGAAAAACAGAATTTCAACCCAACCTAGCTGATTAATATACTATGACGCAAGTTGTTCTTGTGGGTGAAAGAATCAGAGAAAGAAAACATTGTAAATGAGAGAGGACAATAAAAGACAGAAAACAGAATTTCAACCCAACCTAGCCGATTAATATACTATGACGCAAGTTGTTCTTGTGGGTGAAAGAATCAGAGAAAGAAAAACATTGTAAATGAGAGAGGACAATAAAAAGACAGTATAACAGAATTTCAACCCAACCTAGCCGATTAATATACTATGACGCAAGTTGTTCTTGTGGGGTGAAAGAATCAGAGAAAAGAAAAACATTGTAAAATGAGAGGACAATAAAAAGACAGAAAAACAGAATTTCAACCCAACCTAGCCGATTAATATACTATGACGCAAGTTGTTCTTGTGGGTGAAAGAATCAGAGAAAGAAAAACATTGTAAATGAGAGAGGACAATAAAAAAGACAGAAAAAACAGAATTTCAACCCAACCTAGCTGATTAATATACTATGACGCAAGTTGTTCTTGTGGGTGAAAGGGAGAAAGAATCAGAAAAAGAGGAAAAACATTATAAATGAGAGAGGACAATAAAAGACAAGTTGAAAAACAGAATTTCAACCCAACCTGTAAATGAGAGAGGACAATAAAAGACAGTATAACTCAACCCAACCAAGTTGTTCTATGTGGGTGGTGAAAGAATCAGAGAAAGAAAACATTGTAAATGAGAGAGGACAATAAAAAGACAAAAAACAGAATTTCAACCCAACCTAGCCGATTAATATACTATGACGCAAGTTGTTCTTGTGGGTGAAAGAATCAGAGAAAGAAAAACATTGTAAATGAGAGAGGACAATAAAAGACAGAAAAACAGAATTTCAACCCAACCCTAGCCGATTAATATACTATGACGAACAAGTTGTTCTTGTGGGTGAAAGAATCAGAGAAAGAAAAACATTGTAAAATGAGAGAGGACAATAAAAGACAGAAAACAGAATTTCAACCCAAACTAGCTGATTAATATACTATGACGCAAGTTGTTCTTGTGGGTGAAAGAATCAGAGAAAGAAAAAACATTGTAAATGAGAGAGGACAATAAAAGACAGAAAAAACAGAATTTCAACCCAACCTAGCTGATTAATATACTATGACGCAAGTTGTTCTTGTGGGTGAAAGAATCAGAGAAAAAAAAACATTGTAAATGAGAGAGGACAATAAAAGACAGAATAACAGAATTTCAACCCAACCTAGCCGATTAATATACTATGACGCAAGTTGTTCTTGTGGGTGAAAAAGAAAAAAAAAAATTCAGAGAAAGAAAAACAGAATTTCAACCCAACCTGATTAATATAATGACGCAAGAGAGAGGACACAAAGACAATAAAAGAAAAAACAGAATTTCAACCCAACCTAGCCGATTAATATACTATGACGCAAGTTGTTCTTGTGGGTGAAAGAATCAGAGAAAGAAAAACATTGTAAATGAGAGAGGACAATAAAAGACAGAAAAACAGAATTTCAACCCAACCTAGCTGATTAATATACTATGACGCAAGTTGTTCTTGTGGGTGAAAGAATCAGAGAAAGAAAACATTGTAAATGAGAGAGGACAATAAAAGACAGAAAACAAATTTCAACCCAAGCTAGCTGATTAATATACTATGACGCAAGTTGTTCTTGTGTGGGTGAAAGAATCAGAGAAAAGACAAAAAAACATTGTAAATGAGAGAGGACAATAAAGACAGAAAAACAGAATTTCAACCCAAGAAACCGATTAATATACTATGACGCAAGTTGTTCTTGTGGGTGAAAGAATCAGAGAAAGAAAAACATTGTAAATGAGAGAGGACAATAAAAGACAGTAAAACAGAATTTCAACCCAACCTAGCCGATTAATATACTATGATGCAAGTTGTTCTTGTGGGTGAAAAGAATCAGAGAAATAAAAAAACATTGTAAATGAGAGAGGACAATAAAAGACAGAAAAACAGAATTTCAACCCAACCTAGCCGATTAATATACTATGACGCAAGTTGTTCTTGTGGGTGAAAGAATCAGAGAAAGAAAAAACATTGTAAATGAGAGAGGACAATAAAAGACAGAAAAACAGAATTTCAACCCAACCTAGCCGATTAATATACTATGACGCAAGTTGTTCTTGTGGGGTGAAAGAATCAGAGAAATAAAAAACATTGTAAATGAGAGAGGACAATAAAAGACAGAAAAACAGAATTTCAACCCAACTAGCTGATTAATATACTATGACGCAAGTTGTTCTTGTGGGTGAAAGAATCAGAGAAAGAAAAAAACATTGTAAATGAGAGAGGACAATAAAAGACAGTATAACAGAATTTCAACCAAACCTAGCCGATTAATATACTATGACGTAAAGTTGTTCTTGTGGGTGAAAGAATCAGAGAAAAAAAACATTGTAAATGAGAGAGGACAATAAAAGACAGAAAACAGAATTTCAACCCAACCTAGCCGATTAATATACTATGACGCAAGTTGTTCTTGTGGGTGAAAGAATCAGAGAAAAGAAAAACATTGTAAATGAGAAGGACAATAAAAAGACAGAAAAACATTGATTAAATGAGAGAGGAAAGAATCAGAGAAAGAAAAAAAACACAAATAGAAGACAATAAAAGAAAACAGAATTTCAAACCCAACCTAGCTGATTAATATACTATGACGCAAGTTGTTCTTGTGGGAGAAAGAAAGAATCAGAGAAAGAAAAACATTGATTAAATGAGTTGTTCTTTAGGGGTGAAAGAGAAAGACAATAAAAGACAGAAAACAGAATTTCAACCCAACCTAGCTGATTAATATACTATGATGACGCATTGGGTTGTTCTTGTGGGTGATTAATAAGAATCTTGTGGGTGAAAGAGAAAAAAAAACATTGTAAATGAGAGAGGACAATAAAAGACAGAAAACAGAATTTCAACCCAACCTAGCCGATTAATATACTATGACGCAAGTTGTTCTTGTGGGTGAAAGAATCAGAGAAAGAAAAACATTGTAAATGAGAGAGGACAATAAAAGACAGAAAACAGAATTTCAACCCAACCTAGCCGATTAATATACTATGACGCAAGTTGTTCTTGTGGGTGAAAGAATCAGAGAAAGAAAAACATTTTAAATGAGAGAGGACAATAAAAGAAGAAAAACAAAATTTCAACCCAACCTTGATTAATACTATGACGCAAGTTGTTCTTGTGGGTGAAAGAATCAGAGAAAGAAAAACATTGTAAATGAGAGAGGACAATAAAAGACAGAAAACAGAATTTCAACCCAACCTAGCTGATTAATATACTATGACGCAAGTTGTTCTTGTGGGTGAAAGAATCAGAGAAAAAAAACATTGTAAATGAGAGAGGACAATAAAAGACAGAAAAACAGAAATTTCAACCCAATTAATACTACGGCGACGCAAGTTGTTCTTGTGGGGTGAAAGAATCAGAGAAAGAAAAACATTGTAAATGAGAGAGGACAATAAAAGACAGAAAAACAGAATTTCAACCCCAGCTAGCCGATTAATATACTATGACGCAAGTTGTTCTTGTGGGTGAAAGAATCAGAGAAAGAAAAAACATTGTAAATGAGAGAGGACAATAAAAGACAGTAAAACAGAATTTCAACCCAACCTAGCCGATTAATATACTATGACGCAAGTTGTTCTTGTGGGTGAAAGAATCAGAGAAAGAAAAAACATTGTAAATGAGAGAGGACAATAAAAGACAGAAAAACAGAATTTCAACCCAACCTAGCCGATTAATATACTATGACGCAAGTTGTTCTTGTGGGTGAAAGAATCAGAGAGGACAATAAAGAAAAACATCAACCCAACCTAAATGAGAGAGAAAGACAATAAAAAGACAGACAAAAACAGAATTTCAACCCAACCCAACCTAGCGATTAATATACTATGACGCAAGTTGTTCTTGTGGGTGAAAGAATCAGAGAAAAAAAAACATTGTAAATGAGAGAGGACAATAAAAAGACAGAAAAAACAGAATTTCAACCCAACCTAGCCGATTAATATACTATGACGCAAGTTGTTCTTGTGGGTGAAAGAATCAGAGAAAGAAAAACATTGTAAATGAGAGAGGACAATAAAAAGACAGAAAAACAGAATTTCAACCCAACCTAGCCGATTAATATACTATGACGCAAGTTGTTCTTGTGGGTGAAAGAATCAGAGAAAAAAAAAACATTGTAAATGAGAGAGGACAATAAAAGACAGAAAACAGAATTTCAACCCAACCTAGCCGATTAATATACTATGACGCAAGTTGTTCTTGTGGGTGAAAGAATCAGAGAAAGAAAAAACATTGTAAATGAGAGAGGACAATAAAAGACAGAAAAACAGAATTTCAACCCAAAAAGCCGATTAATATACTATTTGACGCTGATTAATATAAGTTGTTCTTGTGGGTGAAAGAATCAGAGAAAAAACATTGTAAATGAGAGAGGACAATAAAAGACAGAAAAACAGAATTTCAACCCAACCTAGAGGATTAATATACTAAGGACGCAAGTTGTTCTTTGTGGGTGAAAGAATCAGAGAAAGAAAAACATTGTAAAATGAGAGAGGACAATAAAAGACAGAAAAACAGAATTTCAACCCAACCTAGCCGATTAATATACTATGACGCAAGTTGTTCTTGTGGGTGAAAGAATCAGAGAAAGAAAAACATTGTAAAATGAGAGAGGACAATAAAAGACAGAAATAACAGAATTTCAACCCAACCCAGCTGATTAATATACTATGACGCAAGTTGTTCTTGTGGGTGAAAGAATCAGAGAAAGAAAAACATTGTAAATGAGAGAGGACAATAAAAAACAGAATAACAGAATTTCAACCCAACAGATTAATATACTATGACGCAAGTTGTTCTTGTGGGTGAAAGAATCAGAGAAAGAAAACATTGTAAATGAGAGAGGACAATAAAAGACAGGATAACAGAATTTCAACCCAACCTAGCCGATTAATATACTATGACGCAAGTTGTTCTTGTGGGTGAAAGAATCAGAGAAAGAAAAACATTGTAAATGAGAGAGAGGACAATAAAAGACAGAAAACAGAATTTCAACCCAACCTAGCTGATTAATATACTATGACGCAAGTTGTTCTTGTGGGTGAAAGAATCAGAGAAAGAAAAACATTGTAAATGAGAGAGGACAATAAAAGACAGAAAACAGAATTTCAACCCAACCTAGCCGATTAATATACTATGACGCAAGTTGTTCTTGTGGGTGAAAGAATCAGAGAAAGAAAAAACATTGTAAATGAGAGAGGACAATAAAAGACAGAAAAACAGAATTTCAACCCAACCTAGCCGATTAATATACTATGACGCAAGTTGTTCTTGTGGGTGAAAGAATCAGAGAAAGAAAAACATTGTAAATGAGAGAGGACAATAAAAGACAGAAAAACAGAATTTCAACCCAACCTAGGCGATTAATATACTATGACGCAAGTTGTTCTTGTGGGTGAAAGAATCAGAGAAAGAAAAACATTGTAAATGAGAGAGGACAATAAAAGACAGAAAAACAGAATTTCAACCCAACCTAAAAGACAGATTAATATACTATGACGCAAGTTGTTCTTGTGCAAAAGAATCAGAGAAAGAAAAAGTAAATCAGAGAAAAAGACAAAAAAAACATTGTAAATGAGAGAGGACAATAAAAATGAAAGACAGACAAAACAGAATTTCAACCCAACCTAGCCGATTAATATACTATGACGCAAGTTGTTCTTGTGGGTGAAAGAATCAGAGAAAGAAAAAACATTGTAAATGAGAGAGGACAATAAAAGACAGAAAAACAGAATTTCAACCCAACCTAGCTGATTAATATACTATGACGCAAGTTGTTTCTTGTGGGTGAAAGAATCAGAAAGAAAAAACATTGTAAATGAGAGAGGACAATAAAAGACAGTAAAAACAGAATTTCAACCCAACCTAGAATTTGATTAATATACTATGACGCAAGTTGTTCTTGTGGGTGAAAAGAATCAGAGAAAGAAAAAACATTTTAAATGAGAGGGACAATAAAAACAGAAAAACAGAATTTCAACCCAAAGCCGATTAATATACTATGACGCAAGTTGTTCTTGTGGGTGAAAGAATCAGAGAAAGAAAACATTGTAAATGAGAGAGGACAATAAAAGACAGAAAACAGAATTTCAACCCAACCTAGCTGATTAATATACTATGACGCAAGTTGTTCTTGTGGGTGAAAGAATCAGAGAAAGAAAAAACATTGTAAATGAGAGAGGACAATAAAAGACAGTAAAACAGAATTTCAAACCCAACCTAGCCGATTAATATACTATGAGACGCAAGTTGTTAGGTGGGGTGAAAGAATCAGAGAAAAAAAACATTGTAAATGAGAGAGGACAATAAAAGACAGAAAATAACAGAATAACCCAACCTAGCTGATTATAAATATACTAGACGATTAATATCTTGTGGGTGAAAGAATCAGAGAAAGAAAAAAACATTGTAAATGAGAGAGGACAATAAAAGACAGAAAAACAGAATTTCAAGAAGCCGATTAAATACTATGACGCAAGTTTGGGTGAAAAAAGAGAAAGAAAACAATAAAAAGAGTAAAGGGACAATAAAGACAGAAAACAGAATTTCAACCCAACCTAGACGATTAATATACTATGACGCAAGTTGTTCTTGTGGGTGAAAGAATCAGAGAAAGAAAAACATTGTAAATGAGAGAGGACAATAAAAGACAGTATAACAGAATTTCAACCCAACCTAGCTGATTAATATACTATGACGCAAGTTGTTCTTGTGGGTGAAAGAATCAGAGAAAAAAAAACATTGTAAATGAGAGAGGACAATAAAAGACAGAAAACAGAATTTCAACCCAACCTAGCTGATTAATATACTATGACGCAAGTTGTTCTTGTGGGTGAAAGAATCAGAGAAAAAAAAAACATTGTAAAAATGAGAGAGGACAATAAAAGACAGAAAAACAGAATTTCAACCCAACCTAGCCGATTAATATACTATGACGCAAGTTGTTCTTGTGGGTGAAAGAATCAGAGAAAGAAAAAACATTGTAAATGAGAGAGGACAATAAAAGACAGAAATAACAGAATTTCAACCCAACCTAGCCGATTAATATACTATGACGCAAGTTGTTCTTGTGGGTGAAAGAATCAGAAAAGAAAAACATTGTAAATGAGAGAGGACAATAAAAGACAGAAAAACAGAATTTCAACCAAACCTAGCCGATTAATATACTATGACGCAAGTTGTTCTTGTGGGTGAAAGAATCAGAGAAAGAAAACATTGTAAATGAGAGAGGACAATAAAAGACAGGAAAACAGAATTTCAACCCAACCTAGCTGATTAATATACTATGACGCAAGTTGTTCTTGTGGGTGAGAAAGACAATCAGAAAAAAAAACATTGTCAGAGAAATAAAAAATGAGAGAGAGGACAATAAAAGACAGTATAACAGAATTTCAACCCAAGCTAGCCGATTAATATACTATGACGCAAGTTGTTCTTGTGGGTGAAAGAATCAGAGAAAGAAAAACATTGTAAATGAGAGAGGACAATAAAGACAGTATAACAGAATTTCAACCCAACCTAGCCGATTAATATACTATGACGCAAGTTGTTCTTGTGGGTGAAAGAATCAGAGAAAGAAAAACATTGTAAATGAGAGAGGACAATAAAAGACAGAAAAACAGAAACCCAACCTAGCTGATTAATATAATGACGCAAGTTGTTCTTTGGGTGAAAGAATCAGAGAATTAAAAACATTGTAAATGAGAGAGGACAATAAAAGACAGAAAAAAGAATTTCAACCCAAGCTAGCCGATTAATATACTAACATGGGTGAAAGAATCAGAGAAAGAAAAAATTGTAAATGAGAGAGAGGACAATAAAAGACAGAAAAACAGAATTTCAACCCAACCTAGCCGATTAATATACTATGACGCAAGTTGTTCTTGTGGGTGAAAGAATCAGAGAAAGAAAAACATTGTAAATGAGAGAGGACAATAAAAGACAGTATAACAGAATTTCAACCCAACCTAGCGATTAATATACTATGACGCAAGTTGTTCTTTGTGGGTGAAAGAATCAGAGAAAGAAAAAAACATTGTAAATGAGAGAGGACAATAAAAGACAGTATAACAGAATTTCAACCCAACCTAGCTGATTAATATACTATGACGCAAGTTGTTCTTGTGGGTGAAAGAATCAGAGAAAGAAAAACATTGTAAATGAGAGAGGACAATAAAAGACAGTATAACAGAATTTCAACCCAACCTAGCCGATTAATATACTATGACGCAAGTTGTTCTTGTGGGTGAAAGAATCAGAGAAAGAAAAACAATGTAAATGAGAGAGGACAATAAAAGACAGAAAACAGAATTTCAACCCAACCTAGCCGATTAATATACTATGACGCAAGTTGTTCTTGTGGGTGAAAGAATCAGAGAAAGAAAAACATTGTAAATGAGAGAGGACAATAAAAGACAGTAAAACAGAATTTCAACCAAACCTAGCTGATTAATATACTATGACGCAAGTTGTTCTTGTGGGTGAAAGAATCAGAGAAAGAAAAAAAACATTGTAAATGAGAGAGGACAATAAAAGACAGTATAACAGAATTTCAACCCAACCTAGCTGATTAATATACTATGACGCAAGTTGTTCTTGTGGGTGAAAGAATCAGAGAAAGATTAAAAAACATTGTAAATGAGAGAGGAATTGTAAAATAAAAGACAGTATAACAGAATTTCAACCCAACCTAGCCGATTAATATACTATGACGCAAGTTGTTCTTGTGGGTGAAAGAATCAGAGAAAGAAAAACATTGTAAATGAGAGAGGACAATAAAAGACAGTAAAACAGAATTTCAACCCAAGCTAGCCGATTAATATACTATGACGCAAGTTGTTCTTGTGGGTGAAAGATTCAGAGAAAGAAAAACATTGTAAATGAGAGAGGACAATAAAAGACAGTATAACAGAATTTCAACCCAAGCTAGACGATTAATATACTATGACGCAAGTTGTTATTGTGGGTGAAAGAATCAGAGAAAGAAAAAAAATGTAAATGAGAGAGGACAATAAAAGACAGTATAACAGAATTTCAACCCAACCTAGCCGATTAATATACTATGACGCAAGTTGTTCTTGTGGGTGAAAGAATCAGAGAAAGAAAAACATTGTAAATGAGAGAGGACAATAAAAGACAGTATAACAGAATTTCAACCCAACCTAGCCGATTAATATACTATGACGCAAGTTGTTCTTGTGGGTGAAAAAGAATCAGAGAAAGAAAAACATTGTAAATGAGAGAGGACAATAAAAGACAGAATAACAGAATTTCAACCCAACCTAGCCGATTAATATACTATGACGCAAGTTGTTCTTGTGGGTGAAAGAATCAGAGAAAGAAAAACATTGTAAATGAGAGAGGACATAAAAGAGCCGATTAATAACTATGAATTTCAATCAGAGACAATAAAAAAGAAAAACATTGTAAATGAGAGAGGACAATAAAAAGACATAAAAAAAACAGAATTTCAACCCAACCTAGCCGATTAATATACTATGACGCAAGTTGTTCTTGTGGGTGAAAGAATCAGAAAGAAAAAAACATTGTAAATGAGAGAGGACAATAAAAGACAGAAAAACAGAATTTCAACCCAACCTAGCCGATTAATATACTATGACGCAAGTTGTTCTTGTGGGTGAAAGAATCAGAGAAAGAAAAACATTGTAAATGAGAGAGGACAATAAAAGACAGTATAACAGAATTTCAACCCAACCTAGCCGATTAATATACTATGACGCAAGTTGTTCTTGTGGGTGAAAGAATCAGAGAAAGAAAAACATTGTAAATGAGAGAGGACAATAAAAGACAGTATAACAGAATTTCAACCCAAACCTAGCCGATTAATATACTATGACGCAAGTTGTTCTTGTGGGTGAAAGAATCAGAGAAAGGACAATAAAAACATTGATTAATATACTATGAAATGAGAGAGGAAAAAACAAAAAAAGACACAGAAAAACAGAATTTCAACCCAAGCTAGCCGATTAATATACTATGACGCAAGTTGTTCTTGTGGGTGAAAGAATCAGAGAAAGAAAAAACATTGTAAATGAGAGAGGACAATAAAAGACAGTATAACAGAATTTCAACCCAACCAGCTGATTAATATACTAACGCAAGTTGTTCTAGGAAAAATTCAGAGAAAGATTAAATGAGAGAGGACAATAAATCAACTATGACGCATAAAAGACAGCAGGAAGATTAATTTTCAAGTTGTTCTTGGGTGAAAGAATCAGAGAAAGAAAAAACATTGTAAATGAGAGAGGACAATAAAGACAGTATAACAGAATTTCAACCCAACCTAGCTGATTAATATACTATGACGCAAGTTGTTCTTGTGGGTGAAAGAATCAGAGAAAGAAAAACATTGTAAATGAGAGAGGACAATAAATAACAGAATTTCAACCAACCTAGCCGATTAATATACTTCAAGTTGTTCTTGTGGGTGAAAGAATCAGAGAAAAGAAAAACATTGTAAATGAGAGAGGACAATAAAAGACAGTATAACAGAATTTCAAGTTGATTAATATACTATGACGCAAGTTGTTCTTGAAAAAGAATCAGAGAAAGAAAAAACATTGTAAATGAGAGAGGACAATAAAAAGACAGTAAAACAGAATTTCAACCCAACCTAGCCGATTAATATACTATGACGCAAGTTGTTCTTGTGGGTGAAAGAATCAGAGAAAGAAAAACATTGTAAATGAGAGAGGACAATAAAAGAGACAGAAAAACAGAATTTCAACCCAACTAGCCAGCTGATTAATATACTATGACGCAAGTTGTTCTTGTGGGTGAAAGAATCAGAGAAAGAAAAACATTGTAAATAAAAACATTGTAAATGAGAGAAAGACAATAAAAGACAGTATAACAGAATTTCAAATTCAAGCTAGCTGATAGGAGGACAATAATATACTATGACGCAAGTTGTTCTTGTGGGTGAAAGAATCAGAGAAAAAAAAAAAACATTGTAAATGAGAGAGGGGACAATAAAAGACAGTATAACAGAATTTCAACCCAACCAAGCTGATTAATATACTATGACGCAAAGTTGTTCTTGTGGGTGATTAAAATGAAAGTTGTTCAGAAAGAAGAGAAAAAAAAACATTGTAAATGAGAGAGGACAATAAAAGACAGTATAACAGAATTTCAACCCAACCTAGCCGATTAATATACTATGACGCAAGTTGTTCTTGTGGGGAAAAGAATCAGAGAAAGAAAACATTTAAATGAGAGAGGACAAAAAAGACAAAACAGAATTTTGATTAATATACTATGACGCAATGAAAGAATCAGAGAAAAACATTGTAAATGAGAGAGGGACAATAAAAGACAGTAAAACAGAATTTCAACCCAACCTAGCTGATTAATATACTATGACGCAAGTTGTTCTTGTGGGTGAAAAGAATCAGAGAAAAAAAAACATTGTAAATGAGAGAGGACAATAAAAGACAGTATAACAGAATTTCAACCCAACCTAAGCCGATTAATATACTATGACGCAAGTTGTTCTTATGGGTGAAAGAATCAGAGAAAGAAAAACATTGTAAATGAGAGGACAATAAAAAGACAGTATAACAAATTTCAACCCAACCCTAGCCGATTAATATACTATGACGCAAGTTGTTCTTTGGGTGAAAAGATTCAGAGAAAGAAAAACATTGTAAATGAGGAGGACAATAAAAGACAGAAAACAGAATTTCAACCCAACCTAGCTGATTAATAATATACTATGACGCAAGTTGTTCTTTGTGGGTGAAAGAATCAGAGAAAGAAAAACATTGTAAATGAGAGAGGACAATAAAAGACAGTATAACAGAATTTCAACCCAACCTAGCTGATTAATATACTATGACGCAAGTTGTTCTTTGGGTGAAAGAATCAGAGAAAGAAAAACATTGTAAATGAGAGAGGACAATAAAGACAGTATAACAGAATTTCAACCCAAGCTAGCTTGATTAATATACTATGACGCAAGTTGTTCTTGTGGGTGAAAAGAATCAGAGAAAGAAAAAACATTGTAAATGAGAGAGGACAATAAAAGACAGTATAACAGAATTTCAACCCAACCTAGCTGATTAATATACTATGACGCAAGTTGTTCTTGTGGGTGAAAGAATCAGAGAAAGAAAAACATTGTAAAATGAGAGAGGACAATAAAAAGACAGTATAACAGAATTTCAACCCAACATAGATTAATATACTATGACAGCAAGTTGTTCTTGTGGGTGAAAGAATCAGAGAAAGAAAAACATTGTAAATGAGAGAGAGACAATAAAAGACAGATTAATCAAGTTGTTCTAGCCAGATTAATATACTATGACGCAAGTTGTTCTTGGGTTGAAAGAATCAGAGAAAGAAAACATTGTAAATGAGAGAGGACAATAAAAGACAGTATAACAGAATTTCAACCCAACCTAGCTGATTAATATACTATGACGCAAGTTGTTCTTGTGGGTGAAAGAATCAGAGAAAAAAAACATTGTAAATGAGAGAGGACAATAAAAGACAGTAAAACAGAATTTCAACCCAACCTAATGATTAATATACTATGACGCAAGTTGTTCAAGTTCAGAGAAAAAAAAAACATTCTAAATGAGAGGACAATAAAAGAATCAGAGAAAGAAAAACTATTGTAAATGAGAGAGGACAATAAAAGACAGACAATAAACAGAATTTCAACCCAACCTAGCCGATTAATATACTATGACGCAAGTTGTTCTTGTGGGTGAAAGAATCAGAGAAAGAAAAAACATTGTAAATGAGAGAGGACAATAAAAGACAGAAAAACAGAATTTCAACCCAACCTAGCTGATTAATATACTATGACGCAAGTTGTTCTTGTGGGTGAAAGAATCAGAGAAGAAAAACATTGTAAATGAGAGAGGACAATAAAAGACAGTATCAACAGAATTTCTAACCAAGTTGTTCAATCAGAAAATAAAAACTAGGACTGATTAATATATATATACTAGTTGTTCTTATATGACGCAAGTTGTTCTTGTGGGTGAAAGAATCAGAGAAAGAAAAACATTGTGAAAAATGAGAGAGAGGACAATAAAAAGACAGTATAACAGAATTTCAAACCCAACCTAGCTGATTAATATACTATGACGCAAGTTGTTCTTGTGGGTGAAAGAATCAGAGAAAGAAAAAACATTGTAAATGAGAGAGGACAATAAAAGAATTTCAACCCAACTAGCTGGGATTAATAAACTATGACGCAAGTTGTTCTTGTGGGTGAAAGAATCAGAGAAAAAATTGTAAATGAGAGAGGACAATAAAAGAGACAGTATAACAGAATTTCAAATATACGATTAATATACTATGACGCAAGTTGTTCTTGTGGGTGAAAGAATCAGAGAAAGAAAAACATTGTAAATGAGAGAGGACAATAAAAAGACAGGATAACAGAATTTCAACCCAACCTAGCCGATTAATATACTATGACGCAAGTTGTTCTTGTGGGTGAAAGAATCAGAGAAAGAAAAACATTGCAAATGAGAGAGGACAATAAAAAAGACAGTATAACAGAATTTCAACCCAACCTAGCTGATTAATATACTATGACGCAAGTTGTTCTTGTGGGTGAAAAGAATCAGAGAAAGAAAAACATTGTAAATGAGAGAGGACAATAAAAGACAGGATAACAGAATTTCAAACCCAACCCTAGCCGATTAATATACTATGACGCAAAGTTGTTCTTGTGGGTGAAAGAATCAGAGAAAGAAAAAACATTGTAAATGAGAGAGGACAATAAAAGACAGTATAACAGAATTTCAACCCAACCTAGCTGATTAATATACTATGACGCAAGTTGTTCTTGTGAAAGGGTGAAAGTAAAATCAGAGAAATAAAAAACATTGTAAATGAGCAAGAGGACAAGAAAAAAAGACAGAGAAAAATAAAAGAATTTCAACCCAACCAAGCTGATTAATATACTATGACGCAAGTTGTTCTTGTGGGTGAAAGAATCAGAGAAAGAAAAAACATTGTAAATGAGAGAGAGGACAATGACAGAGAGGATTAATATACTAAAAGAGAAAGAACAGAAAAGAAAAAATTTTGAGAGGACAATAAAAACAGTATAACAGAATTTCAAACCTAGCCGATTAATATACTATGACGCAAGTTGTTCTTGTGGGTGAAAGAATCAGAGTTGTTCTGTGGGTGAAAGAAAAGAAAAAAACATTGTAAAATGAGAGAGGACAATAAAAGACAGAAAAACAGAATTTCAACCCAACCCTAGCTGATTAATATACTATGACGCAAGTTGTTCTTGAAAAGAATCAAAGGGTAAATGAAAGAATAAAAGAGAAAACAAAAACATTGTACTAAATGAGAGAGGACAATAAAAAGACAGTATAACAGAATTTCAACCCAACCTAGCCGATTAATATACTATGACGCAAGTTGTTCTTGTGGGTGAAAGAATCAGAGAAAGAAAAAAACATTGTAAATGAGAGAGGACAATAAAAGACAGTATAACAGAATTTCAACCCAACCTAGCCGATTAATATACTATGACGCAAGTTGTTCTTGTGGGTGAAAGAATCAGAGAAAAAAACATTGTAAATGAGAGAGGACAAACAAAAGACAGTATAACAGAATTTCAACCCAACCTAGCTGATTAATATACTATGACGCAAGTTGTTCTTGTGGGTGAAAAAAATCAGAGAAAGAAAAACATTGTAAAGGAGAGAGGACAATAAAAGACAGAAAAACAGAATTTCAACCCAACCTAGCCGATTAATATACTATGACGCAAGTTGTTCTTGTGGGTGAAAGAATCAGAGAAAGAAAAAAACATTGTAAAATGAGAGAGGACAATAAAAGACAATAACAGAATTTCAACCCAACCTAGCTGATTAATATACTATGACGCAAGTTGTTCTTGTGGGTGAAAGAATCAGAGAAAGAAAAACATTGTAAATGAGAGAGGACAATAAAAAACAGGATAACAGAATTTCAAACCCAACCTAGCCGATTAATATACTATGACGCAAGTTGTTCTTGTGGGTGAAAGAATCAGAGAAAGAAAACATTGTAAATGAGAGAGGACAATAAAAAGACAGTATAACAGAATTTCAACCCAACCTAGCCGATTAATATACTATGACGCAAGTTGTTCTTGTGGGTGAAAGAATCAGAGAAAGAAAAACATTGTAAATGAGAGAGGACAATAAAAAGACAGAATTTCATAACAGAATTTCAAGTTGTTCTTTGGGTGAAAACCATTGTAAAAGAGAGAGGACAATAAAAGACTAGCTGATTAATATACTATGACGCAAGTTGTTCTTGTGGGTGAAAGAATCAGAGAAAGAAAAACATTGTAAATGAGAGAGGACAATGAGAATTTCAAACAACCTAGGACAATAAAAAAAAACATTGTAAATGAGAGAGAGGAAATAAAAACAGAATTTCAACCCAACCTAGCCGATTAATATACTATGACGCAAGTTGTTCTTGTGGGTGAAAGAATCAGAGAAAGAAAAACATTGTAAATGAGAGAGGACAATAAAAGACAGAAAAACAGAATTTCAACCCAACCTAGCCGATTAATATACTATGACGCAAGTTGTTCTTGTGGGTGAAAGAATCAGAGAAAGAAAAACATTGTAAATGAGAGGACAATAAAAGACAGGATAACAGAATTTCAACCCAACCTAGCCGATTAATATACTATGACGCAAGTTGTTCTTGTGGGTGAAAGAATCAGAGAAAGAAAAAACATTGTGAGAGAGGACAATAAAAGACAGTAAAACAGGACAATAAAAGACAGTGAAAGAATCAGAAAAGAAAAAAAATTTCAATAAAAGACAGAAAAAACAGAATTTCAACCCAACCTAGCCGATTAATATACTATGACGCAAGTTGTTCTTGTGGGTGAAAGAATCAGAGAAAGAAAAAACATTGTAAATGAGAGAGGACAATAAAAGACAGAAAAACAGAATTTCAACCCAACCTAGCTGATTAATATACTATGACGCAAGTTGTTCTTGTGGGTGAAAGAATCAGAGAAAGAAAAAACATTGTAAATGAGAGAGGACAATAAAAGACAGTAAAACAGAATTTCAACCCAACCTAGCCGATTAATATACTATGACGCAAGTTGTTCTTGTGGGTGAAAGAATCAGAGAAGAAAAAACATTGTAAAAAAGGACAGAGAGGACAATAAAAAAGACAGAAAGAAAAAACAGAATTTCAACCCAACCCTAGCCGATTAATATACTATGACGCAAGTTGTTCTTGTGGGTGAAAGGAATCAGAGAAAGAAAAAATTGTAAATGAGAGAGGACAATAAAGACAGAAAAACAGAATTTCAAACCCAAGCTAGCCGATTAATAAATTATGACGCAAGTTGTTCTTGAGGGGTGAAAGAACAGGAGAAAGAAAAACATTGTAAAATGAGAGAGGACAATAAAAAAGACAGAAAACAGAATTTCAACCCATCCCAGCTGATTAATATACTATGACGCAAGTTGTTCTTGTGGGTGAAAGAATCAGAGAAAGAAAAACATTGTAAATGAGAGAGGACAATAAAAGACAGAAAAACAGAATTTCAACCCAACCTAGCCGATTAATATACTATGACGCAAGTTGTTCTTGTGGGTGAAAGAATCAGAGAAAGAAAAACATTGTAAATGAGAGAGGACAATAAAAGACAGTATAACAGAATTTCAACCCAACCTAGGCGATTAATATACTATGACGCAAGTTGTTCTTGTGGGGTGAAAGAATCAGAGAAAGAAAAAACATTGTAAATGAGAGAGGACAATAAAAGACAGGAAAACAGAATTTCAACCCAAACTAGCCGATTAATATACTATGACGCAAGTTGTTCTTGTGGGTGAAAGAATCAGAGAAAAAAAAACATTGTAAATGAGAGAGGACAATAAAAGACAGAAAACAGAATTTCAACCCAACCTAGCCGATTAATATACTATGACGCAAGTTGTTCTTGTGGGTGAAAGATTCAGAGGTAAATGAAAGGACAAAAAAGACAGAGAAAGAAAAAGCCGATTAATATACTATGAAAGTTGTTCTTGTGGGTGAAAGAATCAGAGGAAAAAACATTGTAAATGAGAGGACAATAAAAGACAGAATTTCAACCCAACCTAGCTGATTAATATACTATGACGCAAGTTGTTCTTGTGGGTGAAAGATTCAGAGAAATAAAAACATTGTAAATGAGAGAGGACAATAAAAGACAGTATAACAGAATTTCAACCCATCCTAGGCGATTAATATACTATGACGCAAGTTGTTCTTGTGGGTGAAAGATTCAGAAAAATAAAAACATTGTAAATGAGAGAGGACAATAAAAGACAGAAAAAACAGAATTTCAACCCAACCTAGCCGATTAATATACTAATGACGCAAGTTGTTCTTGTGGGTGAAAGAATCAGAGAAAGAAAAAACATTGTAAATGAGAGAGGACAATAAAAGACAGAAAACAGAATTTCAACCCAACCTAGACGATTAATATACTATGACGCAAGTTGTTCTTGTGGGTGAAAGAATCAGGAAAAAAAAAGACAAAAAAAATTTCAATCCAACCTGATTAAATGAGAAAGAGAGAAAAAAAACAATAAAAAAGGACAATAAAAGACAGAAAAACAGAATTTCAACCCAACCTAGGCGATTAATATACTATGACGCAAGTTGTTCTTGTGGGTGAAAGAATCAGAGAAAAAAAAACATTGTAAATGAGAGAGGACAATAAAAAGAGAGGATAAAACAGAATTTCAACCCAACCTAGCCGATTAATATACTATGACGCAAGTTGTTCTTGTGGGTGAAAGAATCAGAGAAAGAAAAACATTGTAAATGAGAGAGGACAATAAAAGACAGAAAAACAGAATTTCAACCCAACCTAGCCGATTAATATACTATGACGCAAGTTGTTCTTGGTGGGTGAAAGAATCAGAGAAAAAAAAAACATTGTAAATGAGAGAGGACAATAAAAACAGTAAAACAGAATTTCAACCCAACCTAGACGATTAATATACTATGACGCAAGTTGTTCTTGTGGGTGAAAGAATCAGAAAAGAAAACATTTGTAAATGAGAGAGGACAATAAAAGACAGTATAACAGAATTTCAACCCAACCTAATGATTTAATATACTATGACGCAAGTTGTTCTTGTGGGTGAAAGAATCAGAGAAAGAAAAAAACATTGTAAATGAGAGAGGACAATAAAAGACAGAAAAACAGAATTTCAACCCAACCTAGCCGATTAATATACTATGACGCAAGTTGTTCTTGTGGGTGAAAGAATCAGAGAAAGAAAAACATTGTAAATGAGAGAGGACAATAAAAGACAGTATAACAGAATTTCAACCCAACCTAGGCGATTAATATACTATGACGCAAGTTGTTCTTGTGGGTGAAAGAATCAGAGAAAGAAAAACATTGTAAATGAGAGAGGACAATAAAAGACAGTAAAACAGAATTTCAACCCAACCTAGCCGATTAATATACTATGACGCAAGTTGTTCTTGTGGGTGAAAGAATCAGAGAAAATAAAAAAACATTGTAAATGTAAATGAGAGAGGACAATAAAAGACAGTATAACAGAATTTCAACCCAAACAGCCGATTAATATTATGACGCAAGTTGTTCTTGTGGGTGAAAGAATCAGAGAAAGAAAAAAACATTGTAAATGAGAGAGGACAATAAAAAAAGACAGGATAACAGAATTTAATAACCTACGATTAATATACTATGACGCAAGTTGTTCTTGTGGGTGAAAGAATCAGAGAAAGAAAAACATTGTAAATGAGAGAGGACAATAAAAGACAGAAAAACAGAATTTCAACCCAACCTAGCCGATTAATATACTATGACGCAAGTTGTTCTTGTGGGTGAAAGAATCAGAGAAAAAAAAAAACATTGTAAATGAGAGAGGACAATAAAAGACAGAATAACAGAATTTCAACCCAACCTAGCCGATTAATATACTATGACGCAAGTTGTTCTTGTGGGTGAAAAGAATCAGAGAAAGAAAAAAACATTGTAAATGAGAGAGGACAATAAAAGACAGTATAACAGAATTTCAACCCAACCTAGCTGATTAATATACTATGACGCAAGTTGTTCTTGTGGGTGAAAGAATCAGAGAAAGAAAAACATTGTAAATGAGAGAGGACAATAAAAGACAGAAAACAGAATTTCAACCCAACCTAGCCGATTAATATACTATGACGCAAGTTGTTCTTGTGGGTGAAAGAATCAGAGAAAAAAAACATTGTAAATGAGAGAGGACAATAAAAGACAGAAAAACAGAATTTCAACCCAACCTAGCCGATTAATATACTATGACGCAAGTTGTTCTTGTGGGTGAAAGAATCAGAGAAAGAAAAAAAAACATTGTAAATGAGAGAGGACAATAAAAGACAGGATAACAGAATTTCAACCCAACCCAGCTGATTAATATACTATGACGCAAGTTGTTCTTGTGGGTGAAAGAATCAGAGAAAGAAAAAACATTGTAAATGAGAGAGGACAATAAAAGACAGAAAAACAGAATTTCAACCCAACCTAAGGCGATTAATATACTATGACGCAAGTTGTTGTTTCAGAGAAAGAAAAAACTTGTAAATGAGAGAGGACAATAAAAAGACAAACAGAATTTCAACCCAAGCTAGCCGATTAATAACTATGACAATTGTTAAATGAAAGAATCAGAGAAAGAAAAACATTGTAAATGAAAGGACAATAAAAAAGAAGTATAACAGAATTTCAACCCAACCTAGCCGATTAATATACTATGACGCAAGTTGTTCTTGTGGGTGAAAAGAATAAAAGAGAAAGAAAAACATGAAAGAAAAAAGACATTATAAATGAGAGGGACAATAAAAGACATTGAATTTAAATGAGAGAGGACAATAAAAGACAGGATAACAGAATTTCAACCCAACTAGCTGATTAATATACTATGACGCAAGTTGTTCTTGTGGGTGAAAGAGAGAAAGAAAACATTGTAAATGAGAGAGGACAATAAAAGACAGGATAACAGAATTTCAACCCAACCTAGCCGATTAATATACTATGACGCAAGTTGTTCTTGTGGGTGAAAGAATCAGAGAAAGAAAAACATTGTAAATGAGAGAGGACAATAAAAGACAGGAAAACAGAATTTCAACCCAACCTAGGCGATTAATATACTATGACGCAAGTTGTTCTTGTGGGTGAAAGAATCAGAGAAAGAAAAACATTGTAAATGAGAGAGGACAATAAAAGACAGGAAAACAGAATTTCAACCCAAGCCTAGTTGATTAATATACTATGACGCAAGTTGTTCTTGTGGGTGAAAGAATCAGAGAAAAGAAAAACATTGTAAATGAGAGAGGACAATAAAAGACAGGATAACAGAATTTCAACCCAACCTAGCCGATTAATATACTATGACGCAAGTTGTTCTTGTGGGTGAAAGAATCAGAGAAGAAAAAAATTGTAAATGAGAGAGGACAATAAAAGACAGAAAAACAGAATTTCAACCCAACCTAGCCGATTAATATACTATGACGCAAGTTGTTCTTTGGGTGAAAGATTCAGGAAAAACATTGTAAATGAGAGGACAATAACAGACCCAATTTCAACCCAACCTGAAAGAATCGATTAATATACTATGACGCAAGTTATTCTTGTGGGTGAAAGAATCAGAGAAAGAAAAACATTGTAAATGAGAGAGGACAATAAAAGACAGTAAAACAGAATTTCAACCCAACCTAGCCGATTAATATACTATGACGCAAGTTGTTCTTGTGGGTGAAAGAATCAGAGAAATAAAAACATTGTAAATGAGAGAGGACAATAAAAGACAGAAAAAACAGAATTTCAACCCAACCTAGCCGATTAATATACTATGACGCAAGTTGTTCTTGTGGGTGAAAGAATCAGAGAAAGAAAAAACATTGTAAATGAGAGAGGACAATAAAAGACAGAAAAACAGAATTTCAACCCAACCTAGGCGATTAATATACTATGACGCAAGTTGTTCTTGTGGGTGAAAGAATCAGAGAAAAAAACATTGTAAATGAGAGAAAAATAGAAAAACTAGGCGATTGTATAAAATGAAAGAATGAGAAAAGAAAACATTGTAAATGAGAGAGGACAATAAAAGACAGAAAAACAGAATTTCAACCCAACCTAGCTGATTAATTATACTATGACGCAAGTTGTTCTTGTGGGTGAAAGAATCAGAAAAGAAAAACATTGTAAATGAGAGAGGACAATAAAAAGACAGAATAACAGAATTTCAACCCAACCTAGCCGATTAATATACTATGACGCAAGTTGTTCTTGTGGGTGAAAGAATCAGAGAAAGAAAAAACATTTAAAATGAGAGAGGACAATAAAAGACAGAATAACAGAATTTCAACCCAACCTAGGATTAATATACTATGACGCAAGTTGTTCTTGTGGGTGAAAGAATCAGAAAAAGAAAAAAACATTGTAAATGAGAGAGGACAATAAAATACAACAACAGAATTTCAACCCAAACCTAGCCGATTAATATACTATGACGCAAGTTGTTCTTGTGGGTGAAAGAATCAGAGAAAGAAAAAATTAAAATGAGAGAGGACAATAAAAGACAGAAAACAGAATTTCAAAAAAGCTGATTAATATTATGAAATGGGTGAAAGAATCAGAGGAAAACATTGTAAAATGAGAGAGGACAATAAAAAGACAGTAAAACAGAATTTCAACCCAACCTAGCCGATTAATATACTATGACGCAAGTTGTTCTTGTGGGTGAAAGAATCAGAGAAAAAAAAAACATTGTAAATGAGAGAGGACAATAAAAGACAGTAAAACAGAATTTCAACCCAACCTAGCCGATTAATATACTATGACATAAGTTGTTCTTGTGGGTGAAAGAATCAGAGAAAAAAAAACATTGTAAATGAGAGAGGACAATAAAAGACAGAAAAACAGAATTTCAACCCAACCTAGCTGATTAATATACTATGACGCAAGTTGTTCTTCTTGTGGGTGAAAGAATCAGAGAAAGAAAAACATTGTAAATGAGAGAGGACAATAAAAAGACAGAAAACAGAATTTCAACCCAACCTAGGCGATTAATATACTATGACGCAAGTTGTTCTTGTGGGTGAAAGATTCAGAGAAAAAAAAAAACATTGTAAATGAGAGAGGACAATAAAAGACAGAAAAACAGAATTTCAACCCAACCTAGCCGATTAATATACTATGACGCAAGTTGTTCTTGTGGGTGAAAGAATCAGAGAAAAAAAACATTGTAAATGAGAGAGGACAATAAAAAGACAGAAAAACAGAATTTCAACCCAACCTAGCCGATTAATATACTATGACGCAAGTTGTTCTTGTGGGTGAAAGAATCAGAGAAAAAAACATTGTAAAATGAGAGAGGACAATAAAAACAGATAACAGATTTTTCAACCCATCCTAGCCGATTAATATTTATGACGCAAGTTGTTCTTGTGGGTGAAAGATTCAGAGAAATAAAAACATTGTAAATGAGAGAGGACAATAAAAGACAGAAAAACAGAATTTCAACCCAACCTAGCCGATTAATATACTATGACGCAAGTTGTTCTTGTGGGTGAAAGAATCAGAGAGAAAGAGTAAATGGAGAGAGACAATAAAAGACAAAAACAGAATTATGACGTCAGAGAAAGAAAAAAAATGAGAGAGGACAATAAAAGACAGTAAAACAGAAAAAGAATCAGAGAAATAAAAACATTGTAAATGAGAGAGGACAATAAAAGACAGAAAAACAGAATTTCAACCCAACCTAGCCGATTAATATACTATGACGCAAGTTGTTCTTGTGGGTGAAAGATTCAGAGAAATAAAAACATTGTAAATGAGAGAGGACAAAAAAAGACAGAAAAACAGAATTTCAACCCAACCTAGCCGATTAATATACTATGACGCAAGTTGTTCTTGTGGGTGAAAGAATCAGAGAAAGAAAAACATTGTAAATGAGAGAGGACAATAAAAGACAGAAAAACAGAATTTCAACCCAACCTAGCCGATTAATATACTATGACGCAAGTTGTTCTTGTGGGTGAAAGAATCAGAGAAATAAAAACATTGTAAATGAGAGAGGACAATAAAAAGACAGAAAACAGAATTTCAACCCAACCTAGCCGATTAATATACTATGACGCAGAGAAATAAAAAGTTGTTCTTGTGGGTGAAAGAATCAGAGAAAAAAAACATTGTAAATGAGAGAGGACAATAAAAGAGAGAGGACAAAAAAAGACAGTAAAACAGAATTTCAACAACCCAACCTAGCCGATTAATATACTATGACGCAAGTTGTTCTTGTGGGTGAAAGAATCAGAGAAAGAAAAACATTGTAAATGAGAGAGGACAATAAAAAGACAGAAAAACAGAATTTCAACCCAACCTAGCTGATTAATATACTATGACGCAAGTTGTTCTTGTGGGTGAAAGAATCAGAGAAAAAAAACATTGTAAATGAGAGAGGACAATAAAAGACAGAAAAACAGAATTTCAACCCAACCTAGCCGATTAAATATACTATGACGCAAGTTGTTCTTGTGGGTGAAAGAATCAGAGAAAGAAAAACATAAATGAGAGAGGACAATAAAAGACAGAAAAACAGAATTTCAACCCAACCTAATTGATTAATATACTATGACGCAAGTTGTTCTTGTGGGTGAAAAGAATCAGAGAAAAAAAACATTGTAAATGAGAGAGGACAATAAAAGACAGAAAAACAGAATTTCAACCCAACCTAGACGATTAATATACTATGACGCAAGTTGTTCTTGTGGGTGAAAGAATCAGAGAAAGAAAAAACATTGTAAATGAGAGAGGACAATAAAAGACAGAAAAACAGAATTTCAACCCAAGTTAGCCGATTAATATACTATGACGCAAGTTGTTCTTGTGGGTGAAAGAATCAGAGAAATAAAAACATTGTAAATGAGAGAGGACAATAAAAGACAGAAAAACAGAATTTCAACCCAAACTAGCCGATTAATATACTATGACGCAAGTTGTTCTTTGGGTGAAAAGAATCAGAGAGAAAAAAAACATTGTAAATGAGAGAGGACAATGATTAATATACTATGACGCAAGTTGTTCGAATCAGAGAAAGGTGAAGAGGACAATAAAAAGACAGAGTGAAAGAATCAGAGAAAGAAAACATTGTAAATGAGAGGACAATAAAAAGACAGGATAACAGAATTTCAACCCAACCTAGCCGATTAATATACTATGACGCAAGTTGTTCTTGTGGGTGAAAGAATCAGAGAAAGAAAAACATTGTAAATGAGAGAGGACAATAAAAGACAGAAAACAGAATTTCAACCCAACCCAGCTGATTAATATACTATGACGCAAGTTGTTCTTGTGGGTGAAAGAATCAGAGAAAGAAAAACATTGTAAATGAGAGAGGACAATAAAAGACAGAATAACAGAATTTTCCGATTAATATACTATGACGCAAGTTGTTCTTGTGGGGTGAAAGAATCAGAGAAAAAAAACATTGTAAATGAGAGAGGACAATAAAAGACAGTATAACAGAATTTCAACCCAACCTAGCTGATTAATATACTATGACGCAAGTTGTTCTTGTGGGTGAAAGAATCAGAGAAAGAAAAACATTGTAAATGAGAGAGGACAATAAAAGACAGTAAAACAGAATTTCAACCCAACCTAGCTGATTAATATACTATGACGCAAGTTGTTCTTGTGGGTGAAAGAATCAGAGAAATAAAAACATTGTAAATGAGAGAGGACAACAAAA
Organism: Acanthosepion pharaonis; assembly: GCA_903632075.3. NCBI lineage: Eukaryota > Metazoa > Mollusca > Cephalopoda > Sepiida > Sepiidae > Acanthosepion > Acanthosepion pharaonis. The sequence continues at coordinate 86,509 of CAHIKZ030000492.1, forward strand.
AAGACAGAATAACAGAATTTCAACCCAACCTAGGCGATTAATATACTATGACGCAAGTTGTTCTTGTGGGTGAAAGAATCAGAGATAGAAAAACATTGTAAATGAGAGAGGACAATAAAAGACAGTATAACAGAATTTCAACCCAAACCTAGCTGATTAATATACTATGACGCAAGTTGTTCTTGTGGGTGAAAGAATCAGAGAAATAAAAACATTGTAAATGAGAGAGGACAATAAAAGACAGTATAACAGAATTTCAACCCAACCTAGCTGATTAAACATGACGAATTTGAAAGAATCAGAGAAAGAAAAACATTGTAAATGAGAGAGGACAATAAAAGACAGAAATAACAGAATTTCAACCTAGCCGATTAATATACTATGACGCAAGTTGTTCTTGTGGGTGAAAGAATCAGAGAAAGAAAAAACATTGTAAATGAGAGAGGACAATAAAAGACAGAAAAACAGAATTTCAACCCAACCTAGCCGATTAATATACTATGACGCAAGTTGTTCTTGTGGGTGAAAGAATCAGAGAAAAGAAAAACATTGTAAATGAGAGAGGACAATAAAAAGACAGATAACAGAATTTCAACCCAACCTAGCCGATTAATATACTATGACGCAAGTTGTTCTTGTGGGTGAAAGAATCAGAGAAAGAAAAACATTGTAAATGAGAGAGGACAATAAAAGACAGAATAACAGAATTTCAACCCAACCTAGCCGATTAATATACTATGACGCAAGTTGTTCTTGTGGGTGAAAGATTCAGAGAAAGAAAAACATTGTAAATGAGAGAGGACAATAAAAGACAGAAAAACAGAATTTCAACCCAACCTAGCCGATTAATATACTATGACGCAAGTTGTTCTTGTGGGTGAAAGAATCAGAGAAAGAAAAACATTGTAAATGAGAGAGGACAATAAAAGACAGTATAACAGAATTTCAACCCAAGCTAGCCGATTAATATACTATGACGCAAGTTGTTCTTGTGGGTGAAAGAATTGAAAGAAAAACATTGTAAAATGAGAGAGGACAATAAAGACAGAAAACAGAATTTCAACCTAGCCGATTAATATACTATGACGCAAAAAATCAGAGAAAGAAAACATTGTAAATGAGAGAGGACAATAAAAAGACAGTATAACAGAATTTCAACCCAACCTAGCCGATTAATATACTATGACGCAAGTTGTTCTTGTGGGTGAAAGATTCAGAGAAAGAAAAACATTGTAAATGAGAGAGGACAATAAAAAGACAGTAAAACAGAATTTCAACCCAACCTAGCCGATTAATATACTATGACGCAAGTTGTTCTTGTGGGTGAAAGAATCAGAGAAATAAAAACATTGTAAATGAGAGAGGATAATAAAAGACAGGATAACAGAATTTCAACCCAAGCTAGCCGATTAATATACTATGACGCAAGTTGTTCTTGTGGGTGAAAAAGATTCAGAGGAAATATAACAAAAACATTGTAAATGAGAGAGGACAATAAAAGACATAAATGAGAGAGGACAATAAAAAGACAGTAAAACAGAATTTCAACCCAACCCAAACCTAGCCGATTAATATACTATGACGCAAGTTGTTCTTGTGGGTGAAAGAATCAGAGAAAAAAAACATTGTAAATGAGAGAGGACAATAAAAGACAGTATAACAGAATTTCAACCCAACAGCCGATTAATAAATGACAGTGGGTGAAAGAACAGAGAAATAAAAACATTGTAATGAGAGAGGACAATAAAAGACAGAATAACAGAATTTCAACCCTAGCCGATTAATATACTATGACGCAAGTTGTTCTTGTGGGTGAAAGATTCAGAGAAATAAAAACATTGTGAGAGAGGACAAAGTATAACAGAATTTCAACCCAAGAGGACAATAAAGACAGTTGTTATAACAGAAAGAAAAAATTTCAATAAAAACAGTATAACAGAACCAAACCTAGCCGATTAATATACTATGACGCAAGTTGTTCTTGTGGGTGAAAGATTCAGAGAAATAAAAACATTGTAAATGAGAGAGGACAATAAAAGACAGTATAACAGAATTTCAACCAAACCTAGCCGATTAATATACTATGACGCAAGTTGTTCTTGTGGGTGAAAGATTCAGAGAAAGAAAAACATTGTAAATGAGAGAGGACAATAAAAGACAGTATAACAGAATTTCAACCAAACCTAGCCGATTAATATACTATGACGCAAGTTGTTCTTGTGGGTGAAAGATTCAGAGAATAAAAAACATTGTAAATGAGAGGACAATAAAAGACAGTATAACAGAATTTCAACCAAACCTAGCTGATTAATATACTATGACGCAAGTTGTTCTTGTGGGTGAAAGATTCAGAGAAATAAAAACATTGTAAATGAGAGGACAATGATAAAGAATTTCAAACCTAGCCGATTAATATACTATGACGCAAGTTGTTCTTGTGGGTGAAAGATTCAGAGAAATAAAAACATTGTAAAAATGAGAGAGGACAATAAAAAGACAGTATAACAGAATTTCAACCCAAGCTAGCCGATTAATATACTATGACGCAAGTTGTTCTTGTGGGTGAAAGATTCAGAGAAATAAAAACATTGTAAATGAGAGAGGACAATAAAAGACAGTATAACAGAATTTCAACCAAACCTAGCCGATTAATATACTATGACGCAAGTTGTTCTTGTGGGTGAAAGATTCAGAGAAATAAAAACATTGTAAAATGAGAGAGGACAAAAAGACAGAATTTATAACAAATTTCAACCAAACCTAGCCGATTAATATACTATGACGCAAGTTGTTCTTGTGGGTGAAAGATTCAGAAAAAAAAAACATTGTAAATGAGAGAGGACAATAAAAGACAGTATAACAGAATTTCAGCTGACCTATGACGCAAGTTGTTCTTGTGGGTGAAAATTCCTAGCCGATTGTAATATACTATGACGCAAGTTGTTCTTGTGGGTGAAAGATTCAGAGAAAGAAAAAAACATTGTAAATGAGAGAGGACAATAAAAGACAGTATAACAGAATTTCAACCAAACCTAGCCGATTAATATACTATGACGCAAGTTGTTCTTGTGGGTGAAAAGATTCAGAGAAATAAAAACATTGTAAATGAGAGAGGACAATAAAAGACAGTATAACAGAATTTCAACCCAAACCTAGCTGATTAATATACTATGACGCAAGTTGTTCTTGTGGGTGAAAGATTCAGAGAAATAAAAACATTGTAAATGAGAGAGGACAATAAAAGACAGTATAAGAATTTCAACCCAAACTAGCCGATTAAACTATGACGCAAGTTGTTCTTGTGGGTGAAAGATTCAGAGAAATAAAAACATTGTAAATGAGAGAGGACAATAAAGACAGTATAACAGAATTTCAACCCCTAGCCGATTAATATACTATGACGCAAGTTGTTCTTGTGGGTGAAAGATTCAGAGAAATAAAAAACATTGTAAATGAGAGAGGACAATAAAAGACAGTATAACAGAATTTCAACCAAACCTAGCCGATTAATATACTATGACGCAAGTTGTTCTTGTGTGAAAGATTCAGAGAAAGATTCAATAAAAGTATAACAGAATTTCAAAAAAGCTGATTAATATACTATAAATGAAAGAGAGAAATAAAAACAATGAGAGAGGACAATAAAAGACAGTATAACAGAATTTCAACCAAACCTAGCTGATTAATATACTATGACGCAAGTTGTTCTTGTGGGTGAAAGATTCAGAGAAATAAAAAACATTGTAAATGAGAGAGGACAATAAAAGACAGTATAACAGAATTTCAACCAAACCTAGCCGATTAATATACTATGACGCAAGTTGTTCTTGTGGGTGAAAGATTCAGAGAAATAAAAACATTGTAAATGAGAGAGGACAATAAAAGACAGTATAACAGAATTTCAACCCAACCTAGCTGATTAATATACTATGACGCAAGTTGTTCTTGTGGGTGAAAGATTCAGAGAAATAAAAAACATTGTAAAATGAGAGAGGACAAAAAAAAGACAGTATAACAGAATTTCAACCAAACCTAGCCGATTAATATACTATGACGCAAGTTGTTCTTGTGGGTGCAAACCTAAAAGATTGTTCTTGTGGGTGAAAAAAAAAGAGAAGGAAAAAAAACATTGTAAATGAGAGAGGACAATAAAAGACAGTATAACAGAATTTCAACCAAACCTAAAGACCAGATTAATATACTATGACGCAAGTTGTTCTTGTGGGTGAAAGATTCAGAGAAATAAAAACATTGTAAATGAGAGAGGACAATAAAAGACAGTATAACAGAATTTCAACCCAAGCTAGCCGATTAATATACTATGACGCAAGTTGTTCTTGTGGGTGAAAGATTCAGAGAAATAAAAACATTGTAAATGAGAGAGGACAATAAAAGACAGTATAACAGAATTTCAACCCAAGCTAGCCGATTAATATACTATGACGCAAGTTGTTCTTGTGGGTGAAAGATTCAGAGAAATAAAAAATTGTAAATGAGAGGACAATAAAAAGACAGTATAACAGAATTTCAACCAAAGGACAACGCAAGTTGTTCTTGTGGGTGAAAGATTCAGAGAAAAAACATTGTAAAACTATGACAATAAAAGACAGTATAACAGAATTTTGATTAATATACTGACGCAAGTTGAAAGATTCAAAGAAAAATAAAAACATTGTAAATGAGAGAGGACAATAAAAGACAGTATAACAGAATTTCAACCAAACCTAGCCGATTAATATACTATGACGCAAGTTGTTCTTGTGGGTGAAAGATTCAGAGAAATAAAAACATTGTAAATGAGAGAGGACAATAAAAAGACAGTATAACAGAATTTCAACCTAGCCGATTAATATACTATGACGCCTTGTGGGTGAAAGATTCAGAGAAATAAAAACATTAAATGAGAGGACAATAAAAGACAGTATAACAGAATTTCAACCCAAGTTGTTCTTGCAAGTTGGTGAAAGATTCAGAGAAATAAAAACATTGTAAATGAGAGAGGACAATAAAAGACAGTATAACAGAATTTCAACCAAACCTAGCTGATTAATATACTATGACGCAAGTTGTTCTTGTGGGTGAAAGATTCAGAGAAATAAAAACATTGTAAATGAGAGAGGACAATAAAAGACAGTATAACAGAATTTCAACCAAACCTAGCCGATTAATATACTATGACGCAAGTTGTTCTTGTGGGTGAAAGATTCAGAGAAATAAAAACATTGTAAATGAGAGAGGACAATAAAAGACAGTATAACAGAATTTCAACCAAACCTAGCCGATTAATATACTATGACGCAAGTTGTTCTTGTGGGTGAAAGATTCAGAGAAATAAAAACATTGTAAATGAGAGAGGACAATAAAAGACAGTATAACAGAATTTCAACCCAACCTAGCCGATTAATATACTATGACGCAAGTTGTTCTTGTGGGTGAAAGATTCAGAGAAATAAAAACATTGTAAATGAGAGAGGACAATAAAAGACAGTATAACAGAATTTCAACCCAACCTAGCCGATTAATATACTATGACGCAAGTTGTTCTTGTGGGTGAAAGATTCAGAGAAATAAAAACATTGTAAATGAGAGAGGACAATAAAAGACAGTATAACAGAATTTCAAACCAAAGCCGATTAAAACAAGTTGTTCTTTGGGTGAAAATTCAGAGAAATAAAACATTGTAAATGAGAGAGGACAATAAAAGACAGTATAACAGAATTTCAACCCAAACCTAGCTGATTAATATACTATGACGCAAGTTGTTCTTGTGGGTGAAAGATTCAGAGAAATAAAAACATTGTAAATGAGAGAGGACAATAAAAGACAGAAATAACAGAATTTCAACCAAACCTAGCCGATTAATATACTATGACGCAAGTTGTTCTTGTGGGTGAAAGATTCAGAGAAATAAAAAACATTGTAAATGAGAGAGGACAATAAAAGACAGTAAATGAGAGGACAATAAAAAGACAGTACAGACAGAATTTCAACCAAACCTAGCCGATTAATATACTATGACGCAAGTTGTTCTTGAAAGATTCAGAGAAATAAAAACATTGTAAATGAGAAGACATTAAAAGAAAAAACAGAAAAACATTGATTAATAAATGACGCAAGTTGTTCTTGTGGGTGGACAATAAAAACAAAATGAGAGAGGACAATAAAAGACATTTCAGAATTTCAACCAACCCTAGCCGATTAATATACTATGACGCAAGTTGTTCTTGTGGGTGAAAGATTCAGAGAAATAAAAACATTGTAAATGAGAGAGGACAATAAAAGACAGAATAACAGAATTTCAACCCAAAGCTAGCCGATTAATATACTATGACGCAAGTTGTTCTTGTGGGTGAAAGATTCAGAGAAATAAAAAACATTGTAAAAATGAGAGGACAAGAAAAAGACAGTAAATAACAGGAATTTAAAACCAACCTAGATTAATATACTATGACGCAAGTTGTTCTTGTGGGTGAAAGATTCAGAGAAATAAAAACATTGTAAATGAGAGAGGACAATAAAAGACAGAAAAACAGAATTTCAACCAAACCAGCTGATTAATATACTATGACGCAAGTTGTTCTTGTGGGAAAAGATTCAGAGAAATAAAAACATTGTAAATGAGAGAGGACAATAAAAGACAGTAAAACAGAATTTCAAAACTAGCCGATTAATAACTATGACGCAAGTTGCTTGTGGGTGAAAGATTAATATACTATGAACCAAGTTGTTCTTGTTGGGTGAAAGATTCAGAGAAATAAAAAACATTGTAAATGAGAGAGGACAATAAAAGACAGTAAAACAGAATTTCAACCCAACCTAGCTGATTAATATACTATGACGCAAGTTGTTCTTGTGGGTGAAAGATTCAGAGAAATAAAAACATTGTAAATGAGAGAGGACAATAAAAGACAGTATAACAGAATTTCAACCAAACCTAGCCGATTAATATACTATGACGCAAGTTGTTCTTGTGGGTGAAAGATTCAGAGAAATAAAAAACATTGTAAATGAGAGAGGACAATAAAAGACAGTATAACAGAATTTCAAACCAAACCTAGCCGATTAATATACTATGACGCAAGTTGTTCTTGTGGGTGAAAGATTCAGAGAAATAAAAACATTGTAAATGAGAGAGGACAATAAAAGACAGTATAACAACAGAATTTCAACCAAACCTAGCCGATTAATATACTATGACGCAAGTTGTTCTTGGGTGAAAGATTCAGAGAAAAAAAACATTGTAAATGAGAGAGGACAATAAAAGACAGAAAAACAGAATTTCAACCCAACCTAGCCGATTAATATACTATGACGCAAGTTGTTCTTGTGGGTGAAAGATTCAGAAATAAAAAAAAGGACAATAAAGAAAAACATTGTAAATGAGAGAGGACAATAAAAAGACAGTAAAAAACAGAATTTCAACCAAACCTAGCCGATTAATATACTATGACGCAAGTTGTTCTTGTGGGTGAAAGATTCAGAGAAATAAAAACATTGTAAATGAGAGAGGACAATAAAAGACAGTATAACAGAATTTCAACCAAACCTAGCTGATTAATATACTATGACGCAAGTTGTTCTTGTGGGTGAAAGATTCAGAGAAATAAAAAACATTGTAAATGAGAGAGGACAATAAAAGACAGAAAAACAGAATTTCAACCAAACCCAAGCCGATTAATATACTATGACGCAAGTTGTTCTTGTGGGTGAAAGATTCAGAGAAAGAAAAACATTGTAAATGAGAGAGGACAATAAAAGACAGTATAACAGAATTTCAACCCAACCTAGCCGATTAATATACTATGACGCAAGTTGTTCTTGTGGGTGAAAGATTCAGAGAAAGAAAAACATTGTAAATGAGAGAGGACAATAAAAGACAGAAAAACAGAATTTCAACCCAACCTAGCCGATTAATATACTATGACGCAAGTTGTTCTTGTGGGTGAAAGATTCAGAGAAAGAAAAACATTGTAAATGAGAGAGGACAATAAAAGACAGTATAACAGAATTTCAACCCAACCTAGCCGATTAATATACTATGACGCAAGTTGTTCTTGTGGGTGAAAGATTCAGAGAAATAAAAACATTGTAAATGAGAGAGGACAATAAAAGACAGAAAAACAGAATTTCAACCCAACCTAGCCGATTAATATACTATGACGCAAGTTGTTCTTGTGGGTGAAAGATTCAGAGAAAGAAAAAAACATTGTAAATGAGAGAGGACAATAAAGACAGATTAAAACTATGAGCAAATTTCAGAAATAAACCCAATAAAAGACAGTAAAACAGAATTTAATATAGCCGATTAATATACTATGACGCAAGTTGTTCTTGTGGGTGAAAGATTCAGAGAAATAAAAACATTGTAAATGAGAGAGGACAATAAAAGACAGTATAACAGAATTTCAACCCAACCTAGCCGATTAATATACTATGACGCAAGTTGTTCTTGTGGGTGAAAGATTCAGAGAAATAAAAACATTGTAAATGAGAGAGGACAATAAAAGACAGAAAAACAGAATTTCAACCCAACCTAGCCGATTAATATACTATGACGCAAGTTGTTCTTGTGGGTGAAAGATTCAGAGAAAGAAAAACATTGTAAATGAGAGAGGACAATAAAAGACGTATAACAGAAAAACAGAATTTCAACCCAACCTAGCCGATTAATATACTATGACGCAAGTTGTTCTTGTGGGTGAAAGATTCAGAGAAAGAAAAACATTGTAAATGAGAGAGGACAATAAAAGACAGAAAAACAGAATTTCAACCCAACCTAGCCGATTAATATACTATGACGCAAGTTGTTCTTGTGGGTGAAAGATTCAGAGAAAGAAAAACATTGTAAATGAGAGAGGACAATAAAAGACAGAAAACAGAATTTCAACCCAACCTAGCCGATTAATATACTATGACGCAAGTTGTTCTTGTGGGTGAAAGATTCAGAGAAAGAAAAACATTGTAAATGAGAGGAAATAAAGACAGAAAAACAGGACATACTATGACGCAAGTTGTTCTTGTGGGTGAAAAAGAAATAAAACATTGTAAAGAAAACAATAAAAGAATTTCAACAACCAACCTAGCCGATTAATATACTATGACGCAAGTTGTTCTTGTGGGTGAAAGATTCAGAGAAATAAAAACATTGTAAATGAGAGAGGACAATAAAAGACAGTATAACAGAATTTCAACCCAAGCTAGCCGATTAATATACTATGACGCAAGTTGTTCTTGTGGGTGAAAGAATCAGAGAAATAAAAAACATTGTAAATGAGAGAGGACAATAAAAAGACAAAAACAGAATTTCAACCCAAAGCTAGCCGATTAATATACTATGACGCAAGTTGTTCTTTGTTCTTGTAAATGGGTGAAAGATTCAGAGAAATCAGAAAAAACATTGTAAATGAGAGAGGACAATAAAAGACAGTATAACAGAATTTCAACCCACACAAGACGATTAATATACTATGACGCAAGTTGTTATTGTGGGTGAAAGCATCAGAGAAAGAAAAACATTGTAAATGAGAGAGGACAATAAAAGACAGTATAACAGAATTTCAACCCACACAAGACGATTAATATACTATGACGCAATTTGTTCTTGTGGGTGAAAGCATCAGAGAAAGAAAAACATTGTAAATGAGAGAGGACAATAAAAGACAGGATAACAGAATTTCAACCCAAGCTAGCCGATTAATATACTATGACGCAAGTTGTTCTTGTGGGTGAAAGATTCAGAGAAATAAAAACATTGTAAATGAGAGAGGACAATAAAAGACAGAAAAACAGAATTTCAACCCAACCTAGCCGATTAATATACTATGACGCAAGTTGTTCTTGTGGGTGAAAGATTCAGAGAAATAAAAACATTGTAAATGAGAGAGGACAATAAAAGACAGTATAACAGAATTTCAACCCACACAAGACGATTAATATACTATGACGCAATTTGTTCTTGTGGGTGAAAGCATCAGAGAAAGAAAAACATTGTAAATGAGAGAGGACAATAAAAGACAGGATAACAGAATTTCAACCCACACAAGACGATTAATATACTATGACGCAATTTGTTCTTGTGGGTGAAAGATTCAGAGAAATAAAAACATTGTAAATGAGAGAGGACAATAAAAGACAGTATAACAGAATTTCAACCCACACAAGACGATTAATATACTATGACGCAAGTTGTTCTTGTGGGTGAAAGCATCAGAGAAAAGAAAAACATTGTAAATGAGAGAGGACAATAAAAGACAGTATAACAGAATTTCAACCCACAAGACGATTAATATACTATGACGCAATTTGTTCTTGTGGGTGAAAGCATCAGAGAAAGAAAAACATTGTAAATGAGAGAGGACAATAAAAGACAGGATAACAGAATTTCAACCCAAGCTAGCTGATTAATATACTATGACGCAATTGAAAGATTCAGAGAAATAAAAACATTGTAAATGAGAGGACAATAAAAAAGACAGAAAACAGAATTTCAACCCAACCTTCCGATTAATATACTATGACGCAAGTTGTTCTTGTGGGGTGAAAGATTCAGAGAAATAAAAACATTGTAAATGAGAGAGGACAATAAAAGACAGGATAACAGAATTTCAACCCACACAAGACGATTAATTAATATGACGCAATTTGTTCTTGTGGGTGAAAGATTCAGAGAAAGAAAACATTGTAAATGAGAGAGGACAATAAAAGACAGGATAACAGAATTTCAACCCACACTAGGCGATTAATATACTATGACGCAAGTTGTTATTGTGGGTGAAAGCATCAGAGAAAGAAAAACATTGTAAATGAGAGAGGACAATAAAAGACAGGATAACAGAATTTCAACCCAACCTAGGCGATTAATATACTATGACGCAAGTTGTTATTGTGGGTGAAAGCATCAGAGACACAAATACATTGTTAATGAAAGAGGACAATAAAAGACAGGATAACAGAATTTCAACCCACACTAGGCGATTAATATACTATGACTCAAGTTGTTATTGTGCATCAGAGAAAGAAAAACATTGTTAATTGAGGGTGAAAGCATCAGAGATAGAAAAACATTGTAAATGAGAGAGGACAATAAAAGACAGGATAACAGAATTTCAACCCAACCTAGGCGATTAATATACTATGACGCAAGTTGTTACTGTGGGTGAAAGATTCAGAGAAAGAAAAACATTGTAAATGAGAGAGGACAATAAAAGACAGGATGATAGAATTTCAACCCAAGCTAGGCGATTAATATGCTATGACGCAAGTTGTTCCTGCGGGTGAACGAATCAGAGAAAGGAAAACATTGTAAATGAGAGAGGACAATAAAAGACAGGATAACAGTATTTAGCGATTGACATTGCTTTTCAAGTTCTGTCCACAAATGCGAACTACAATAGAAGAAACTTTTACCATCGTACTGTGGGGTACATCAAGCCTTTTCATCCGTCAATTAATGAGACCTTGCCGCCAATCTCGTTCTGTGTTTAAATTCCTGTCTATAGGGTACTGCTAATGACGGTCATAAGTGTTGTGGATACTGGGTTTATATCCGGTACCAATAAATGACAAACACCAGGAATGAATATATGAAAATAATGTATTAACGTAATAATACAAACTGGTAAATCAAGTTAATAGTTCCAGGAATACGTGTTAGTAGCGGAATATATAGATAAGCCTTTGGTATTGAAGTATCGCTGTATGTCTTCTTACTGAGTCTTACCTCACCCCTCACTCTTCCGGTTACCTACAACCTTTTACTCTGTCACTCTGGCCTCGACTCGACACGACTCGACTCGACACGACTCGACTCGACTCGACTCTTCGGTCTTGCTCTCTCTTACTCTCGTCTCGCTCTTGCAATAGTATATGTATATACTGGGTGAGTCCATTTGTATAAAAAGGGGTGAACCCCTCAACACCCTCACCTCTTTAGATCCCTTTTTCTTGGGAGTTAATATCTTTTCCTTTTTATGATCGATAATCAATGGCTCTGTAATTTTTTTCTTCCTGTTTGACCTTCTAATTTCTGTGTCTTTCTGCCGTCTTTGTATCTCAAATGCTTCAAAGATTGCATCCATTGAATCGTCATTTTCAGCGGGTGACGGGCTTGGCTCTTCAAACCGTCTTTTTTGTATTTGGTCAATATGTCTTCTGTGGGTAAACCTTTCGCCTTGTACTCTTTACATAATATTTCCTAGTCTGTTAATTATTGTGTCAGTCTCCCAGTAAGCCATATTGTTCCTGAACATCCTAAAGTAAACCCGTTCTCCTGATTTAAATGATCTCTTGGTTACTATAAGTGTAAGGTGGTGTTTCTTCTTGTTAGGCAATAACTTATCAAATGGCACGTTTCGCTTCATTTTACATACTGGTTGGACATTTTCTTTTAATTCAATTCTAGCTGCACCCTTACAAAACGAACTGATAGGTAAATCCCATACGTCGAACTTTTGCATCCAGTCCGTTCCGACCCGATTTTCTGTATCTTTCATTACGAATATTTTGAGTTTTCTTGTTTTCCCGTGAAATTTTACATTTAGGATAACTTCTCCTTCGAATTTTATACGCTTTCCTGTAACAGACTTAGCAATTTTCTGTGTATGTAACATTGTTGGTCTATTAAGCTTTCTCCATGTCTGTAGGTTAATTATCGCCAGATCTGAACCTGTGTCAAGTTCTAATTTTATCTTTTTATTTAAGATTTCAAATTCCACATATTTCCTTATGTTAGTATTGTCTTCGTCATGCAATCTAGTAGCTCTTATCTTACTAGTAGATTTTCTGTTCCTACATTGGGATGCCTTGTGACCCATTTTTCCACACACAAGACAGTTTTTATACTTAAAACGACAATCCTTATTCCAGTGTAGTCCTCCACATCGATAACTTGCAGATGGAGGGGGGCTTATATTTACTTTGATTTTCCTCATTATTTACTCTGAACGTTGTTCTTTTTTTCATTATTATAGAATTTTCGTTTTCTTTCCGGGGAGGCTGAAAATCTTTTTTCATTATTACAGAATTTTTGTTTTCTTCCCGGGGAGGGTGAAAAACGTAAACTTTTGTTTAACTTACGAATATGTGATAATCCTGTCTCCTCAATATCCTTCGAGTCTTTCTTCATTGTAGACTTTTAAGGATATAAGTTCTATACTGGTGAGAAAAACTGTCAACATGATACTGCGAACCAAATTTCTTTGCAGCAAACCTAGAAATTGATTTAATATAATCTTTCCATTTCATGCCAGCGGAATATTTTAGTCCGGGAAGTCATTCTCTTGGAGGTTAGCATCTGCTATGCTGATGGAAGCTAAAAATGGTTCCCTCAGACGATTAAATGAGAGAATTTTCTTTTTTGAGGCATTAAAATTAACAAACCATTCCTTGGCCCAGTTAACAACAGATTTTAGGTTATTTTTTAGATCAGCTGCCAATTTGACATTATCGAACCAATCAGATTCAACATGAAGGCACGTGTAAATTGTCGTGTCATCTACATAGGTAATGAGTCGAAAACAGTAATTAAGATGAAAGAAATACGAGTCAACTAGGAACAATGGATGACAATGCGTAATTTAGTAATCATATAATCCAAGATACTATTACTACTAATAATGCATCCCAAAATTGGCTAAGAAAAAGTGTAAGTTGGGTTGCACATCTGTGATCCAGTGTTATCTATATCTATAAAACAGAAAATGTCTATGCGTGTAGGTCTATCTGTTTGTCTATATGTGTCTCTGTCTGTGTGTGTACGCTATTTATGCATGTCCACATTTCTCGATCGCTTTCGATGCAATTATACACACATGTTGCAAATTTACCAAGGTAGGACACGACCGACTTTTCAATCTCCAGAACCACCCTGAGTTTGGCAGAAAAATCGATAAAACTGAAGGTCGGTACGACTTTTTGCAAAAACCAAGGCAAAGTTACACGCGAAAAAATTTTTTATTGGATGAGTCGATGTTCTTTGCACTTAAGTACGAAACATAACTCATGTTACGAGTAGAGTACGTGATAGTTTTCCATCGACATTGGCTTCACACAAAAACTTGAAAAAACTATGAAAATATCTGGTTTTTCGCAATACTTTAGATAAAAACTTGAATAATGTCATTTTTTTATCCGAGTTTCTTCAAACATGTCGCTAAAAATTTGCCATTATGCAAGAAATAAGATAAGTGTAGTTTTAGACTTGCTTGTTTTCCCGCGTTTAACGAAAAACTGTCCAAAAAGCCTGTTTTTCGACCATAACTCCCTGGTTCTTCATCTGATGCTTTCCAAATTTACCATGTAAATTAAATGTGACACACAAATTGTCTTGCGTGAATGTTTGCTTTAGATTATTTCCGTTAAGTGGACGAAATCTGCGACAAACTCGGTCCAAAATCGGCTTTTGACATTTAGCCAATAGTTTTTTTCATTTGATTCCATCCTAAGTTGGTATTTGAATAACGTTTGATGCAAAGATTGTTTGAGAAGTATTATTGATGCGTTAAAAGGGAAAAGCCTCTTATTAACCCCAGCTTTATAGTAAACATGCGAAGGTGGAGGGGGGCGTTCATGCGTTTTTCACTCTCAGCTGAATCAAGCTCTGACGCTTCATTCTCGTTTTTGTTTGATTATTAGATTTGTGAACAATGCCATACTATTTGAAAGTTATTACGGCCATAGGAAATTTACTGAATATCTAAAACATCGAGACAATCTAACCCCGAGCAACGACCACACAAGAAGCTTTTATTGATGGAATCCCTTTGTTAAAAACAATCAAATACTTGCTAAGGGACATAAATGAGTTGGGTAGCTTAGTATACCAACGGAGGATGCATGCAAGCGGGGACGCTGACAGACATTTCTTGACAGGGGGCAGGTATACAGGGGTCGCGGTTATACAATTGCAGCCATGTACACCCGGGCAGCGCCATGTACCTCGATTAGTTTATGAATAAAGATAACTGTATGAAAATGTCAAATCAATGTTGTCCAACGTAAAGAAGGCTACATTGGATTCCACGTCAAGTGATTGGGAGATTGAGCAGCCGCGGATTTTTATGATAGCGGCGATCTCGCGTTCGCTCCAACCGCCTCGGATTTGTGTGTTATATGCGACCAGAGGAAAAATTAAAAATTAAAAAAAAAAAAAAAACGGCATCTCTTTAATAAAACTCACTTTGAGAAAATTTCAAAATATAAGAGCCTTGAAATAAAAATATGGAAACTCTCCCAAATTCAATAACTTAGAAAAACTTTTCATTTATCTCTGTTTTTTAAATAAAAGATTTGCTAAGGTATCCTACCAAACAGAAAATCTGAAGATAATAATAATAATAATAATAATAATAATAATAATAATAATAATAATAATTGTATCAGGTTGCACGGTGTTGGCACCCACTGAATATAAAACCTGACATGACAGAGTGGGCCAATAAAAACTCGGCATGATTGAGTCGGCCAATATCTACACTGGAAAATCTGCAACTTTTACGAGAATGAAACTACAAGATACTGGTAGGAAACTACGCACATCCGGTTACAGTGATAGGACATGTAACTTTTTATGGAACTTTACAATATGCACACAGACAGAACAATCAAAACTAATCGCCCAGACATCGTGATCAGAGACCCACACAAACAGATTGTGCTTTCTTATTGACATGGCAGTCCCCGCAGATTATGATGTATTTTGAAAATACAAGGATATTGAAGTGGAAATCTAGAAAATATGGCACATGAGGGCATCAATAATTCCAGTTGTAGTTGAAACCTTCGGATTAATTATAAAAGGTTCTGATTAGGGTTTGGGTTATATATATATATATATATATATATATATATATATATATATATATATATATATATATATATATATATATAATCATAGCCTCAAACACCCATACCAATAATATTTCTGAAGCATTGAAAGGATTCCAAATAGTCCATGTGTTAAAGAAATACGAAACATTGTCCCCACAAATACAGCTCATATATTATGAAGAGCTTTATTTATGTAAAATATGAGAGATCTTAGAGGTTTCTTTGTTTTTGTTCTTTTATAGAAATGATCAGTGGAAAATGTCATGAAGCCATTTCTAAACTTAGGTCTCCAGTTGGGACCCGGAAAGAAATTTATACGCATCAGAAATCGAAGGATATTAATAATAATAATATTAATAATAATAATAATGAGCTCCGATAGACTCATTGAAGCGATTTCTTGTAAGCCATGACTTAAAGACATACAAAAAAAATGATATTCACAAGTACAGCTCACACATTACAAAGATTTTATATCTATGTAAAACGGGTGTTTTCTTTTTGGTTTTTACAAAAATGATTTATGGAAAATGTCCTGAAGCCATTTCTGACTTTAGGTCTCTGGCTGGGACCCGGAAGTAAATGTGCATAGAACAGAAATCCAAGCAAATAATAATAATAATAATAATAATAATCGTGTTGATTCTTTGTCATGCACTACGTGTGGCTTTGAAAGTGGTTATGTAATGTAAAATATGTATGTCGGTGTTTTGCCTGACTTATATGTGCTTGTTGGTTTGATTTGTTTTATTTAGCGGCTTATCAACACCGCTATGGGTCATTTAATGCCGAAATCTAAATGAAAATTCAAACTTTATAATCAATTCAAAAGGATGACATTATTTCATGATTAAATTCTAATTACTCAGCTGTATTTTCTTAACAAATAATCTTTCAAAATCAAACGAGTGAAAACTTTTTGTCCTTACTTAATTAATCGCAAGGAATTCATTTTTGTTTTTGTGTTTTTATAGGGGGGGTGATTTTTTTGTTTTTTGTTGTTCTTTTCACTCTTTTTGTTGGTTTTTGTGGGGGGAGGTTTGACATTGTCTTCAATTTTACTGTAAAATGTATTGATTGTCATTTTGATATGAAAATATGTTGTCGGTAATTTTTACTATACAAATTTATTGTTGGTAATTTTTTTTTTTCTAAAAATGTACAGCTGGCATTTTTACTATGAAATTATAAATTTATATACTTTTCTAGTGCTTTGATTTTTGTTTGGGGCTTCAGCTGTGGCCCTAACAGGTGCAACCACCCCGGGTCAGGGTGGACTCTGTGAACCACAACAATTTAAAGGTGGGGTCCAGCGTTCCTCAAAACCTCCAACCTCCCAATCAGAAGACTTGACATGTGCTTGTGCCAATTAATTATACATACAAGTACATGCACACACTCTTGCACGCACAATGTGATTAATTTTGAAATTAAACATTGGATTGGGTTCTTACATTCACCACCCACTTAGTCTGGACAACCCCTACTCTGGGCTGAGCAATAAAATCATAAAGTTGGAGACAATATAAAAGAATTTAATTTTTTTTTAGACCCGAGAAAAATCGGATAATTATAAGGTCGTTTTTAACTCTTCTGAAATTGTTCGTTAATAGAATTATTTTTGAAGGTTTAATTTTTAATTTTTTAGGAATATATTTAGGTTTTTCATTGAATTAAAATATATATGCAAACACGCAAACGTATCTGAATAAAATTGGAACGGACCTCTGTATTGCAAGGGCTAATTTCCCTTGTCTGTCTGGCAACAATCTCTGGATAACAGGAAAAGAATATCAGCCGGAATGTGTTGACCTTTAAAGCAATTTTGTTACAAATGCACTTAAAACTGAATATATTTTCTAATAAATGTAATACTTTAAATGGACAAAACATTTAGGTTTTAAATTCAATCATATTTTAGTCACTGAAGCAACAGATACCGGAATACTACTACTACTATTATTAACAATAGTAATAATAATAGTAATAACCAAACAAGAATCAGCAATATTATTGATCCTGACACAGTATCTCGGCTTATGTCACTTTTCCATCGCTGTATCGTAGTTTCCCAATGCCTTTTACTATAAATACTGTCATAGTAATTGTTCTGATGAACGTTCCTCTATGGTACCTAGACTTTATGAATTTAAGGACAGTACTAGATTGTCTGCAAGGTCTCATTATTTTACAGTAGAGATGGCTAGATGTAACCCTAAGTTATGTTATCTGTAAGGACCTGACAACTCGGCTTCAGTCACTTTCCAACCACCGTAACGTAGTTTCCCTATGCCTTTTTCTATAAATACTTTCATGGTAATTGTTCTGATGAACGTTCCTCTATGGTACCTAGACTTTATGAATTTAAGCCCAGTACTAGATTGGCTGCAAGGTCTCATTATTTTACAGTAGAGATGGCTAGATGTAACCCTAAGTTATGTTATCTGTAAGGACCTGACAACTCAGCTTCAGTCACTTTCCAACCACCGTAACGTAGTTTCCCTATGCCTTTTTCTATAAATACTTTCATAGTAATTGTTCTGATGAACGTTCCTCTATGGTACCTAGACTTTATGAATTTAAGGACAGTACTAGATTGGCTGCAAGGTTTCATTATTTTACAGTAGAGATGGCTAGATGTAACCCTAAGTTATGTTATCTGTAAGGACCTGACAACTCAGCTTCAGTCACTTTCCAACCACCGTAACGTAGTTTCCCTATACCTTTTTCTGTAAATACTTTCATGCTAATTGTTCTGATGAACTTTCCTCTATGGTACCTAGACTTTATGAATTTAAGGACAGTACTAGATTGGCTGCAAGGTTTCATTATTTTACAGTAGAGATGGCTAGATGTAACCCTAAGTTATGTTATCTGTAAGGTCCTGACAACTCAGCTTCAGTCACTTTCCAACCACCGTAACGTAGTTTCCCTATGCCTTTTTCTATAAATACTTTCATAGTAATTGTTCTGATGAACGTTCCTCTATGGTACCTAGACTTTATGAATTTAAGGACAGTACTAGATTGGCTGCAAGGTCTCATTATTTTACAGTAGAGATGCCTAGATGTAACCCTAAGTTATGTTATCTGTAAGGACCTGACAACTCGGCTTCAGTCACTTTCCAACCACCGTAACGTAGTTTCCCTATACCTTTTTCTGTAAATACTTTCATGCTAATTGTTCTGATGAACTTTCCTCTATGGTACCTAGATTTTATGAATTTAAGTGCAGTACTAGATTGTCGGCAAGGTCTCATCAAATCACAATTGAATTGGATAGTTGTAACCGTAAGTTCTACGCTAATAGTTTCTTTTTTCGCTTGTGAAACTCACTTCCGGTTCTATGCTTTCCAGCCAACTTTGATCTTCAATAATTCAAATGCAATGTAAATCGTTGTCTCCTGTCTTCTTAATTACTTTTTTATTGTTCTCACTCCTGAATAATGTTACTCTTTTTCTCTTATTCTTTCACACTCAGTAACCCCTTGTGTCTTAGTGGCGTTATTGCCTTGCATGGGGCGAATTGATTTAAAATCACGTATGATTCTCATGGATTCTAATCTTAAATAATTGTAAGTGTTAACATGTATTGTCATGGTGAATTAAGATTGGCTACATTAAATATCCCGTTCATAAGCACAGACTAGGGACTGGAGCATATTGCGTCTCTATTGATGAGCAGATGTAGTGTTGAGACGCAACTGGTTTACTTTATGTTGGAAAGATCAGGTAACTAAGGAGTTATATCGAGATATTTCGGAACACCGTCAATCGGAGACCATATGAGCGGAATGGCTACCCAAGCCTAAAGGTATTTCTAAGTAGGTCCCAAGTAGGGTGCAGGACAACTCAACACCGCTGACTCATCACCACCGATTTTTATTAAGGATTAAAACCTTAAGTAGTGAATATTTTTACTTTATTAAAGAATAAATTTCTTTGCGATTTACATTATTAAAAATAATTTAAAATATTTATTAATTAAGGTTTTAATTCTTAATAAATTACTTTTATTTGGTTATAAAAAAACATAGTTATGTTTTTCTGGTGCTGAGTTGTCTCGGTTCTGAGTTGTCTCAGTACTGGGCTATCCCGGCGGTGGTGAGTCGGCGGTGTTGAGTTGGCGGTGTTGAGTCGGCGGTGTTGAGTTGTCCCTTCCCGCCCAATTTGCAAATCTATGCAGTGTTTTTATCAAAACCTTTCAGCATATCGTTGATATATTTGGCTGTGTATCATGTGTCTTGTTTACACTTATTATACTGAGTGCCATGATGGGTATATTGGAGATTGTACCCTGGTGTCTTATTTATTTGGGGTCGTGTTGCTCTCTCAAGTCGATAATAATAATAATAATAATAATAATAATAATAATGGCATAAAGGACTAAGTCGTCTGTTATTAAATTTTCATTAAGTGAAAATGGGTAAGCTATTCATATGGATATTTACATATCCGTTCTGCACAGGTTTCTACCAGTTCGTTCCAGTTTGAACCGGTTTCTTTTATTATTTTATTTCACGTCTGATTTAGTTGTTTATTTATCAGCATAGATTTAAATCTTTAAAATCACAAATCACGTGATCAGTTATGCCGCGATCGCCGGAGCCACCAACCCAATTACTTAACGATGTTTTTTACTTTAGTTTCTTTCTTTCATTTTTTTTTTTTTTTTCAATGATCGACGTTGTTTACGTGATTTTCCTAGAACTTTGTCTTTGTTTGAATTCTCATTTTCTGGCTGTATTTTTATTTTATTTTCTTAAAATTAAAAATTCATGACATTTCCTGAATTTTTTCTCCAAGGGACCAACTACGGAAGAGAGCTTTGGTCGTCCAATTAAAACCCCGATTTAAATCAATATAAGCTCAATGTATCATATTTATCGCAAATCGAATCTGATGAAACAGTCATATATTTACATATTTCTTTATAGTTTCTACATCCAGTTATGTAAATGGGGACAGGAAAATTATGTTATACAAAATATATATATATATATATATATATATAGGCGAAAATAATCGTCTAGAATCTAAGTTCAGAGTTCAAAGAAAAACTTCCGACACGAGTAAAAGTGCACAATACGTTAAGCAGAGCAAACTAAGTAAACCTAAAGAGCCAGACAAACCTACCTAGGTTTCACCTATGCGGATCGTCAGGGTTGGTTTGTCTGGCTCTTTAGGTTTACCTACTTACTTACTTACATATATATATATATATATATATATATATCGGATGACGATATATATATATTTTATATATAAATTTTTATGTATCAAGAACATTTTTGAAAGAAAAGATGTATGACACATTGGGAATAAGTTTATTTGTGACGTATTTCATCCGCTCGAACTTCATCGGAGTTGGTCCATTGACGTAGTTCTGTCTCCTCAACGTGAGACGCTGGCAGTTTCAAAATTTTTTAATAATTTTTTTTTCTTTCTTTTTTTGCAATCTACCTAAATTCATCTATATTCTTTTTCTTTCCATTATCTTTATTGTTAAGTATCCAACAACAGAAAAACTGCAAAGAGCAGTGAAATGTTGCAAGTACCATGACGTAAATTTACTTTGGATGAGCTAGCGATTAAAGCAATTTCTAGCTATTTTCGACTCAGTAAATTATTTTCTCTTTTAATTAAAGTGGCATTTTTTCACATCAAGATTCTGGTCAATTTTGCTAGAGTGCACAACCAGTGCGTTTTTTTGTTTGTTTGTTTTTTTATCTCTTTTGTGTTCACATAATCTTTCATTTGAACCTCGTAAGTTTTCTCTAATATATTCATTCTGGAAATTCCTGTAGTTGATTCCACCTTCAAGTTTGGGCTTATTGTTTTATTTTTTATTCATGAAGTCTTTGTCAAATTTTATACGTAATCGCAAAACGTCCAAAAAAAACCTGTCCGATAAAAAAGTCCTAACGGATGAAATGCATCACAAAAACTTCTTCTAATTGGTCATACAATATATATATATATATATATGTTAAGAAATGGACGAGGTCCGACAATTTATTTATTAAAGACATTTTATTTATGATAACAGCATTTTTAATTTACCGGTTGAATGTATAGAGAAATTTTATAGAAAATATTCGTTCATAGACAGGATTCGAACCTGCATCCATAAATCGGACATTCAGGCCGGTAAATGTTATTTAATACTGTTTTATCTTAAATAGAGCATTTGCTTAAATACTTGTATCTATAAAATAACAACGTTAAACATAAATAAAAAATGTCTTTAATAAATAAATTGTCGGACTTTGTCCATTTCTTAACATATGACGTCATTTGTTTACATTCGATACGCCAGAGCAGTTATGAATGTACGAGATTCATGGAAGATTGTAGTTTATAACAGTAAATTCGACCTTGTCTACCATAAGGTTCATGGTGGCCGAGTGGTCAAGGCACGTCAGCGTATATGACGGTTCCGTATAGGATGCAGGTTCGAATCCTGTCTATGAACGAATATTTTCTATGAAAATTTCTCGGACATTCAGGCCGGTAAATGTTATTTAATACTATTTATCATAAACAGAGCATTTGCTTAAATACTTGTATCTATAAAATAACAACGTTAAACATAAATAAAAATGTCTTTAATAAATAAATATATATATATATACACACAAGGACAGGATTGGTGTATACGGAATAAGTTCCAATAGCCAACAGTTACTATTCTTAAAAGAGTGCTCAATACAAAATAGAGCAGATATAATTATTTATTTAAAAATTTATAACATAAATATGTTATAAAATCACTACAAAAATAGTCATTTTGTTTCAACACCTCCGGTGTCTTATCAAGTGATGATGTTGAATGTAGAATAAAAAAATGGCTATTTTTGTAGAGATTTTATAACATATTTCTGTTATAACTTTTAAATGAATAATTATATATATATATATATATATATATATATATATATATATAATAATAATAATAATAATAATAATAATGAACAACCTACTTGAAACCGAAAAATATAATCATGATGACGGCTGATGACAACCGAAAGCGCGCGGCAAAACATCAAGGACTAGGGTTTTTTTTTAACAACTTGGATCCAAATATATAAAAACTTACGAGAAAACAAGAAAAACCAGAAAAAATTATTAAACGGAAAAGTTCTGTAGTTTCTAACAACCCATGCCTCAATAATATATATATATATATATATGATACAAATATAGTTTTAATGCATGTTATATTTATGGGTTAAAGTGCTCAATATCAGGGGTAGAGCGTAAGTAAACATAAAAGTGGACATTGAGGTCAACACCGAGCGGCGACAGTCTGTTACAGGCTTAAACACAATCGTCAGGACTATTATAATAATTTTATTTAAAAAATATTTTACATAGCGACACAGAAATTTCTATGTTTCGGAACTTAAATCTGTTCCATTATCAAGCGATGTTGTGTAACTTTTGATGAAAATGATTCCTTCATTTTCCGTGTGGCTATGTAAAATATTTTTAAATGAAATAATATGATAATATTAGTCTCTACGTTGTATCAAGCACTTTTTAAAAAATATAAATGCTAAAGAACTGCGGATTCTAAACGTGACTGTTCTTTTTCCTTATTTATATATATATATATATATATATATATATATATATATATGCGAGTGGCTAAACTTGGTTTCGAATCTCACCATAGTTGATTTTGAATTCTTCATTCATATTATTGGTTTTTCAGAGTGCGGCACCACTGGAAATGCATATATATATATATATATATATATATATATATATATATATATATATATATATATATATATATAACAAACGTAAGCATTAAATGCTACAAAAAGAATTTCTAGAAATTTCTTAAAATCAAATGAATGGAAGGTAAACGATATAATAAATATATTTTTTACAAAGATTTTCTAAAAAGGAAACATTTCAAAATAATTTCATTCCTTTGTGAATAATTCCTGAAAGTTTCGTTAAAATACGACAATTAACTGGTTTTGCAAGAATTTCTAAATCAACGTGTAAAAATGTACTTTTACTCTAAAAATGCGCTCAAATTTCCCATACATATTTAGAATCCCACATTGAGGACAGAAAAACAAGATTTTTAACCAAAATTTCCAAAGTTCAAAAATGTCTAGAAAGTATTGTTTTTATTATGCATGGACCATTTTTCATGGAAAACAATTTTTAAATTTCAATAAAAAGTTTTAAATATAAATTTTTCTCTCGTTAGAACAATTATAATTTTCCCTATATATATATATATATATATATATATATATATATATATATATTAGCTACCTCCAAAAATATTCTAAACTAAATCATACCATGATAAAAAAAATTTGATAAAGGCAAATGTTTTTATTAAGAGGAAAATACAAAGTATTTTTAACTATTTTTAGCACGCACAAAATTGGCTTAAGCATCTTGTTTTTCTTGCTCTGAATGATAAAATAAAAAAATGCAATAAAACTGACATTATTTAATTAGAAAAGCTTTTAATTGATTTTTTAAATAACAGTTATTATGGACACTATTGTTATAAGAAAAAAAATTTTCGAAGTACAATGAATTTTTACAAGAATTTTTATAATCAAAATTTAAAAAAATGAAAACACATTTTTTAAAATTTTAATTATAAACATTTATTAAGTTTTTATTCTTTGAAAATTCTGTATTAATGCCAGCCTTTTAGATGATATTATTACTAAGTGAAAACTATATTTACTCATCAGAAATGGAAAAGCTTAATACAAATCATCAAACACCAATATTTTTTAAAAGAATTTTTTTTTCTTTATGTATAAACGTGCCGATTTTTGAAAGTACGGACTTACAAAAAATCGCCACGTTTATAACAAATATTTACTTTAAATTTAAAATATTGCAGAAATGCATTTTTTAACCGATAATTAAAGTATATGACGTGAGCGTCTTTTTTATATAATTTTTTTAAGTACTCAATGATCTTAAAAATTTAGGAAAATATTCTCCGTAATCTGATATTTTATTGAATTTTAGAAATGTTGACTTTAAATTTACTATAGTTATCGCTCTTATTTTCTAATTATGTTTTATGGATGAAGTCTCCGAAGAACAATATTAGACCAGTCATCAGGCTGTCAACACAGCTACTATCGCTTAAAAAATGCATTTCTGTGATATTTTAAACTTAAAGTAAATAACATTTGTTTCAAATCAGATTAATTAAACGTTAAATCAACTAATATTCCTCAAATAAAGTTTCAAAAAAGTATCTTTTAATTTTGGAAGATTTTTTAATAAAGAGAATTAGATTGGGATGAAAGACGACTGAAAAAAGGGTGCAAATCCGCTATCTTAACAAAAAAAAATCTCCTTCCAATTAATTTAAATTAATTTTGAAATACAGCAAAATATTTACTTATTGGAAATATTAAATTTAATCTATTGGCATGAAATTAAAACTAAAATAAAAGCTTCAAGGAAGATTTTTTCATTTTAAAAATTAATTTTAAACCATACTTATCGCGTTTTTTTGTGGAGGTCTCTAATATATATATATATATATATATATATATATATATATATATATATATATATATATATGTATGTATGTATGTATACATATGTATACATATATATATATATATATATATATATATATATATATATATATGTGTGTGTGTGTGTGTGTGTGTGTGTGTGTGTGTGTGTGTGTGTGGAGATTGTGGAACGGACTGTCACCATTCCGTGTTGACCTCAATGTCCACTCTTATATTTACACACGTTCTATCGTGTATATTGGGCACTTTTATTCATAAACATAAACACTTTAAAACTATATTTTATCGCGCACACACACACGCACATATATATATATATATATATATATATATATATATATATGTGTGTGTGTGTGTGTGTGTGTGTGTGTGTGTGTGTGTGTGTGTGTGTGTGTATTTTGAAATGCAGCAAAATATTTACTTATTGGAAATATTAAATTTAATCTATAAGCTTGAAATTAAAACTAAAATAAAAGCTTGAAGAAAAATTTTTCATTTTTAAAAATTAATTTTAAACCTTACGTATCGGCTTGTCCGGGTCCGTGTAAACTTAGATAAGCCTAAGGTTAGGATGGCTGACTACTGAAAATTAAACTGCTCATTATTTGGTGAGCACGATTTCCAGGACCATCTGCTACAATCAATCAGTACTGGAGATACAGGGGGCCCGACACTATTTTTGGGACACTTTGGAAAATGTGCTTAAATGTGTTTTTTGCTGCCGAGAGCTTTTGTGTTGATGAGTAGGTAGTTCAGCAGTAACTGTCCATTAATGGTATAAACATTGATTGATGGGTTTGTCTTTGGTTTCATGCTTCTTTATTTTTACTTCTACTTAGGTGACACTATTTTTCGGACATGACACAAATTCCGGGTTTTTTAATGATTTAGTCGTCGAACGTCTACAATAGGCAAATTTTCTGCAGGTAAATTGTACCCTGACCATTACATTTGAGTATCTTTACCATTCACTGCGAAAACGTATTAAAATCCTGAAGAAGAATGCATTCAAAAGAAGTCATCAGTTTGGTCCAAAAGAAGAGAGAAGACGGGCTCAGCATCCGAAAGATCGCCGCTGAGATGAAGCTACCGAAGTCAACATTTGAATACATCCTAAGTACAGACTATGAGCGGGAGAAGAAGAAGAAGAGAGGACGGAAAAAAACGATTTCCAATAGAACAGAAAGAAGAATGAAGAGGAGTGTTACGAGATTGTTATCATCTGGAGAAAAGGTGACAGCGAAGAAAATAAAGGAGAAGTGTGAACTTGACGCCAGTGTTCGAACTGTACAAAGAAAGATACACGAAACTGGACTTAAGTATTCTAAAATCAAGAAAAGAATTACACTAACGAGAAAACACAAGGAGGCAAGGCTGGGAAGCGCCAAAAGATGGATAACAAACCATGTGGACTTCAAGAAAGTGATATTTACTGATGAAAAACGTTTTAAGTTCGATGGACCTGACGGGTGGTGTACATGGTCTAGAAAAGGTGAACCTGTTATTCTCAACAAGAAACAGATGGGAGGAGGAGGAGTCATGGTTTGGGGTATGGTATTTCCGAATAGAAACTTGTGGCTTGAGTGGTTAAAAGGACGTCAAAATAGCTTGAACTACAGAGAACTTTTGGAAAAAGAGCCCTACCACTCATAGAAAAAGAAATGGGAAGTAATTTTATTTTGCAAGATAACTGCAGCATCAATGTGGCGAAATCAATGAAAAATTAGATGTGTGAAGCAAATATAACTAGTCTGGAATGGCCTGCAAGAAGTCCAGGCTTAAATTTAATTGAAAACATATGGGAAAAGCTTGCAGAGCTTGTTTACGACGGGCCAGAAATAACCAGAGAGGCCGAACTGTGGCAGCGCATACAAGATGCTAAAAATAGACTGCTAGAAACACGAAGAGACGTTATTATCAATATGTACGAACATTATGAAGAGAGACTGATAGAAGTCATTGAAAAAAAGGGTTCTACCATAAACTATTAGCATTGTTTCTGCAATGTCTGAAAAATACTGTCGCCTGTGTAATGTAAAAAAATAAAAATACTTCTAATTTGAATTCTGCTTTTCCATTTGTAGTATTGAAACAGTTTTTAAATGTTATTGCCATTACACTAAAACAGTACAGACTGCCTGTGCTACCTAAAACTTGAAAAAATAAAGTGTCTGAAAAATAATGTCGGCCCCCTGTACAGAAAAATATGGCGTGAAGATTGCGAAGAAACGGAAATAATGTCTTGAACTATGCCTCGCCGAATGTTTCCATGATCAGATATATTAAGACGCCATCACTGACGAACGAGATTTTGGGAAAAGAACTGAAGTCTTTTACTGAAAGAGATTTTTTCTTCCGATTTAAACTGTCGAAGAGTATTTCGGTGTGAATCGTTTAGGCAAAATACCAGATAGCAGGTCAAAAACATTAACCATTTTCGTAATGTCTGAGGGCAGGATGTCGAGCAATAAACAAAGCGACAGCTATTGACCGCCATGACACTTCCTTCCATGTTGTTGTTGTTAGCCGAAAATAATAAGAATGACTCACTCAGGAGAATTAACTAACGACTCGGAAGTGAAATCCAGTCGGACAAGGAAACTGAGATACAGACAAGGAAAGGTGAATGGAAAATGGTTCTTTTACGAATGAGTCAGATGGTAATTTACTTTTAAATCCCATCTTTCTAAGGGGGCATGTTCCGACTGCCTCCGAATTTTATGTAATCGAATCTGATTTTTGTTTAATAAAAGTTGCGTGGGATACTCTGGTAGATATTAGTTTTCGCGAGAGGATGCTTTCTCAACCACTACAATCTTAAGATCATCATCATCATCATCATCATCCTTTGACCTCCCTATGGTTGGTTGCAACTCCATTGACAATCTCTTTCCACACTGTTTGGTTCTGCATTGCTGTCCCCAGATCCCCAATGTTCAACCCTGAGTCCCTAGATATGGAGAACTATCATCACCTACGTTCTGAAGGGACATGGCACTAAATATTGCGATAGAGAATAACTGGTTAATGGGAAAGAACCTGCGCGAGTGACAGACGGAGAAAGAAAGAATCTACGAGAAAGACAATATTTGTATGTGTATCCGTCGATGGTTATAGTAGCACAAACTTCCAAGTCATCATGACCGAGAGTTGAGCGTAGTGAGTTTGTTCAAACTCGTGCCTATACAAGATTATGGAATCTTTCCCAAAACTGTAAGTAAGGACCGGTCCTCGTATTTACTCACAAATGCGCCTGAGCAAGCGTCTGCAGCAGGAATTGTCTAGGTTCCCTATCAGACAGGTGTGCTAGGAAATGCGTAGCCGGTGCTTATTAAGATTGTGTATGTATGTATGTGTGTGTAGAGAGAGGGAGATAATGTATATAAAAGAATGTGTATGCCATAAAAATAATGTTTCGGAGAAAGACTGTGAGAAGGAAATTACAGTCGTTGACGATATTTTTTTTTCTTTTTTGGGTGCAATAGAATTCAATAATATCGAGGTATTATAATGGTTGATATCAGTGGAAATTGTCCTCTTTTGAATAAGCAAGTCATCTGACCTTTGCGGGCCATTCAAAATGGCGGCTTTTCCCGTCTTTAGAAAGTTCTGTCTGTAAAAAGAGCTCAGAACAAAACTACTTCAACCAACAGAAAAAAAAACTACTTCAACAGCAATCTTCCGAGTGAAATGGAAATGTAAACGTAACAAAAAAAAATTCCATCGCAAACTCTCAAGTCACATTCACTCTATTCTCGTTCCGAAATCTCGAAGCTTATCGTCTCTGTATAAGCGTTTTCTCAGAGCAACGATTAAAAATGGTCTGAAATAAATGGATTTGTTAGTTTTAATCAAAAGTTCTTGCCCGATTAGAAAATTAAAAATAAAATTGTACATACCCACAACAAAAAATAAATTAAAAAAAAACAATAGAAACATTAAAAACATTTCTTAGTCACGTACATAAGATTCAAGAAAGGGACCAGACGGGACGCGATCCGGCGCCCGGCAGTCAAGTCGACATTCTACGTACGAGAACAAATCGGCAGTCCGATGCAAGATGTCGTCATGTAAGCACTTCAGGGCCCACTACGGAATCCCGGGAGCAAACGGATCGAGCGGCGGTTTGAATAAAATACTTTTAGCACGTCTCGTGTCCTCTTTGTGTTGCTTCAGCTTTTCAGCGGCCATTTTCTCCGAAAAAATATTTTTCTCACCTGCTAGTTTCATATAGTTTAACTTTCTACGCTAAGCCAAGAGGAACAGTTGCCATTACCATTGGGTCAAATACGAAGGAAAACATGAAGCCTGAATTCACTGTAATGAGCATTCGAGCATATTTCTTCCGTTGAAACTCAAAGAAAAGGGAAGGCGGTTTAGTGTAAGGTGTGGTGGGGGTGGAATCGTTTCGACGACAATAATAAAAACAAAGGTTGAACAGTAGTGAAAGGTAATTTCAAAGATTGGGGGAAAAATTACGCCGCCTCGAGGAAAAGCGAAAAGTAAACATTTAAAATGGCGCAATTTAGATTTGACGTAAGTTTTTACGTCAGCTGACGAACAAAGGAAGTCTAACTGTAGAACGAAGGAATAATTTCAAAATTATCGGCATTAAAGTCGGCATTGAAAGAATTAGGTTGATTGCCTTAGAGACATAAATGAAGAGACAAGAACAGAAAAAGGAAATGATCGTAAAATCATTTCTCAGCTTAAAAGGAAATTTAAAAAAAATAACTTTGAATTAATGACGTAATCAGAATCTGTCTATATTTCTGAGATGAGGTATTATGTACACTATTTACATTATTCGGACTATTGTCCTCATCTTTGTCGCCATATTTATTACAATGTTTCGGCCTTTCAGTATCTGTCTATATTTCTGAGATGAGGTATTATGTACACTATTTACATTATTCGGACTATTGTCCTCATCTTTGTCGCCATATTTATTCCAACGTTTCAGCCTTTCAGTATCTGTCTATATTTCTGAGATGAGGTATAATGTACACTATTTACATTATTCGGACTATTGTCCTCATCTTTGTCGCCATATTTATTCCAACGTTTCAGCCTTTCAGTATCTGTCTATATTTCTGAGATGAGGTATTATGTACACTATTTACATTATTCGGACTATTGCCCTCATCTTTGTCGCCATATTTATTCCAACGTTTCAGCCTTTCAGTATCTGTCTATATTTCTGAGATGAGGTATAATGTACACTATTTACATTATTCGGACTATTGTCCTCATCTTTGTCGCCATGTTTATCACAACGTTTCGGCCTTTCAGTATCTGTCTATATTTCTGAGATGAGGCATTATGTACACTATTTACATTATTCGGACTATTGCCCTCATCTTTTCGCCATATTTATTACAAAGTTTCGGTCGTTGTACGCTCCGGGCTTCTTCAGGTGGCTGGAATGTCGAACTGAATCCTTTATTTCGCTCACTGTTCTAGTTCCACGTGCCATGTATAATGGATGTCAGTTGTCATTTATCTGCTGTTAATTCCCCTCTCCACTGCCTTAACCAGGTATTGAACTCACACTCTTTGGGTCCTGTCACTGGATTTAACTAACGCCTTTATTACAACGTTTCGGCCCTTCAGTATCTGTCTATATTTTCTATATTTCTGAGATGAGGTATTATGTACACTATTTACATTATTCGGACTATTATCCTCATCGCCTTTATATATATTATCCACAGTGCCATGTGTCCTTGAGGACATCTGTCTATGAATTTCTGGGTATTATAAACCTAATGCCAATAGTCCGAATAATGTATATAGTGCACGTAAACAGAATTTGGAAGAATTATCACATAAATGTCTGTCAGAACCTGATCGGCTATAATATCAAAGATACATGTAAATTCGTGTAAATTCGTCCTTGGAAGAATTTCTAACGACTTACTTATCATCTCTCAGTTACGACTCTCTCTTTGGGCAGAGTGCGCTCAGGGACGGCTCTGTCAAAGGACAGAGTCGCAACCGAGGAAAATTATACTGAGAGATGCCGGCCCTAGGGAACAGCTGCCCGCGGTCGCGCCTTCTCATTGCTCTAGAGAGAAGGATCGGTGCACGCACCGAGGCCAGCGCAACTGACGGTTGCAAAGGCTCGGGGAATTTTTGTTCCTTGCCCGGGTGTACGCGCTCGGGCTTCCCCCATTAAACCGACCTTGTGTCACAACTTGACCTCGTGGGGGGCACGTGGGCTTTTTGAGTAAATGCAAATATCAAAGATACATGCCGTCGTCTTCAGTCTAATCGTAATCCTTCTCCGAATAAAAGACACAGAATTTCAAAAGTTTATGAAATTATTAAATACATAATAATGGTAAGCGTAATATTAGCAGCTTCTTTATAAGGAAACATTCAGTAGTCATTGACCGATCGACCAGTGCTGTTATTCTTTTCGTCACTCCATGGCCATCGGGGTGGGATCAAAGTGTAGTATCTGCTTTCGGACAGAACGAAAATGAAAATATTATTGAGAGGTGCCCGATCCCCGGAGAAGAGTTACACGTTGCAGTAGCTCCCCTCGGTGCACTAATGAGTTGGGGGAGTCGGTAGTAACAACGACGCCAGCACAACCAACGGTTGCGGGCGCTGGGTTAGTTTTGGACCTGGCCCTAGTGAACACGTTCAGGCTCCCCTCATTGAAATAACCTTGTGTCACACTCTGCCAGCGTGCAGAGGCAAGTAAATACTAAGTGTAGTATCTGTTCTCCTTTTATCTAATTCTAATATTAACCTTTTCCCTATAAGGAAACATTCGACATTCATTGAGCGAGCAGCCAATGGTACTCGAGTTAGGCTTTCATTCACTCCCTGGACATCGGACGAGGATCAAAGTATAGTAACTGTTCTCCTCATCACTAAT
The DNA here is from genome assembly GCA_903632075.3 of Acanthosepion pharaonis. NCBI lineage: Eukaryota > Metazoa > Mollusca > Cephalopoda > Sepiida > Sepiidae > Acanthosepion > Acanthosepion pharaonis. The sequence goes on from CAHIKZ030000492.1 coordinate 118,767, forward strand.
AGTAATATTAATATCCATTTCCTTATAAGGAAACGTTTGGCAATCATTGACCAAGCAGCCAATGCTACTTAAGATATGCTTTTGTTTTCTCTCTAGGATCAAAGTGTTGTATCTGTTCTCCTCATCACTATTGGTAGTATTAGCCTTTCCCTGATAAGGAAATATTTGGCATTCATTAACCAAGTAGCCAATGCTATTTAAGATATACTTTTGTTTTCATTCTAGGATCAAAGTGTAGTAACTGCTCTCCTCGTCTCTAATAGTAATAGTAATACTAGCCTTTTCCTTATAAGGAAGTAATACTAGCCTTTTCCTTATAAGGAAACATTCAACATTCTTTGAACATGTAGTCAGTTGTACGCTCGGCTGAAATTTATATAATCGATCAATAAAACGTTTTTTTCACTAAATGAGTTTATGATGTCAACTAACTATTATCGCTCCTTCAAGTACCGATGGCGGTTTTCTTTCTAACTTTTTACCTGAAGTAATATGGAGCATCAACATCTTGATCGTTTTTTACAATAAGGTTCACTGCCTATAAGGCTCGGGGGCCACTCGAGAGAGGGTTACAGCAAAAGGCAGTTTATGCGGATAGAATGGGAAGATAACGGTTAACCCTAGATTTGAACAGGTTAATAATGTAGTGATCGGGAAATCATGCTCTTGGGAGTCGGTTCCACAAGGTTGTGGTTCATGGTAAGAGGCTGCTCGAGAGGAACTTAATTCTCACTGATGGAATACGGGAGTGGGGAATGTGGGTGGTTTGCTACAGTGTGAGTGACATGAGTGGGGGGACCTAGCCGTGAAGGTTAGTAAGTGGTGGGACCAAGGAATGCAGTTCGATCGAGCAGTTGCCATGGAAGTAGCCCTAGAGCAGTGAGAGATTTGCCACACCCTGCTTGTATGAGAAATTTCCACTTCGAAGTACATGTGCTGTCCATTTTAGTTGTTGCTGTTGTTGAAATTCCTCAGGTGATGTGGTTTCTGTTAATTGGTACAGTTCTTTGTTTGTGATTTTGTAACGCCCACCCACGAGGTTCGAAGAAGGATGGTCCTCGCTAAGACCAAGAGGTTTCATTCACTCGGAGTCATTTTTATCCATCAATCTGGGAAAGTTGTATACAGGTGTCATTTCTAAGCGATTTTGATATCATATATGGCATCCTAATGAAATTCTCGATTTGACGAGGCAATTCAAGAACATAACTTGAGTATTTAGGTTAATTTTTTAGTTTTCTAGCAACTTGCTGTATTGGGTGTAACTACACCTTGCACGTATTGTTCCATGTTCAATTTCCTTTTCTCCTATATTAAATTTGTTTTAATTGGTCCACACACCGCGCTATTTGATAGATCTGGAACATGTGAGCCTTGAATTATTGATTAATTGATATCCATACATACATACATATATATATATATATATATATATGAGGAGAGATTATAGTTGTTCCAATGAGAGAAAAGTGTATATATTAAAGAGAAAAAAGACGCCACAAACGTTTTTGATTATAATATATATTTTTAATATATATAAGATACTTTATTTCCAAAATTTTTTGTTTATTTAAAAAAGCTACATAGTAGAAAATATGGAAAATAAAGTATTTAAAAAATCCACATTATAACCAAAAACGTTTGCTGCTTCTCTTTTCTCTTCAATATATATATATATATATATATATATATATATATATATATAAGTGGACATTGAAGTCAACACCCAGAGGCGACAGTCTGTTTCATGCTAAACGTAATCGCCAGGCCATATGCGTTGTGTTTTTACTCGACTATTTATATATACAGGTCAGTGATGCATTATGGGTAGTCTATTCTATTGCATTGTAGGTAGTCTATTGTATTATTCCAACGGTTATTTTTGTGGGCGGTAACGGTTGTGTTTCAAATTATTCTACAGGAATATTGAGTGGGAATAATTGTGGATCTGAATGCAGCTTTTTGGCTATTGATAGCGTTGTTAGTTAACTTTTTTCTTTACTATTGATTATTTTATTGTTGCTTGCTATCACGATCTTTTCTTGTATTGAGATGTGCGTTCGTGGTTTAATTTGTTTATTATTCACTTAGTTTACTTATTTATTTGTTTGGATTAATTTATTTAACTTATTTTTGTTTATTTTACACGCACATGGCCTGATGATTACATTTAGCATAAAACAGACTGTTGCCTCTTGGTGTTGACTTCAATGTCCACTTATATATATATGTGTGTGTGTGTGTGTGTGTGTGTGTGTGTGTGTGTGTGCGTGCGTCTGTGCGTGTGTGTGTGTGTGTTGATTTAATAGGAAAGAACTGTTAGATTGATGATCCGAAGTTCTTTAGTATTTTTGTTTTTATTTTTAAAAAAAACAGTGCTCGATACACAACTAGAGCCTAGATTATAATTATTTTTTTTAGAAAAAATATGATTCCATCGCGACAGAGAAATTACTATGTTTCGAAACTGGTCAGCAGAATTTAAGTTTAATTCCAATATTAAACCTATGATATATATATATATATATATATATATATATATATATATATATATATATAGTTTGCTTACCAAGTCATCATTGGTTGTTTTAACGTCAAATAAATATTTCAACTGTTATATTCTTGATTCTTGATAATATACAAAGAAAAACCTGCAATTTCATTGGTTCTGACCTGGCATCTTGGCTTCAGTCACTTTCCCCATGGTCTTTTCTATAAATACTTCCATGGCAATTGTTCTGATGAACTTTTATCTATGGTACCTAGACTTTATAAGCGCAGTACTAGATTGGTGGAATAGTCTCATCATTTTACAATTGTAATAATCAGATATAATTGTAATTTCTAGACTAACAGTTTCTTCTATTTATGGAATTCCATTCTAGATTCTTGCTTTCCAGTCAACTCTGATCTTTAAAAATTTAAATGCAATTTCATTTGTTACCTTCTGTCTTCTAAATTCTTATTCTTTTATTGTTCTTTCCTTAATAGAAGTTTTCCCCATATTCTCTAACATTAAAATTAACTCTTGCTCCCTTGGTACTTTATTGCTTAGAGCTACAAAGGATAGTAAATCGTGGAGAGAGGACATTTGGTATCTTGACAATACAAGGATGAAGAGCTTTGTGGCCAAATTGAATAACCACAATATTACTTTGCCTGAACACGTTTTAGCATCGAGGGCGTCTAAAAGCGCCAAAGTGTCTGGGGAAAATGAAAGACTTGTAAAAGCCTTAAATCCGCAATATTAGAACATCAATTTTCTAATGGCATCTTCCTCCTACCGAGATCGTTCTGGATAAATGGTGACCCTCCAGCCAGTGAGGTGGTGATTTTTATGCAAAGAGCGCTTTACATGTGACTGTTACCATGCTTTATCTCTAAGGGTTGCTTGCTATGGTCTAGTGGTGTAAGAATAGGGCAACCAGGTCCCCGGTTGCAGATTTTCTGTCGGAGTCTTCTTCTCTTAGTCAGGAGACTAAGGCGGCTAGAATGGGTTTCTGTCCCATGCTGTATGACAGCGAGCTTTGAGCGTAAAGAGATGAGATTCAGGTGTAATAGCGAATCTTTCACTTGCTTAAAATTCAAGTGCTAATAATTAAAGAAAAATGAAGATTTGACTTTAATTACTTCATGCAATTACTTCGTTTAATAAAATAGGTTGACTGGCTGTTGCAGTTATGGGTAAACAGCCGAGAGTCGTTAAAAGCATTTAAATGAAGGCAGTTCACGGAGGGAATTCAAAAAGCGGCGCAGAGGACAGGACTTTAACTGATTGAGGTACCACAGTCATCGGACAGGGAGAGTGTTGGTCTACTAGCGGCATGACCAATTCGATTTTAATATTTATTTGTATGAAGAAATACAAAATGTGCCACAACGGCTAAAAAGTGGGGATGGGGAAAAGACTTCTTTTTTTTCTCTAGCCCTACCTGAAAACTAACTAGACTCACTCATTAACCCATTCGTACTTACAATTTTCATTTCACCATAACAACATATTTACTCTTCGCTGTCACACCACAATCACCAAAATACCTCATTTTCTCTATCAAATCCCTAATATGAAGTTTTATTTAAAACCCAATGATTATATACAATGAAAAAGATATTTGTGCAAGAAACGAAACAAAACAATATTAGTAGTAGTATTTCTATATGGTACTATGATTGATTAAGATTATGGATACATTAGGCTTTGGGGAGAAGATTCCCCGTATAAGGAATTCTTGAGATGGAAGAAACAGGTTGACTGGCGGTTGCAGTTATGGCTAAAAGGTCCAGAGTCGTTTATGAAGGCAGATGATCGAAGGAATTCAAAAAGCGGCGTAGAGAACAGGACTTTAGCTGTTCATCTAACAGGTAGAGTGTTAGTCTACAAGCGGCGAGATCAGTTCGATCTTACTTCTGTTCATTCGGTCAATTCGTTTATGTGGGTGCAAACCCCAATTTCACTGCTCTGATTGGCTAGCTAATAATAATTCTTCGCCAATGACATTGTGTCATCCTCATCGAAGGGGAGGAAGAAAAACCTCCAAGAAGCCAATATAATTGTGGGCCAATCAACATAATGGCCCTGTCATAAGTATATGTATGACCCTGTGTCATAAGTATCGGAGGGGGAGACGAGAAGCTCCAACCCAGTCCTTTTCTCATTGGGCGGACAAATCAAAGTTGTTGGCTTCAATCGCTCGTATTCATTTTCAGTGGAACATTTTCCATGTTCCGGAATCTCTCTCTCATTTGACCTGATTATTACTGGTGGCATCGTCACCTCCACCTGAATGAAAACAACACTCGAGTTCAACACACCTAACACCCTCAGACTGTACCTAACGACCAATCCCACCCAAGCTTACAATTTCGCCTCTCACACTATATTCCATAAGTGAGACAACTAGAAGATTTTTGTATGGCATTGTTTTAACATGATAAATAGTTTGTTTTTTTCTCTTAGAAATGAAAATTGGATCTCCAGGCACACCTTTGACACTAGTCATGATCTCTCTCTCTCTCTCTCTCTCTCTCTCTCTCTCTCTCTCTATATATATATATTTCTTATATTTTTATCATATAGACAAATCCATTTTATTCATTACAAAGATGCAACTTGGTTTCAGTGCATTTCAACTGCACTTCGACGGGTGAGAATCGAAAATGGTTTTCTCTATATGATAAAATTATAATAAATAAATAATTATCGCTCTACTATTGGTATCGAGCCCTCTTTTGGATTAATGGTGTGAACGTTGGAATTTATATATTACTTTCGTTCTCATCGCATCGGATATATATATATATATATATATATATATATATATATATATATATATATGAAGATGATGAGGTAAAGTAGACAATTTCTTAAATATGCGTTTTGCAGGAGAGCGTATACTCTCTTTGGCTGACTCAGATTAGAATGAAAGATTACACGCACGCACAGTGTGTTTGTGGGAGAGACAGAGACACAGAGAGAGAGAGAAAGAGAGAGAATCGGAGCCAGACGAATGAGACACACGTTTTGGTGTAAAAGACGCTCTATCCCTGATACTGACCACTTCAACCCACAAATATGGCATATCTTAAAACTATGTTTTTATCATATATATATATATATATATAGATAGATAGATAGATAGATAGATAGATATGAGGAATCTAAATGAAATAATAATAAAAAAAACGAAGGAATATTAATCTATAACCCAATGTGTTAATATTTTTTATTGTTCAATATATATATATATATATATATATATATATATATATAAAAGGAAGGAAAGAAAGAAAATCTTAAAATGAAAGGAAAAAGGATAATAAGGAAAGAAGGAAGGATGGAAAGAAAGTTTTGAAATTAAAGAATGAAAGAAATAACGAAAAAGGATGAAGGAAATAAATAAATATATGACAAGAAAGAAAAAAAGAAAGAAAGAAAGAAAGAAAGAAAGAGTGGAACGATATGGGAAAGACAATAGAAAGAAAGAAAGAAAGAAAGAAAGAAAGAAAGAAAGAAAGAAAGAAAGAAAGAAGAAAAAAGAAAGAAAGAAAGAAGAAAAAAAAGAAAGAAAGAAAGAAAGAACGAAAGTATTGAAATTAAAGAACGAAATTAAAACTGAAAAATGATCGAAAAGAAAAATTCTGAAAATAAATAAGAAGGAAAAAATGAAGGAGAAATAAAAATGAAAAGAATCAAAGAAAAAATATTCATAATAAATAAATAGAAAGAAAGAAATAAAAACAAGGAAATGATCAAAAAAACTTCTGAAAGAAAAAAGGGAAGAATGAAAAAGTTAGCGAGAGAGAGAGTGAAGTGGGTGGGGAGTGAACGAGTTAGCAAAGAAAAAGGATTGGTAAAGAAGAATGATTAATGAAAGAAAACTGGGAATAACCGGGAAGAAGAATGTTGCGAATTTCCAAAAGAAAGCCTCAAGCAGAGAAGATCGAATAAGTGGTGGGAATAAAGTCTGGATGACGCCGGTGTGGGATAGGGGGGAGCAGGAAATACCACACCAAAGAAAATGAAAATAATGCCTCAAATTCCAGACATATCTTAGCCTTTTTATCAACAAACGAAGTGAAAAAAAATCTGGCAACTGTACAAATAAATGTCGTTCATCACGAGTAGAAAACCAGGTCTCGTGCAAAGTGAATCGGGTCAACGAATAAACATGGCGAAAATTGATGAAAGCATTTTCACCATGTGTCTAACCATTTCATTTTTTTTTCATACTAAGAAACTGTGTCTGTCTGACTTCTACATGACCGTCTGTTTAACTCTCTGTCTTCTTTCTTTCTGTCTGTCTGCCAGTCTTTGTCTGTCTGTTCGTCTGTCTCTGCCTATGAGATATTAACCACATTGTCCAACTCTGTCGATGTCTGTCTCTATTTGAGATATTATTGGAACTAGGTTCTATCTATCTGTTTGCCTGACTGTCCCACTTGTCTGTGTATCTGACTGACCCTTTCTATATATTATTGGCACCAGCTTCTGTCTGCCTTTTTTCTCCTCCTCTCTGTCCGTCTGTCTCTGTCTGAGATATTATTGATACTAGCATCTATATGTTTGTCTGTCTGCCTGCCTGTTCAACCTCACTATCTGTCTGTCTGTTGCTGTCTATGATATATTGTTGGCAACAGCTTCTGTCTGTCTGCCTCATCCTCTCTGTTTGACTGTCTGTCTGTCTATCTCAGTCAGAGATATTATTGATACCAGCTTCTGTCTGTCAGGTTGCCTGCTTACCTGCCTATCTCTCCTCACTATCAATCCCCGTCTGTCTGTCTGTCTGTCCTCGTCTGTCCGCCTGCATGAGATGCTATTGGTATAAGATTCTGACTTTTCCTCCTATCTATCTATCTATCTATCTATCTATCTATCTATCTGTCTGTCTGTCTGTTCTTATTCATCTATCTATCTATCTATCTATCTATCTATCTATCTATCTATCTATCTCATCCTGTTCATATCTATCTATCTATCTATCTATCTATCTATCTATCTATCTGTCGTTCTGTCTGTCTGTCTGTCTGTCTGTCTCTCAGTCTGTTTCTATCTCTCTATTTATCTATCTATCTATCTATCTATCTATCTCTAGTTGGTTAAAGCGTCACACGAATGACACTAATGCTGTGTGTTTTAACCCCATACTGAACTGAAACGAATTATCTCGCTATGAACGTGCCGGTAGTGTAACAGTTATCGGCGCGGATAATGGAATCGGCAAGCCGAGTTCAAAATCCGACCTTCTCTGCTGTGTTCAACTTCACACTAATGCACTTGAGAAAGGTATGACTCCATCCCTCCCCCAGGTATGGGTTAAACAGCAGGATACGCTGTATTTTCAGGGTCAGAAGTAGTACAACAAAAATTAACCCTTCCCGCAGACGCAGAAAGGAAACTACAAAAGCTGCCACAGAAGGTAGTGAATGAACATGAGTAGAAAGGATTAAACGAAGAAGACAGAATGTATGGTTGTTAGCAAAAGGACGCGCCCAAATTGCGAATTACAGATTGGAGATACCAAAATCAAACAAGTTCAGAAATTTAAATATCTGAGTTTTCGAACAGAGGCCAGAAAGAGCGACACTGAAATCCGAAGGCATATTGGGATGGCCAAGAGAGCATTCCAAATTTAAGAAGAGTAATAAGAAATAGAAAAATTTCACTAGAAACAAAAGAAAGAGTACTAAACTGTTACGTGATATATATTTTAAGAAGTGGGTACAAATGAAAAGATATGAAACTGACAAATCTTCCTATTTCGCTGAAAAACCCGTGAAACACTTCTATCTTCTCTTCTTACATTTATTTTCTCACCGAAACCAAGTCATGTCTTTTCCCAGTCTTTCCACGCGATCAAAATGGAATAGTCCATTATTTATGAAATGTTGGCAGGGCGTAATGGTCGTGCGAACTAAAGGGATGTAACAGACAATTATAATAGGATATTTAGCCTCGCTGACCTTTCTTAGTGTTTCCCAAGCCCCGCACACTTCAACTGTCGGTGTTTCAGCCGTTGTTTCCACGGGATGAAGATGTTATCTTTATGCCCAACCGTTTCCACTTCTAGACTGGTCGCCAACCAAGTTTAGAATTGTCTTACTATTTAAACCATAGCTGGGAGAGAAGAGACAGATTCATATCTTTGCTGCGAACGTGAATGCAATTCGAACCCGGCTCGACGATTTATCGTTCTGAGCTGCTATTGCACCACCTGTATAACCTTTGTTAGTGCAAAGAATCCAGTTCGCACAGAATTCACACTGCCGTGACTATACACCTGAATAATCCAAGCTCACGACTCAGGTACATGAATAGGGCCGTAGCATAATGATGAAAAATGCATTTATTTTCCACAGCAAAGATTAATTTTAACAGAATCTCATTCCTTGTGAACGCAATTAATTCAGTGGTTAATATTAATTACACAGAGTTCGAAGATTATACAACAAGACAAGACTTGATTATTAATTTGAAAAAATGTGCATTAATCGTCGTAAGGATATCTGTAGCCTAAAGGTAAGGAGGACCAGGTTAAAAAGTGTTTTCCCTGAGAGATAATTTTCTTTAATAAGGCTGTCGATAATCTCAGCCGGTAAACTTTACTTTTAGTATTTACGAAATGGTTTATAGCAGTCATCGGCAAACTGCGGCCCGTTTGATCTTTCTGAACGGCACGTTTCATTTTAAAAGGAAAAGAACGTTTCTTAAAAGGATTGTCTTGTTTCGTTCTTACTTGTTCACTCACACACTCTCTCTTACAAAACAACTCACATAAACAGTAATTAAGTGCAATCCTTCTTGAATTTTTCCGCGGAAAGTAACGTTGTCAGGATTTTAAACTATTGGCGATTTTGACTAAGGAAAAGTCATACGTATAAACATCTTTTGCTTTTGAAACAGGAAACGTTCATAAGAATTTTTTCAAATAAATAAATTAGAAATATAAAATAATCATACTGTCATCTGTGATAATATTAGACCAAGACTAGAATCTCTCTATATTTCTGAGATGAGGTATTATATACACTATTTACATTATTCAGACTATTGTCCTCATCTTTGTCGCCATATTTATTACAACGTTTTGGCAATGTGATCACTGGAAAAATGGTTGCTGATGACATTAGTTTATAATACCCAGAAATTCATACACAGATGTCCTCAAGGACACATGGCACAGTGGATAAAGGCGTTAGTTTGATCCAGTGAAAGGACCCAAAGAGTGTGAGTTCAATACCCGATTAAGGCAGTGGAGAACTTGGCGATGGGAATTAACAGGTGATAACTGACATCCATTAAACATGGCACGTGGAATTAGAACAATCTTCCCCAGTGAGCGAAATAAAGGGTTCAGTTCGACATTCTAACATATATATATTATATATATAACATATATACATATGGTCTTCTTTAGTAAAAGGAGCTGAAGCACCTACTACAAAAATGACCTTGAATCTTTTGATCATGCTACCTACTGCTCGAAAATGGCTGTCCATGTTAGGTTGTCACACATGAAATTTTTTTGGTTGGTTGTTGATCCGGTCGTCTAACGAAGTTACCTCCTCCTTAATATATAAAAAAATATCTTTACTCTTTTTCTTTCAAAGTCATTTTTCTTTTCAATATATTGTTCCTCATAAACCCAATGAAAATAATTACAATAAAACAATGTCAAGTAATCCTACTGTATGAGTACGAACTGGGAAAAAGAAACATTTTTGCATCGATGAGTAATGGATACTCTTTGACAACAGTAAGAGGGTAGGCCAGTGGTTAGATGCAAGTGAAACACCAAAACAATACCCAAAACCTACACTGCATCCTAAAAAGTTAATGGTTACTATATGGTGGTCTTTCAAAGGGGTTATTCATTATTCATTCTCGCCTCAAGGGAAAACAATAACAGTAACCTAGACTTGTGAATAGGGAAGGCCCAGTTTTGCTGCATGACAATGCACGGTCGTACACTTCTCAGTCAACTTTTCAAAAGCTACATAGCCTGAATTGCGAAATTTCACCTCATGCTCCATATTCACCTGATGTCTCTCCTACTGATTATCACTTATTTAAGCATTTTGAGCTTTTTATATGCAGTGAAACATTCTCCAACCAGGAAGAGGTAATCAAAGAATTTGAACTGATTATCACATCAAAGGATGAGAATTTTTTTCAAAGATGGGATCAAGAATTTAGAGATACGTTGGAGTCATTTATCAATATGGTGCCTATTTCAAGTAAATAAATTAGTTATTTCAAATTTCAGAAGCATTTTATTCATTTCCTATAAAGTGCGTCATTTCATGTGTGACAACCTAATAGTAATTGATAAAGAATTACTCTAAACGTTTTATAGGCTGAGAATCCTTTATCCGAAATTCTTGTGATTGGAAGTGCTTCGGTTTACAGATTTTTTTTCGGATTTTGGAATACAGACTATTTAATTTGTATATAGCATCTATAAAATTGGGCAGCTTGGGAATAGAACCCAAGCATAAACACAATATCCCTTTACATTTCATAACACACCTTATACATATACCCTGAAGGTAGTTTTATATAAATAAAATATAGCCTGAAAGCTGTTTTATATAAAATTTAATAAAATTCTGTTTCCATACAGATACAGGTAATGACGCTCGTCATGTAATGCTCACACGGATTTTTAAAAGGTGAAATTAAGATTTCACGTCAAAATAATGTTTACTACTTTCTGTGCGTGTACAAAATAAAGCATGATCACCACTTACAAAAAATATATAAATGCAGCACTTTTGGATATTTTGAATAATATCTTTACTGAGCACGAAACACCTGGTAAGTAGCCCACGAAGGAAAGGACAATAAAAGAACGGGATACAGGAAGTCAGAAGATGGCGATTGATGCTGCATATAAATTTTTGAAGATTGTAGGTGTTAGGCAAACAAAAAAAAGGAAGAGAGTTCCACAGGCGAGTAGTGCGAGAAGTGCGAGAAAAGAAACTATGAGAATGTAACTTACGGTTACATTTAGCTAATTCCATAGTGGAACACGATGAGATATAGTTACCAAATCCTGTGGATGAGGTGTCAAAGAGGAAAGCAATATTTATTTTGTAAAACACAAAAATGTGGCACAAGGCCAAAAAGGTGGGATCGATAAGGCCGGTCTTCTGTCTTATAATTAAATCTAGTTAGTCACAGTTACTGACCCAAACATACCACAGTGTTCCTTACACTAAAACAACACATTCTTACGTACCATTCTTACTACAGTCACCAAAATACCTCAGTGTCTCTATGAACTCCTAACTAGTCCCCATATGTAAAATTTGTTGGAGAGAGTTGAATAACAAATTGTATATATGGGAACTAGTTAGGACTTCATAGAGACTCTGAGGTATCGTGGTGGCTGTAGTAAGAATGGTAAGTAAGAAGAAGAAAAGCTCATTAGAGCAATTATCATGAAAATATTTATAGAAAAGACAGGGGGAAGCCATGTCACAGCGGTAGGAAAGGTGATTCAAGTCGAGATGCCAGGTCAGGACCGATAACATTACAGACTCTTCTTTGGATTTTGTCGAGAATCTCGAGATATATAGCAGGAACACCGGACCAGACATGGTGGCAATATTCAATGCACGGACGAATGGTACAATTAAAAACCTGCAAGATGGATTCTGAAGTGAAAAAAGATCTGACAGCACACAGTGAACAAACTTTCTTCCCAGCAGATCTGGTTTGTTTTACTTTGTTTTGTTTTACAGCATATCAACCTCAATTGGTCATTTAATGCCGACAATTTTTTTTCCTGGTAATATTTTTGTTTCATCAAAAATCTATTTCTGTTAATTTTTTTTTTTCCTCAGCTGTTATTATTTTTTCAAAAACGTATTGCTGGTAATATTATTTTTTAAAAAACGTATTGCTGGTAATATTATTTTTTAAAAAACGTATTGCTGGTAATATTTTATAATGCTTTTTACCTCAGTTTCGGGTTAACTATTTGCCCATAGCTGGGACCCTAACAGGTGATACCACCCCGGGTCAGGGTGAACCTGGGAACACCAGCAATTAAGAGGTGGTTACACACTCCTCAAAACCTCCTGATCAGAGGCCTTGCTGTTGTACGTAGCTTATCGTCTTACCCAGGGCGCGGATGCAGCTTATCGTCATACCCAGGACGGCCAGCAAATCTGAAAAAAATTCAGTCCACATGAATATATATATATATGTGTGTGTGTGTGTGTGTGTGTGTGTGTGTGTGTGTGTGTGTGTGTGTGTGTGTGTGTTTTAATGAAATAATATATAATATTTATATGCCTGCATCTCTATATGCATATATGTAAATAGCAAAATATTTTAATTTATGTGTGTTGAAAATTAAAACCAAATGTCCCAGCATTAAAATTTGGTCGGGAAAGTTTTCGTAGTTGTGCTGAGAACTTTCCAGCAACCTCTCATATACGAGGGTTGGCTGAAAAGTTGATAGGCTGACCAAGATCTAAAAAGTAGACACACCAGTTCGTAGACTAAGGCAGAGGTCGCTATGTGCCGACACAGTGTTCTAAAATCATTCAGTTTGCCAACAGCAGACGTATTTTTATACAAGTCAAGGTCAATATACCTGTTCTTTAATATATTTTATGTAAAAATCTCTCAGAATTAACCTGTAGAAAAAGGCAATATGTATAAAGTAAAAAGCCAATAGGAAAACGGTGGTTTTAATGCAGTTGACCATATTAATATACAACAGCGTTTCTAAATTCTTCTAGTTGCTAACGACATTTTGTTTGTTGTTTATAGACACTTTGTTTCAATAAATTCATTTCGCTTTTTGCCTTAAAAAAAGTCCACATTGGACGAAACGCGTCGACTAAAACTACAGATTTCCTATTGACTTTTTATTTTATAATTAGATTTTATATAGTAATATATAGTATATATACTTTAGTATATTGTGAAATGGACTAAGTCCGACAATCATTTAATATATTTTATTGTTATTCGCTATTTATATATAAATAATGTATAACAATAAAATACTTTAGTATATATAAAAATTGTAACAGCTATATATCTTCTTTGAGTTGAAGTAGTTAATGGTTCGGCCTACGTGATGTCATTTGCGGCTGCGTGCCATTAGAAATTGCTTGGCGTGCCACATGTGGCACGCGTGTCATAGGTTGCCGACCCATGGACTAAACGACATCATCTAGTTCACATTGCTTCCCAGTCTATTCATCAAGAGTAGAGGTTTATCCCTTATCTCCTATTTAAGTCTAAAGTCTTCTCATTTTCTTTCACTGCCAGTAATCTGTTGTGGATTTATCGCCTTGCTTGGGGTGAAATGATTCTTAAGAACCTGTACCAGAATACAATAGCTGGTCAGCCATCTGCTGTATCCTGATACACTTGCATATCTTTTAGTCTCGTAACTGGTCTTGGTCAGCACTTGTATTGGTTAAAAGTTAAAATGTTTTCTCAATTAATAAGACGAAAATTATCATAAAAATTCATCTTCTACAAATTCTTTATCCAGAGATATTTGTGCTGTAATGTTGTTTAAACAATTTCAAACTTTCTCATGCAATCAACTGCGTGAGAATGTATTTCGGAATTAAAAAAAAAAAAAAAAAGATTTTAAAAAATTACCAAAAATCTAATTATCGGATTTCAATAAAATTTCCTGGATTTTATTAATTTAGAAACGAATTTATTTATGGATAGGGTATTTTACAAAAAAAAAAAAAAAAGTTTGCGGAAATAATTTCGTTAAGTGACTCAATGTCCCCTTTATTCAATTTATTTAATTTCATGAAATTTCAACTAAATTAATACTCAAGAAAGATGTTGAAATTATTTCAATATGTTTTAAGTGCTATGAAGCTACCCAAAATTTATTGACGACAATTTTAATCTAATAAATCGTTCTTTCATTTCTAGATACCGCCTGTTTTTTTCTTTCTTCATGTCGTCTACTTTTATCTATTGCAATTCTATGACTTTTAGTACGCCATTGAACTAGATATATATAGAGATAGATAGATAGATAGATAGATAGATAGATAGATAGATAGATATGTGTGTGTGTGCGTATTTGCCATGTGTAAAATTTCAGATGTATAACTACAAATATATCTGTAACATATAGATAGATAGATAGATAGATAGATAATATTAGATAATATATATATATATATATATATTTGATGATATTAGATAAAATATATATATATATATATATATATATATATATATATATATATATATATTGATAATATTAGTGGTCAATATATATATATATATATATATATATATATATATATATATATATATATATATATATATTTTCCAAGAGGATAGAATCCAGGTAGAACTCAATGTCCAGGACAGAGTAAGAATATAATATAAAATGCTCAGACACTAATATTTCATGGTTATAATTCATTACATTGGAATCGTAATTACAATCCAATTCATAAGACCTACAAATACAAAATTCATGATTACGATCCCAATGTAATAAATTATAATCATGGAATATTAGTGTTTGAGCCTTTCATATATATATTTATTCTCCTATTATCAATACAATGTGTTTTGCTCAAACCTTTTCTTTTGCATTACTGTATGCCTACTTTTGACCATTTAGATATAATAGTAATAGCTGGCCACTCGTATTCGAGGATACCCGTCTACTAGGGTGGTTAGACAATACCTATTGCAGACGCTTGCTCAGGCACATTGGTGTTTGTTCAACACCCGCAGAGCCCTCCTGTAGTTTATACTGCAACTATGTTGAGCAGACCTTCGTTACAGTTTCTAGGAGAGAGCATATTATCTACAATGATCAACAATCTGAACAACACCAGCACACTCAGACCCTTGGTTACAATGACATGTGATTTTGTGCTAGCACAGCTATCGGATATATATATATTATAATTTTTTCATATAGACAAAAACACATTTACTCACTACAAAGATGAAACTTCGTTTCGGTGCATTTCAATTGCACCTCGACCGATGAGAACCACAAATACACCGAAACGAAGTTGCATTTTTGTAGTGAGTAAATGTTTTTGTCTATATGAAAAAATTATAATAAATAATTATAGTTCTATTATGAGTATCGAGCCTTCTTTTGGATTAATGCTGTGAATGTTAGAATTTATATATCATTTTCGTTCTCATTGCGTCGTATTTGGGCAGCAATTCCTATTTTATACAAGTCTCATTAAAGACGATTAACAAGATTCTGCGATTAAGCTTTTTAATTTTTTTTGGGGGGGGGTGTTTTTATAAGTGTTTTTATATGGACATAAAATGTACTAAACTTGTCCAAAAGTTCTGCATACCCGAACGCCTTCGGCTATTCTTTCAGCCATTATCAACGATGATTTTTATTTTTTAAACTCAATGAATGGATTGAACACAATACTCGCAGGACTTTGAAAAGCGAAAGAAGAGAAATACAGCGAATAACCGACTTTGAGTTTGATTGAATCGATGGAAGAAGTGATGAAAAATAGGCAAGAGTTGCTCGAACAAAAGAGAGGAAGTTGTGGAGCGCCACGTCATGGAGAAGCAGGACATAAAAATTGGTGTAGAACTTCTCCTGTCATTATCCCCCACTTATTTTATGTTATTTGGTTGAGCTAGCTCGGACATTAATAAGTCTATAACGCCAACTATCACAGTCCTGCATCAATGTCGGAAGGTCATTAGGGTGGCATTCTGTATCATAACATAGCTGCTCAATGTATGTAGCTGCTGGGTAATTAACCCGTCTTGCTTCATGGCTAAGAGTCCAGAGCAGTAGATCACTTGGGGAGCACTTGTTTTGCTCGCCAGCAATGTCCTGCAAAGCGCATTCTACATGCGAAGATCTCTCACAACTGATCCAATAAACTACCGGAATTTGTTCCTTCAGAATGTGGAAGATCAAGGCTCTCCACAACTTCCTATCAATTGCAGCTCTTCCGTGTGCCCCTTTGTCAAATCTCCAACCACTCACCCCGACAGCCATTCATGCCGCCTCGTCAAGTAGTTTTCCGGCTACCTTTCTTTGTCTCTTTTTGCATTCGATATCCCCTGTGAGTGAACAAGCTATTTCTTCTTCTGTGTGCTGTGTCTCCTCAGGACGTAGGCGATCATGACTCTCCACAATTTCCTGTCCATTGTAGACCTTAATAAATTGTGTCTTTTTGTTATTTTTCCAAAACACTTTCCACTATCCATTTATATTATGTTATGCGTTGTTTTCCTTTGTCCCTCTTGCATTCAGTCTGTCCTGTGAATATCACATTTTCCAAGCCCTCTTTCCTCATGTGTCCCAGAAATTTTAGTTCACTCTTTCTGATGTTAAGTATAAGGGTCCTTTCAGCTTCCATTTTCTACCTGTCTCAACACGCTTTCGCATTTCAGTGTCACACTTTCCATACTCTGTTAAAACACTTACTTAAAAATGTTTTTTTTTTAATTGTCCAGCATTCATTGCAATATAAGAGGACAGTAACAGTCCAGTTCTCTCTTTTCTTTGTTTCTAACGAAGTTTTTTCTATTTCCTATTACCCTGCTTAGCTTTTGGAAAATATCTTTGGTTATATCCCAGTGCACCTTCGGATTTCAGTGTCGCATTACTCGCCTATAAATTCCAAACATTTTAATACTCCTGATTTTTACCCTATAGCAGCATTTCCCAACCTTTTTACCCTAGATTAAAATAAATTACATGTCTCAAGGAACCCCTGCGCAAAAACAAAACTCTATACCATTTCTTTCTCATTTTATTTTCGTCGTAGTTCACGTGGTAAATATAGTATATATTTTTGAATAACTGGTTCAAGGAAAAATTAATACTTCTTTGTCAATTTTTTCGGTAATGCTAAATAAAATTAATACTGTTCATTTATAATACTTCATTATAATAATTTTCCTAACATAATAGGTTAGATAGGATGATGTCTATATTACAATAACCAAGAATTTATTGCGTGTGTTTTGCAATATTACGTATATGAAATTAAATAAAAAGTCAAAAATACATTAGCTTATCTCATCTGTTCTCGTGGAACCCATGGGGGACATTTTGCTGACCCTTAGGGTTCCGGGGAACCCCGGTTGAGAAACTCTGCCCTAAAGCAACGTCCAATCGCTCCTATCGTAAAATTTAGTAAAATCTCAGCCTTCTGTCTTCCGACCTCAACTCCCGAATGATTACACCAAATACTCCCGAGAAGAGGCGGGAAAAAAAGGAACTGAGGCGTTGTACTCGTTAATCGCAGCAACTTTTGAAGCTACACTCAACAACTCTTTTTATTTTCTGCATACAATACGAACAGTCTTCCTTTCTCTCTCTCTCTTTCTCTCTCTCTCTCTCTCTCTCTCTTTAATGGTGCCCTCGTTTCTGAACCCCGTGACACAGTGCCAATCATTGCCAACTTCCCACCCAATCTCACCCTGTCCTCGACCTCATGCAGGAGTAAATAAATAATTACAGCTGTCGTTAATGTTGACATTTGAATTTGAGTCTGACACTGACAGCTGGTGCTGGCCGCCATATTGTAAAAGGCTATTACATGTGCCCCGGCTGCCATCACGCTGACAAAACGTGATGGAAATTTCCATGACGCAAATAACAGCGTCTCTCAAAACTAGAAACAGATAAATGCTTCTACGCTTGTTTCTTGGTCATTGCAAGACGAGTTTCGTTCCGTTAACATTTGATTGAATTTATTTTATTGCATTTAGAGAAACAGCGACTGCGACGCTGGCGATAAAGTTAGCAACAAAATGGGAGGGGGTGTAATTTCATTTATTTATTTATCTATTTATTTATTTATTTATTCATTTATTTATTTATTTATTCATTGCGGTAGCTTCGTTGTTTCATCGACAGTGCCAAAAGCGACAGAAATATACCCACCATACTTCGTCGGCACCAGCCGGAGTAATTTGAAATTAATATCAGCTCAATCTCCACGCCGGTGGTGGGGTGCATTGCAGCCCCACAGACAGTAACATTCCTTGGTGGGGGGTGGAGGAACTGGAGTTATCACCCGGTACCTGAGGCGTCTCCAAAATGTTTTGAGCAATTTTTACACGGCTTTTCAGAAATTCCATACAAAATTTTGGCGCGCAGATAAATACCTACACACTTTTCTTTACCATTCAATGTGTGTGTGTGTGTAAAAATTTCAGATAGAGGGTATCTGTAAAAGGACAATATGAATAAAGACTAAAGGAAAAGACGATAGACATTTTCTGTCTATTGACTTTTTCCGTCTGTGAGAGAGGGAGTACATTTTCTTTATTAAGCTTTCTAGAGCGCACATGTACGTTGTTTAAAATTTAAATAAAACAGCCCGTCTATTTCAAACACGGGTATCCACTTAAAATATATATATTAAATGCCAAGTCCTTTCAGAACGTAGGTGATTATGGCGCTCTATATATTCCTTTTCCATTGATATTGGAAAACATGGTGGTGTAGTTTTCCATTGTCGTCTCCCGGTTCTGAATTCATTGTCGTCATTCTTCTAGACTGGCTGACACTCAAGGCCAGAGAGTTCAGTCTACGACGCTAGTTTAGTCGGTGGTAGAAGAGATGGCTTTATGCCTTTCCTAAGAGCAACGGTGCGAAAGATAACGCAGCCGACTAGGCTGGAATTTGAACTCGGGTTATAGTGTCTTGTTTCACTGCTAACAGTTTCGCCGCATTTTTAGAGGTCAAAAGGTCGCAGAAAATCTTATGAATTGGCCAGATGACTCATATAAGAATCCTGGTACTGGAAATCTGAGTGATAGCCAAACATACTTTCGTAGTCCTTTCATTGCTAAAGAAAGGGAGAAAGTCTAAAATAACATTTCATTGAGGACGACAGACGTTGCAGTTTGTAAGGAATCTTGAAGAGGAATTCTTCTTTTATTCGCCGTTTTCCTTCAGGGCGTTAGCGATCATGGCTCTCCACGGTTTCCTGTCCTTCGTAGCTCTCCCAAATCCTACTCCGCCATCCATTCACTCATGCTCGCCAGGTAGGTTATGTGTTGCTTTAATCTGTCTCTTTTACCTTCAATCTGTCCTGTGAGTAACATATTTTCCAAGCCCTCTTTCCTCATTATGTGCCCCAAAAATTTCAACTGTCTCTTCCTGATTTTAAGTATGAGAGACCTTCCTGTTGCTATTGACTCTTAAGTTCCGTCCATCGTATACTCAACAAATGTTACTAAGGGCTACAAAGGACAGGAAGTTGTGGAGAGCCATGATCGCGCACGTCGTGAAGGGTCATGACACATAGAGGAAGAAGAAGAAGATGCTTGTGTGAATGATTAGCAGAACAGGGATGAGAGAAGATAGAAAAAACGACAAACGTTACTAAGAGCTACAAAGGATAGAAAGTTGTGGAGAGTCTTGATCGTCCACGACCTAAAGGGACACGGTACATAAAAGAAGAAGAAAGAGCTTGTGCAAATGGTTGGCAAAGGAAGGCATTAGTGAGATACTAAAATGACAAACGTTACTATAAAGTTCAGGAAATTGTGGAGAGCCACGATCGCACACGTCCTAAAGGGAAACAGCACATAGAAAAGATGTATAAAAGGTATAAAATTTGTTTTCATTTATTTTTCTTTTAATTGAGAATCACTAATTTAGATGAATTCCCAATCGAAGATCTTCCAGGACTTTAATATCCATATTCTGTTTATGCCAACACTTATTTGTTATGTTACATGCTAATGTATTTGTTATAATCCAACACATTTGTTATGTTACATGGTAACGTATTTGTTATAATCCAACACATTTGTTATGTTACATGATAACATTTTTGTTACGTTATAAGCCAACACATTTGTTATGTTACATAGTAATGTTTCTGGCACGTTACGGAGAGTTTACAATGAAATATTTTGTAACCTCTATGTAACGTTGCAGAAATGTAGCATTTTAGTTAGTTTGTATGACCGGTAAATGTTTAATTATGCAAATATATTTCGTTGTTTTTTTCGTTTTTTTTCTTTGTTTTTTTTCTTCTGTTTTTTTGCTTTTTTTTAGCAGCATAACGCCCTATATGGTTTATTTAATGCTGGAATCTAAATATTTGTACGGTTATTTTTTTTTTTTTTTTTTAAGAGATAATAATGGTTTTAGTGATAAGTTTTACGAATTAACCTATATATGGTATTTGGGCGTAAGTCAATATAACAAACCCAACTTGAATTGAACGTCGGCTCTCTGATTAACAATTCAAATCTATTATATCACCAGCTTATCCAAGATTACAGCTCCTTCTATTCCCACACGCCAATCATCTAGGTACTGACCAGTCTAAACGTTGCTTAACTTCACTGATCGTACGGGAACTGATGTTTCAACGTGATATGGCCGTAAGCCATGCAGTTACATCTGGCTTTATAAAGGCATATAGGTTAGAGGGATATTTTCTTGTATTTCTCTCTATTTGGCTCTGGTCCAAAATGGCGGACTGATTCAGTGCCAACACTTCATGCCAACAAAGAAAAGCATCCAACAAAATTGCCGAGTATTTTTGGTTGAATGCCAATTTTTCCTTAGACTTTCTATTGATTTTTTCAAACAATCGTTTTGTTTCTTTACAAATTATGAAAGGAGAAACATGTGGGATTAATCGGAAATTTCCACTTCTTCTCAGGATTTTATTTCAACAACACTATGATGAAAAACAAAAAAAAAAACAAAAAAATACACCCATCTGCTAAGCTAAACGTTTGGAATTTTCCTATTCAAAATATCCCACCTTTCACATTTCCCTGAACACTTTAGAGATCCTGTTCACCCCCACTCCACTCGCTTTTCACATCTGAACTCAGATTTTCTCTCCGTTCGTTTTATACACGCCTTTATTTATTTTTTTTTTTTATTTTCTTCCCCAAGTTTAAATACCATAAAAGGATTGTTCTTTCTTTCCACGTACAAAGCAGCCACTAGCAAAAAAAAAAAAAAGTAGAAAAAAAAGAAAACAGCATTAAAATCAAGATGGCTGTCAGAAAATGTCAAAGTGAGAAAATTTTCCAGGTTATTCTCTATAATCATTCTTTGTTTCACATGCAGCCGTTCTAAAGTTGGCAAGAGAACAAAAGAATCGTATTACGTATTACGTGTCGGTTCAAGCGTGAATACGTTTTGACAGCAAAGTGCCACTCTCTAGAAATGAAGACACAAATATAATATCATGTAAAGAAGAAGAAGAAAAAGAAGCATAAATAAAAAAGAGGAACATCAGAGACGCTAGTCAGAGGAAAAAATAAAAAAATAATTAAAATAATATGAATGATTCACTGATAAGCAAATGGCGCCGAACGAAAGAAAAGATTTCTTTTTTTTTTTAAATGAAAGATATTATCTTTCGTTAAGAGGACGTGAATAAGTGTCAAATAAAAAAGAAAAAAGAAATAAAAAAGAATGAAGTGGAATTAATTGAAATAGGATGGGAAAGGCAAAAAATAACTTCCTGTCGCGGTAACATACCCATTATTAATTGTCTGCTCAGCTTGACAGTGGCGCCATGAAATCACACGTTTACATATACATGCAGTCTCCTTCACTCCCTCACTCACATACAAACATGTATCTCTCCCTCCAGCAACAAAATTATAAATATATAATGAAAAAAAAAAAGAGGGTGACGTATATAGACCTATACTTTCCCTGTCTCTCCTATACGCGCACTTAGGCTCGCTAAGTGGAGCATAAATACTGATGTAAATACCTCTCTTTAAGATAGCAAGGATGTCCAAATATGGTAATATCCATGTACTGTTTATCATTTTCCTCGTATAACTCTCATAGCGGTATGTTTGAGAGAGAAACACTTGCATTTGTAAGGTATTGTACCCACAGATATATAAGCGAAAATCAGGGTCCACTGGTTTTAATGAAACAGGCTAGCGTAAATCGCCGTTGGATTTAATAACAGGAGACTGATTCCATAGATATTGGTAATTTAGTCACGTTATGTGAAACTGCTGGATTTAGTTCGTCCTGAAAAGTAATCCCACATAACTTCAAGTTAAGAAGGTGAAATAAATCATTTTTAATACTCAAGTGCACTCACATACAAGGCCCAAGAGTCACTCAATGTAGAGCGTTACTGAATGAGATATTTTATTTATTCTTCATTCAATACAAGGCTCAAGAGCCACTCAAGGAAGAGGGTTACAGAATAAGATTCTTGTATGAAGGTAAGAGAGGTAAGGTAAGAAGTGCAGATTATAAGGAAATTTTAGAAAGATTAATGATTAACCCTATTCTTGAAATGGTTAAAGTTGCAGCGATCTGGGAAGCATCCACCCGGGAGTCTAGTCCAGAAATTAGTGTTTCTTGGGAAGAAGCTGACCGAATGGAACTTCCTTCTTACTAATAGGATACGAAGGAAATGAGGATGATTCGCTTCCGTGTGCGCGGCATGGCGGGTTTTAACTGTGAAAGTCAAGACTGGCGGATTTAATAAATGGAGGTAGTCAGAACGATTGCCAGGAAAATAGCCATAGAGTAGTGAGAGGCTTGCAACGTTTCGACTGTGGGGAAAGGGGTTGTAGAGTGGAAATTAATCCATCGCCTACAAGGCCGCGTAAACACATTTGAATTCAAGGCTATGAAGTGACAACCTGGTGTATGACATGAACGTAAAAGTGGGGTGCAGATTATAAGCATTGGGAGGATAAATAGCAATTGACCTTTGACGTGAAGAGGTTAAAATTGTAATTTTCAGGTGAGTGTCTACGCAGGTGTAGCAATTTCTAGGAAAAAAGCTGTCTCTGTGAAATTTCCACTTTACAAATGAAATACGAAAGAAATGAGACTGATACGGTTCCGTGGAGGTAGCATGACGAGTTTTCACTAAAGAAGATCTATTTTTAAAAAGATTTGTTTCCATCATTATTCCTATGCATCAAGATTCATTTTCAATGACACTGATCATGTACAGTAACTGCGTAATAGTAATTAGTAGCGTAAAATGATTTTTCCAGGTTGATTTTACGACATCAATCCTTGTTGAGTTATTTATTTATTTATTTTTTTCATACGAGACACTCAGTCAGTTTAACAAGTGTGAATGAAGCGATTGCTGTAGGATCGGTCTACGAAACTCTGGAGTTGGGATGCTGAAGGTAACATCAATCAGCTAAGTGATAATTTTCATATTTGTATTAAACCTGTAATTTATTAATCCGACAGATGTTTATTACTTTAAACGTTATTTTTAGTGGATACTCATATTTGAGTAGACGCTCTAATTATTTATAAAACGGCATATTTATTTATTTTCGTCTACCGACCATTCGAGAAATCTTATTAAAGAAAATGATGCGCACGCCGGCAGGATGCGAACCTGCATCTGTCTGGGCAGAAGGAAATCGTCGTTAGATCCGCCGTGCCTTAACCGACTTGGCCACGAAGAAGCCTTCCCGACCAAGCAAAGTCTTTAAGCAAAATCCTTTTGGTAATTTTTCTTTAATAAGATTTCTTGAATATTTAGGCCGGTAGACCAAAATAAATAAATCTGCTGTTTTATAAATAATTGGAGCGTTTACTAAACATCTGTCAGATTAATAAATAATGAGATTAATGCAGATATGAAAATTATCACTTAGCTGATTGATGTTACCTTCAGCATCCCAACTCTAGAGTTTCGTTGACCGACAATACAGCAATCGCTTCGTTCACTCGTCAGGGGATACCAGTAGTTAACTTTTTATTTTCTCGTTTTTATACATATGTGCGTGCGTGCGTGTGGGGGGGTAGGTACGGTGGAGTGATGGATAGCGGCTCGGACTGAGGAATGGGAGAGCCGAGTTCGAATCCCAGTCGCATTCGTTACATTCAAATTACATGCCATTGGGAAAGGTATGAATCCATTTCTTCCCCCCACTTCCAGCTTTTGGCAAAATTGTTCTTGGTAAATTTCCAGTGAAAAATATTATGAAAATTAGAAAAAAATAACTTTGGGGAAAAAATTGTTAATAAAAGGGAAATTCGCTGCCAGATAAACCTAGTAGCAAAAATTAGCAAATACTACCAGCCTCGAATTTTCAGTGAAACCATACTCACCACGCTTAGCCAATTGGCGGGTTGGTGAGGCTATTTAACCCATACTTGGAGGTTTTGAATTCGGAGTTGTCCTTCTTCTAGACCAGTTGCGACACAGTCTGTCCGGCTATATATTCGAGAAATCTTATTAAAGAAAAATTACCGGAAAGTTTTTGCTTAAAGACATTGTTCGGACTTTGCTTGGTCGGCAAGGCTTCTTCGTGGCCGAGTCGGTTAAGGCACAGCCGATCTAACGACGGTTTTCTTCTGCCCAGACAGATGCAGGTTCACATCCTGCCGGCGTGCGCATCATTTTCTTTAATAAGATTTCTCGAATGGTCGGTAGACGAAAATAAATAAATATGCCGTTTTATAAATAATTGGAGTGTCTACTCAAATATGAGTATCCACTAAAAATAACGTTTAAAATAATAAACATCTGTCGGATTAATAAATTACAGGTTTAATACAAATACGAAATTTATCACTTAGCTGATTGATGTTACCTTCAGCATCCCAAAGTTTCGTAGACCGATCCTACAGCAATCGCTTCATTCCCTCGTCAGGGGATATCAACCATTGACTTTTTATTTTCTCGTTTTTATGTGTGTGTGTGTGTGTGTGTGTGTGTGTGTGTGTGTGTGTGTGTGTGTGTGTGTGTGTGTGTGCGTTTAACAGCTGCCCGAGGCTGCGTCCTCCTATTGCACCAGAGGGAGCGATCGGTGCTAGCACCTGAAGCCAGCGCAACCGACGGTTGCAGGGGCCTGAGGGAATTTTTGTTCCTGTCCCGGATGTACGCGCTCGGGTCCCCACCTAAAAATAGACCTTCTGTCACATCTCGTCCTAGTAGGATAACAGGGTAAATACCGCGCATGCGTGCTTCCGTGTGTGTGTGTGTGTGTGTGTGTGTGTGTGTGTGTGTGTGTGTGTGATGCATCTAGGGACTGCTGTGCAGTTTCATTAGGCATTGCTCAGTGACAGGAAGAAATAAATTCATGAAATAGATAAATAAATAAAAACTAAAAATAAGTGTGACACCGAAATCCGAAGGTAGATTGAAATAGTAAAATATGCCTCCCAAAACTGAAGCAAACTATTAAGAAACAGAAAAACTTCATTGGAAATATAGAGTATTGAACTGTTATGTAATATCGGTACGTCCATATAGCAGTGAATGCTCATCGCCGTTGAAGAAGAGACATGAGGCCGCAGAAATGTGGTTCTACAGAAGGATGCTGGGAATACCATGGACTGAACACGTCAGCAATGAAAGTTCTAGAGAAAATAGAAATAGTCATATGCAGCATTAAAAAGAGAGAGTTGAGATTTCTAGGGCGTATAAATAAGGAAAGAGGGCTTAGAAATTTTGACACTCACAGGGGATATTGAAGGCAAGATGTGCAGAGGATAGCAGGGCATCACCTATGCAACGAGCTTGTGTAAATGGTTGACAGAACAGCGATTAAGAGATATAACAAAAAGAGAAACTTTACTAAGGGCTACAAAGGACAGGAAGTTGTGAAGAGTCATGATCAACTACGCCCTGAAGACACATAGATGAAGATGCTAAAATGTGCTCCAGTGTTCCATTAGTAACCACAAAAATGTGATGTCAATTGGCTGAATGATGATATACAATCTGACAAAAAAGATGTTTGATGAACAACGTTATATTTGTGGTGTGCCTTTTCCCCATTAAACAAGTCACCCATAAATAGAAAATGAAAAAAAATAAATAGATATTAACCTCATCTCAACCACATAGGCACCAAAATACAGATGAAGGCACAAATGAATGCATATACACATTCATGGTACAGTCTTATTTTCGCGAGTTCAAAAACGGTAGGAAATAAACAATCCCCTACGAAGACATATTGGTGCACACAAGCAAATACCAATACAGACATTAAAATACATCTGTATATTTCCCCTAGTACACACACCGTAATACTAAAACAAATACATCATAATGCATAAATACACAATTATTGCACACGCCAACGACCTTTAAGCAGACACATCCGCATATACACGCCTCCCCTTTCTCCGTCATTCTCTGTAAAAAGCCTGTTCAAAGCATACGACTACAGCGTGATGGAAATTTCCATGACGTAGACTGGCTTCCAGCTCCGCCCCGCCTTCCTGTTCACTTTACGTTGATGTATTTTTATTCAATACACAGACTATGGCGTCGTGTATTCGAAATTCAGTTTTATTTGCCTGCTTTTTTTTCTGTTCAGTT
This sequence comes from Acanthosepion pharaonis, assembly GCA_903632075.3. Lineage (NCBI taxonomy): Eukaryota > Metazoa > Mollusca > Cephalopoda > Sepiida > Sepiidae > Acanthosepion > Acanthosepion pharaonis. The sequence continues at coordinate 145,563 of CAHIKZ030000492.1, forward strand.
TGTCCTTGTTAATTCTGGATGTATTTTTCTTTTCCTCGCTTTTCTTTTACCTTCCGTTTTCTTTTCTGATTTTTACTTATTTATATATATATATATATATTTACTCATTTTCATTTTGTTTTATTCTTTCTTCTTTTTCTTCGGATTTTAATTCTGTTTTCAGGTTTTAAGCTGATCGAAATTTATTTGCAAAAACAATAAATTTAACCTGTACACACACTTTTTTAAAATTTTTATTGGGTTTTATTTATTCAATTTATTCTGTAAGGGACTGATGAGAAAACGTTTCACTCCAAAAAATATCCTTACCTTAACATCTGCCGAGAAAAATATATTTTTCCTGTATATTAAATAATAATAATAATAATAATAATAATAATAATAATAATAATAATAATAATAATAATAATAATCTATTTATCTGTGAACTTATATATTTACGTACCTACGACATCCAATTCTTTTCGAATCACGTAACATATATTTTCTAGTCTATCAATCTATTTGTCCTTCTTGTTGCACACTTATCGAACTGTTTCCCCCACTTCCATCGAATAATCAGGAAATGGAAAATGAAAGAAAAAAAATTGAAATTATCAATCATTGATAATTCTATTTTCTGTTTTTTTTTCCTTCTTTCCATTATGTCTCTGCAACGTTTGATAAACAAGTTTGTACATTATTTACGGCAAAAAAATTCTTCCTCCTTTCTCTCCCTCCTTCGTTTATTGGTTTTTTTGACTTTCCAATTCGTGTTTCTTTTGGGTTTTTTGTTATTTCTTTTTGCTTTGTTTTGTTTGTTTTGTTTTTTTTTCTGAGGATTTTGCGACGCAAATATTCATTTTCTTTTTCTTTCTAGGAATAGGGAGAGATAAGAACAGCTATTTCTGAAAACAACGGAAATTAGGAGAAAAAAGTATGACTTGTATCGATACTTGACTCAGATAAAGAAAAATAAACAGAACAAAAGTTAATTGTAAAAATGTTTAAGAAAAAAGAATTTGAATAAAGAAAAACATAAAAGCATTAAAGTGAATACAAATAATAACAATAATAATAGTCATGGTGATGATCATAATGGTAATATTAGCCGATAATTATATGGAAAGATTTGACATTCATTGACCGATTGGCTGATTTTGATTGGCGGCATATTTATCGTAGGGGTAATGGTGTTTTAACGTGATGTGGCCATAAGCCTTCATTGACAAAGCACCCACTGCTGCATTAGTTACACCTTTTCTTTGGCCATCGGGCTTGGATCAAAGTGTAGTATCTGTCTTCATGCGCACAATCTACATTTTATCTCCCAATTGTGTCTCTGTCATCGGACAGAAGAGCGTAATTGCAAAAATAATGAGATATGCCCGGATCCGGGAAACAGCTTCCAGTGGCAATACCTCCGTCATTCCACTAAAATAGTAGCGGAATTGTAATAATACCGACGGTGGCGGAGGTTGGGCCCATTTGGCCCGTGTGCACGCGCATGTTCTCCCCCATATTAAACTGACCTTGTGTCATATCCACCTAGTGTGGGACGGCAAGTAAATACTAAGTATGGTGTCTGCCATTAGGCGGACAAAAACTACATTATATCTCTCAATTTTCTCTGTCTTCAGGACAGAGCACAACAAATAAATTAAGAAGGCCTGGTCCCGGAGATTCCAAGCCTGAGGCAGCACCTCCCGCATTACACCAAAGACGGAGGATTGGTGGAATATCTACGCGAATACGACATTGGTGGGGACTGGGTATTTTTTCCTTAGCCCAGGTGCACGCGCATGGGCTCCCCACTTGTGCCATATACTTCCACGGGGTGGGGGCGAGTGAATTAAAATTGCAGTATCTATTCTCCTCATCTCCAATGATAAAGGTTATAATTTAGTTTCGGTTGAATTTTTTAAAAATCTTTCTATTAAAATAATTTTTCAGGAGAATAGGTTTTCCAAATCAAGTAACTGTTATAGATCTTTCCAGTACTGATGGCGGTTTCCTTCCTAACATTTTGCACGAAGCCGTGTGGAAAGTCAGCATCTTGATTATGTCATTATTTTCTCTTCGACTTACATGTGCTATTCATTTTAGCTGTTGCTGCTATTGTAAGTCCTCAAGTGACTTGGTTTCTATTATCTGGTACAGTTTACGATTCTGTAGCGCCAGTCAACAAGGTTAATAAAGGATAGTCCTCGCTAATATCCACAGGCTTCACTCGCTCAAAGACATTTTTGATCATAGATCTTAGAAAGCGGGGTATACAAACAGTTTAGATATCTCTGAACGGGTTTGGTGCCATGCATGACATCCATATCAAGTCTCCATTTGACGAGGCTATTTAAGAACATGATTTGAGTTTTCAGGTTAATGTTTTAGTTTTGTAGAAATGTGTGGTTTTGAGCGAAACTATCCCTAGTTCAGCCTATTCTATGTTCAATTTCCTTATCTCCGATACTAAATCTATTATAACTGATCCATATGCCGGGGTATTTGAAGTGTTTAGGTTATTTACCTTACCACCCCGCGAGGCAATATGTGGCACAAGGCCTTTTTTAATGCGGGGTAAAACCGAGCCCTTAGGCTCGGGCAAAAATTCCTCGTAGATCCCGTTAAAAAACGGGGTCGGGTAGCTGTCTATCACCCCAGACGAGACTCTGCCCTTTGGCATAGCGTCATCTGGGTTCCTCTCTGCCTTCGGGCAGAGAGTTCGACCAGCACAGCTGGAGACGCATCCCCAACTAATTGCCGAAGCAAGCCCCAAATTTGAAGTGTTTAGTATTTACTAATTCTACATTCTGGATTATTTGATCGATTCAGAGTAAGGTGCCATCACTGCTTTCATTTCAATTCCAGATCATAGTTTGAGTCCTGTCTCTTGGAACACTTGGTAGAAAATGCTGATTCTTCTATTTTTTTACAATAATATTCCCCCTGTACAAGGCCTAACAGGCACAGGAGAAAAAGTAAGAGACACAGTTTATGCAAACATTTGGGGAAGAGAACGATTAACTCTAGACTTGAATAGGTTAAGATTGTAGTGATTGGGGAAGCATCCTCTTGGGAGCCGATTCAACAAAGCAGTGGTTCGTGGGAAAAAGCTGCTCGAGTTGAACTTACATCTCACCAATGCAATATGAAGTGAATGAAGGAGGTTCCTTACAGTATGTGTAACATGGCTGGTCTTAGACGTGAAGATTAGGGCTGATGAAACTAAAGAAGACGCCTGAACACTTTCCAAGGAAATAACGAGATGGGCTTGCAACATTTCGTCTGTGGGAGAGAGATTATAATGTGGAAAATAATTAATTACCCACAAGGCCGCGGAGATGCTTTCGGATTCTATCGAAACTTGAAAATAAATACTGGGCAGTTCCTGCCCATATATGACAGCAGCACTCCATTTTCAGCCTGATCTGGCTTTTGTAAAGGTAGAGAACATCAGGTATCAGGTACTTACAGGAGCTGTACAGCGAACTGACCATTTTTACAGCATCTTTAGCGATGTAGAGTATGTATGAGTTCCACTTAAGGGTCTGGGGTAAACTTAAATCCCTACAGGCGTTCAAGGCCTGAGACGTCTCTGAGAGAGCAGCCGTTCATGGCGAGAGATGAAAATTCATGGTCCATTCGATGAGGATGGAACGTTAATAGTTTCGTTTTCGAGGCCTTGAATGCGACCAGCCAGTATTTTTTCCTCACCAATTAGCTGTCAGATGAGAGATCTGCTAAAAGGCTCTGGTCAGCTAAAATTCAGGAGGTACACCCATATACCGTTGTACCATCAGCATATATTTATCCCATTCTGAATACCAATGCCATCGTCAAACAAAAACGAATTCTTGAAACGAAACAGAGAGCGATACTAAAACCTTATACATAAGCATCTATGTTAAGAAATGGACAAGGTCCGACAATTTATTTATTAAAGACATTTTTATGTTTAACGTTGTTATTTATAGATACAAGTATTTAAGCAAATGCTCTGTTTATGATAAACAGTATTAAATAACATTTACCGGCCTGAATGTCCGAGAAATTTTCATAGAAAATATTCGTTCTTTAACAGAATTCGAACCTGCATCCTATACGGAATCGTCATATACGCTGACGTGCCTTGACCGCTCGGCCACATAGAACCTTACGATAGACAAGGTCGAATTTACTGTTTATAAACTTCAATCTTCCATTGTATCTATAAATAACAACGTTAAACATAAAAATGTCTTTAATAAATAAATTGTCGGACCTTGTCCATTTCTTAACATATGACGTCATTTGTTTACATTCGATACGCCAGAGCAGTTATGAATGTACGAGATTCATGGAAGATTGAAGTTTATAAACAGTAAATTCGACCTTGTCTGCCGTAAGGTTCTTTGTGGCCGAGCGATCAAGGCACGTCAGCGTATATGACGGTTCCGTATAGGATGCAGGTTCGAATCCTGTCAAAGAACGAATATTTTCTATGAAAATTTCTCGGACATTCAGGCCGGTAAATGTTATTTAATACTGTTTATCATAAACAGAGCATTTACTTAAATACTTGTATCTATAAATAACAACGTTAAACATAAAAATGTCTTTAATAAATAAGCATCTATATATAGTGCCTCTTCAGGACATGGATGATCATGGCTCTCCTCACCTTCCTGTCCTTTGTAGCTTTAGTAACGCCTGTCTTTTTATTGTCTCGTAATCCCTGTTCTTCCAACCATTTACACAAGCACGTTCTTCTTCTGTGTATCGTGTCCCTTCATGACGTGGGCGATCATATCTCTCCACAACTTCCTCTCCTTTATAGCTCTTAGTAACGCTTATCTTTTTGCTATTTTTCCTAATCCGTAGTCTTCCAACCATTTACACAAACTCGTTAAGTAGGTTATTCGCTGTCGCCTCTATCTCTCTTGCCTTCAATATAACCTGTGAGTGTCAAATTCTCCAAGCCCTCTTTCCTCATTATGTGCCTTAGAATTTTCAACTGTCTGTTTCTGATTCTAAGTATAAGTGATGTTACGGATACGGATGTGAACACGAGGTTAAAAAAAGAAAAAGAAAAGATGGGATCACCCAAATAGAAAAGCATCACACCGTTGTCAACGAATAACAAACAGGATGAAAGTTTAAAGACAATTTTATATAGAAAATCCATTGAAATAAGGGGGACTGTAAGATGGCAAATCCATTGAAATAAGGGGGACTGTAAGATGGCAAATCCATTGAAATAAGGGGACTGTAAGATGGCAAATCCATTGAAAGGGGACTGTAAGATGGCAAATCCATTGAAATAAGGGGACTGTATGGCAAATGGCAAATCCATTGAAATAAGGGGGACTGTAAGATGGCAAATCCATTGAAATAAGGGGGACTGTAAGATGGCAAATCCATTGAAATAAGGGGGACTGTAAGATGGCAAATCCATTGAAATAAGGGGGACTGTAAGATGGCAAATCCATTGAAATAAGGGGGACTGTAAGATGGCAAATCCATTGAAATAAGGGGACTGTAAGATGGCAAATCCATTGAAATAAGGGGGGACTGGGATGATCCATTGAAATAAGGGGACTGTAAGATGGCAAACCCATTGAAATAAGGGGACTGTAAGATGGCAAATCCATTGAAATAAGGGGACTGTAAGATGGCAAACCCAAACTGTAAGATGGCAAAAATAAGGGGACTGTAAGATGGCAAATCCATTGAAATAAGGGGACTGTAAGATGGCAAATCCATTGAAATAAGGGGACTGTAAGATGGCAAATCCATTGAAATAAGGGGACTGTAAGATGGCAAATCCATTGAAATAAGGGGACTGTAAGATGGCAAATCCATTGAAATAAGGGGACTGTAAGATGGCAAATCCATTGAAATAAGGGGACTGTAAGATGGCAAATCCATTGAAATAAGGGGACTGTAAGATGGCAAATCCATTGAAATAAGGGGACTGTAAGATGGCAAATCCATTGAAATAAGGGGACTGTAAGATGGCAAATCCATTGAAATAAGGGGACTGTAAGATGGCAAACCCATTGAAATAAGGGGGACTGTAAGATGGCAAATCCATTGAAATAAGGGGGACTGTAAGATGGCAAACCCATTGAAATAAGGGGGACTGTAAGATGGCAAATCCATTGAAATAAGGGGGACTGTAAGATGGCAAATCCATTGAAATAAGGGGACTGTATTGAAATAAGGGGACAAAATTGAAATAAGGGGGACTGTAAGATGGCAAATCCATTGAAATAAGGGGAGATGGCAAATCCATTGAAATAAGGGGACTGTAAGATGGCAAATCCATTGAAATAAGGGGGACTGTAAGATAGCAAATCCATTGAAATAAGACGGATATCACTCCGATTATTCATGAATTATGAGTTCGTAAATTGAAGTGTTCATAACAACAAACAAATAAAAGTTCTTTAGAATGTCCGAATGATAACGGGTAATTATTACTTCTGTAATATAAACTAGCAAATTCCGTAACGGTACTTCTATTCCGTTCTACATCTTGTAATCGAAATAAATCTAAGATGAGACTGGAAAGATTTCTTCAGGAATAATATTTCCTTATACGGTACACATCTTGTAATCGAAATAAATCTAAGATGAGACTGGAAAGATTTCTTCAGGAATAATATTTCCTTATATGGTACACATCTTGTAATCGAAATAAATCTAAATTGAGACTGGAAAGATTTCTTCAGGAATAATATTTCCTTATATGGTACACATCTTGTAATCGAAATAAATCTAAGATGAGACTGGAAAGATTTCTTCAGGAATAATATTTCCTTATATGGTACACATCTTGTAATCGAAATAAATCTAAGATGAGACTGGAAAGATTTCTTCAGGAATAATATTTCCTTATATGGTACACATCTTGTAATCGAAATAAATCTAAGATGAGACTGGAAAGATTTCTTCAGGAATAATATTTCTTATATGGTACACATCTTGTAATCGAAATAAATCTAAGATGAGACTGGAAAGATTTCTTCAGGAATAATATTTCCTTATATGGTACACATCTTGTAATCGAAATAAATCTAAGATGAGACTGGAAAGATTTCTTCAGGAATAATATTTCCTTATATGGTACACATCTTGTAATCGAAATAAATCTAAGATGAGACTGGAAAGATTTCTTCAGGAATAATATTTCCTTATATGGTACACATCTTGTAATCGAAATAAATCTAAGATGAGACTGGAAAGATTTCTTATTTCCTTATTCGTTACGCATCTAGTAAGTGAATAATTCCATAGGTGCATTTCTAATGAGCGTAGAAAGGGGATCAAGTTATTCACGACCTGACGTAGTCGGAGATTTTCTGGAAACTGAAAATATATTTCAACAATTACACTTGGCGGCGCATGTCACATGGACTTTTACTTATTCCATTAGGCGGTCAAACTGTGTGGGTGTTAAGCGACCCAGATTCTGTCCCGCCATCTCTCAGTCCAGACAGGAAAGGGTCTAGACAGGAAATAAAGGAAGAAAAGAAGGAAGAAAGAAAGAGGAAACACAAAATAAGCGTGTCCCTTGATAGATTCATAATACGTCTGATTTTAGTTTCAGTATTGAGGGCCGTGTCACAGTAACCAGACTAAATGACGCTTAATAAATATAAGTGTCGGGTGAAGATTATTAGTCACCAAGTCTGCCTACCAGCCAATTAGTGACCTGTATTGCGTTACAACCAAACTAAGCATTCAGTACGTGTGGCTCTATGCCAGAATAAGCTACTTTTACTAACCTTAGTACTGTGGGTCATTGTTGCAGCATTAATAATATGGTGTTTTCAAAGACCCTATTCAAAACATTCGTATTTGTCACACACACACACACACACACACACACACACACACACACATATATATATATATATATATATATATATATATATATATATATATAATGTGTGTGTGTGTAGCATCTTTACTCTGATTTCTCGCAAATCCTTAGGAGATGAATGGATAGATTATTTTTCCTTTTAAGTCACTTTAATGACCAGGATTTCTCAGGAATCTTGTCTCCAGCCCATCTTTGGGTAAATTCAATGACCAGTATTTTTCAGGTATAGAGCCTTTGAATTGACAAACATAAAATTTTGTTAATGATTTTAGATAGCCGTAAAAGTAGGGTCCTTTGAAAACACTGTCCAACCAAAAGCTGTCCGGCTGGGGAACACGAGTGAATGGAAAGGGGTGTGCGTCCGCCAGCCAGTATCCATATAATGAGCAGTCAGTGAAACAGCGGGCAATTAGTGAAACAGCCAAGAAATGAGTGTGTTCGTTTTTCGTGGCCGGAACTTAGTGAGAAGTCAGTTAGAAAAAAAGGTTTGCTTTCTCGTCACATTACCGATTAAGTGAGAAATCGTATATTTTTTGCTACTTTCCGAAGAAACAAGTGACTTGAAAAGCATTTGTCATGATTCATTTGATGACATCGATCACGGCCATAACTGAATACTTACTTGTAAAACATAGCGAGGGTCAGTGTATCCGCATACAGCTGACCTTGGATGTCATCACAGTTGGTGCAGTGACAGGCGGAAGCACATCACATGCACACACGCACACACACACACACGCACACACACGCACACACGCGTACACATATAACCAATTTGTGACAAATAGGGAAAATTCCAAGGAATATATTAGTCCAGAGAGAGCTCAATGTAAACTACAGAGCATAATAATAATGATCAAGAAGAAAACCCTAAAGATTCTTTTCTGTTATAATTTATTTCGTGAATATCTATATATTCATCTCTTCAGATCGAAATCTTTTAGTAAATGGAGGCAATACACCGGATTGATATATTAGATTATGTAATATATCAGTTCGGGATATTGCCTCCATTTACTAACAGATTTCGATCTGAAGAGATGAATATATAGATATTCACGAAATAAATTATAATCGAAATGAATCTTTTAAGATTTTCTTCTTTATAATTTTTTCTCTCCTGATGATGGCCATGTTGGCCGAAACTAGTCGAGGAATCTAAATGAAATAATAATAAAAGCGAAGGAATATTAATATACAACCCAGTGTATCTGAAGATTTTAATTTTTTAATATTTCTTATTGTTCAATATATATATATATATATATATATATATATATATATATATATATTGTGTGTATTTAGACAGCATTTTTCATTAATGCATGTTTCATTAAATAATATAGACAAGTTTTGTCTATTTATTTTAAGCAAATTCCTTTCATATCGTCTGATAAGTTTAATAACGTTATCATTGAAAGACGAAAGAAAATTACCATATTGATACATCATTTTAATTCTATCTAAGCTTTCGACTTACATAAGCCATCATCAAAATATATATATATATATATATATATATATATATATTACTTAAATATTATTTTAATGGATAATCGTATTTGAATAGACGCTCCGTTTATTTTCTTAAACAGTATATTTATTTATTTTCGTCTACCGACCTGAATATACGAGAGATCTTATAAAAGAAAAATATACGCTCTCCGGTAGAATTCGAACCTGCGCTTCTCTAGGGAAAACCGTGCTTTGGACCTCTCGCCTACTGAGAGTGTATATATTGCTCTAATAAAAGAGGAATGTCATATTTACGTCAGTTGACGAAAATAAATATACCATTTAATAAATTAACGGTGCGTCTACTCAAATATGAGTATCCACTAAAAGTAATATTTAAGTAATAAAAATCTGTCTGATTAATAAATATTAAATTCATCCCTCTCTTTATATATATATATATATATATATATATATATATATATATATATATATATATATATATATATATATATCACCGTGTTGTGCAATCAATGTAAGGTATAATGTATACTTCTTAATATATATATATATATATATATATATATATATATATATATATATAATGCGAATGTCAGTGTGTCACTGTGTCACACTTTTTCAACTTTATTCCTGGAAGCCGTAGCTACACATATCATAACATTTTTTTAATCAGACTGACTCGGTTAGCAAATTAAAAAATATTCCGTGCCGGATGGATCCGGGCCCAAAATTCTGAAATTTCGAATTTCCAAGTTGTTATTACTACGATTGTTTTCGGATTCCGCCGTCTTGGCTACTACTGATAAAAACCATTAAACGGACACAACTCTCTAACTTTCAATAGCTAATGTTCAAATGGAAAAATTACTGTTGTCAAATTACAATGTTTCAAAATAAAATAGCCCGTGTTTTAAACTTTACTCCTAGAGGCTAATTCCGTGAGAAAATTACAAACATTTCAGGTCAGATCCGGATCCGAAATCTTGAAATTTTGGATTCCCAAGTTTTCAATTTCAGCGATATTTTACGTTATTTTTTGTATAATAACAATTTTTTATAACTTGGAAATATATTTGCGAATAATCGAAATTAATTGCGAAATCCAACGAAAGTCACCGATGAAATAAAAATAATTGTTTTCACAGAAAGTAAGGACCTACGTACATCAATTGTTTTTAAATTAAGTGGTGGCAGAAGAATTATCGTTGAACTTAAATATTAATAGAATACTGAAATGCAGCAATCAATTTTGAGTTCTTCTATAGTTTTTTGTTGCCTATTGCATCTACTCCTCCCCAACTATTGTGATGAAGGTCCAATCAGGAGTCGTCAGCAAGCGCTAGCTTAAATAGTACCCGATAGGGTGGCTTTTAAGCTAGTGTATATATATATATATATATATATATATATATGGAAACAATATAGTTTTTATATATCAGGAACAATGGAAATAACGATGACAAAGTGAAAAATGTTTGTGTGACGCGCTTCGTCTTTTAGAACTTCAGTTAAGTGATATTTATGTTGATACGACTACACATGCGCACGACGGAAAGAGCATGCAGAGAAATTTAAAATATATATATATATATATATATATATATATATATATACGAGGAGTGTGTGAAAATTAACGGGATCGGTGTCACAAATAATTTATTTCAATTCCCAACAACAAACTACATGGTTTCCCCTTGAAAATAATCATCTCGAGTCTAATGCACTTTCCAATCCTTCTATCCTTTTGCTGGAAGGATTTTTTCTTGGTTGACCTTCAGATCCGTCGTTACGACTTTCTTGATGCCCCCCCACGCCTTCACAGCGGCAACCTTTGATGATCCCTTTGAACTTGGCATAAATAAAAAAAAAAAAAAGTTACAGGGAGCAAGATCAAGAGAGGTTGTTCCAGTACGGCGATGTTCTTCTCGGCCACGAACTGCCGGATGCTCAGGGCGTTGTGAGCAGGCGCATTATGGTGGTGAAACAGCCACGATTTGTCCTGCCACAACTCTCATCTTTTCTCGTGTACAGAGTGAAGCAAATGCCGCACAATCTCTTTGTAGACTTGATGAGTGGTCATCTGGCCCTGTCAAAGAAACATTTGGTTTTGATTAAGACAACCAGAAGAGAAATGTCCCCACAGTGATAAAGACCAGCTTGACACATTCATCATTATAATTTCTGTGACATTCGCCCAGAAAAATTTTTATATTCAAACATCAATTCAAATTCCTTTTGATACAATGGATAAGGAAAAAAATTATTTACTATTTTTGGGTGACCATGGACAAAACGGTTGTGTGGTCTGTTGATCGTAAAAGCGCAAAAACAGAAAAGATAAACTGTTGTTTTTTATCACTAGAGCAAATGTAAATAATTTTCTTTCCTTTTCTTTCCCAACTGTTGAGTGACCTGGTCGATCACAGCATGAGACAAGCTGATAAAGAAAAATGACTGAAAATCTCTTTTGTGTTCGCTACGCCATCTAGAAGTTGGATTCGTCACACCAGTCCTAGGAGTCGGTTGGTGTTAGCTGCTAAGAAAGTGGGAGAAAGAAGAGAGAGATTAGCACCGCCTATATGGAGCGATGGTGCGAGGTGAGACGTGCTAGGGGTTGGAGATAAGGGGTGGTTTGATTCCTCTGACCACTCTCAAAAGGAGGCTGGATAACCTCAAAATTGAAAAACCACTTGAGTAAACGTATTTTTATATATAAACTAGACGATAACCGAAACCATACCCTAGCCAACCTCACCCTTGCCGGGCGCAGGATTCCATATAAGCTGGAGGTTTGGACAACTTGTAGAGAGTCCCCACATTACTGCTACTGGAATCCACGTCGTTCGCTGAAACCTCCTGACCAAGAGCTTGTTCATGCCATGAAGACCAAAACTTATAAATTTAAGTTACTACTAACACAAGCTGCAGACTCCAAAGGGGATCGCAGGGTAATTTGATTATCACAGTAAACAACAAATCATATATAAACCAAATTGTTGTTACATTTTTAACCAAAGTTAATTCTTTATTCCGAAGGATTCTTATCTTGTGTGTAACTTCAGCTGTCGAACCGCCTTCACTTTCGCTTGCTTCATCAGCGATCTTCTCTCCTTCTGAGATCAAAAACCACAATGTGGCAGAGAACTGAATAGTCATGAACAAACAAACGCCAGCTAAGTCAATTGGAACCGGGCATACCATCACGATACCAGCGACAAACGAGTCAAGCGTTAACGAGTGAAGGGTCAGCTAAATTGTGACCACAGTGGTCTGAAGGTTGGTAACCACGCTGGACATAGGGCTAAATTAACGACGGCCGTTGACGAGAACCGACTCGATGGGGTGACATTATTGGTTACCGTTTATCAGTATAGTCGAGTGGCGTTACATTATTGATTGCCGTTGACCAGGATTGACTTCGGGGTTACACCTTAAGGAATTTAAACTTAGCATCAAGAAGCTAATTAGACAACCAGAAAGGATTATTATAAAAACATGACATAATATATCTATATTATTCAATGAAACATGCATAAAGGAGGATATGCTGCCTAAATATGCATATATATATATATATATATATATATATATATATATATATATATATATATAGGGGTTTTCAAAAATACTTTTACAAGCTTTGCGGGTGGGTTCCTCGCGCCAAAACAAGAACAAATGTCCATATAAATATATGTTCGCAAATCTTTCGTTTTTGAGTTATTAAGTTTAAAGTTTAAAGAAAGTATTCGGCAGATGGCGCTGTGTTGCCATAAAGACTAGGTTACATTTTTCGATCGTGTATATTTGTGGCTACTCTATCTTCTACGTTTAACGTGTATAATAGTGATTTAACTGAGAAGTGTTCCGTTTAACAATGCCAGGACATTCATATAGGGAGCAGACAGATATGATTTTTACATGCGGCCGCGCGAATGGAAATGGAAGCGAGGCTGCACGGCTGTATCAGACTGCGTTTCCAGATGGAAGGCAGCCGGGTCATCCAACCTTTGCTGCTGTTTATCGTCGCGTTGCTGAGACAGGTTCTGTGGCACCACAAACTATGGATCGAGGACGACCGAGATCCGCTCGTACACCTGACCACGAAGAACACATTTTACAAGCTGTCGGAGACGATCCAGGTGGTCCTAGCATGTTGTACATCTCATAGTACCGCATGGAGAATATTTCAAGAGCAAATCCTGTGTCTGTATCATTTTGCAATGTGTGCAGGATCTTTCGCCCTCTGACCACTCACCACGGGAGAACCTTTGCCGGTGGTTTATTGCATAAACTGCTGATCCGTTGTTTGTCTCTTCAGTCTTGTTTACGGATGAGGCAACATTTGAAAGAGATGGAATAACAAATTTACACAACCAACATTTGTGGGTGATTCCCCATAGTACAATACAGGCAAGACACCAGTTTTAGTTTACGATTAATGTGTGGACTGGAAGCTTTATTTCGAACACACTTCCTGTCTTGCTAGAGGATGTATCCCTGTTAATACGAAGACGCATACGGTTCATGCATCGGACTCCAGCACATTTTAGTCACATTGTTAACGATACACTGGCTGGTATCTACCATAAAAGATGGATAGGTAGGGGAACATCGGTCCCATGGCCTGCACGTTCCTCCGACTTCAACCCTTTGGATTTTTTTTATCTGCGGAGCCACTTACAACAATTGATTTAGGCAGCAGACATTAGTAAAGCAGAGACGCTTCATCTACGTATCATGGGGGCATGCGAAACCATTCGACACCGTGTGGGAGTATTTGAAAGGGTCCGCCATCCATTGAACCGATGGGTGCATGCGCGTGTAGAAGCAAGAGGAGGACATTTTGAACATTTGTAATACAGCCTGTATACATGTTCATGAAGAATGGAATGGACATTTTATTTACTAATCTGACAGACTTTTATTACTTAAAGGTTATATTTAGTAGATAAACGTATTCGAGTAGCGTTCCCTTTATTTACACGAGTATCCACTAAAATAAAGTTTAACATATATATATATATATATATATATATATATATATATATATATATATATAAAGAAATATAGTCTTAAGGTGTGCTATATTTATGGAATAAAGTGCTCAATATCAGAGATAGAGCGTGTGTAAATATAAAAGTGAACATAGAAGTCAACACTTAGAGGCGACAGTCTGGCCTGACGATTGCATATATGCAATCGTCAGGACTGACGATTGCATATGTTAACGTCGCCCTATGTTCACTTTTTATATATATATATATATATATATATATATATATATATATATATATAAATGGTGGTACTCATTTGGAAAAACCTTGGATAGTTCGACTTGTAGTAGAACAAATCGGTGCCCAAGAAAAAATGAGGGAAAAAAAAAAGGTAATCTTGTCGGATGAAACGAAAGTTGAACTATTCGGAAGGAACACAGCGACAAGTGTTTGGCGAAATTATGGCACTGCCTTCACCAAGCACAATACCATCCCCACAATTAAGTTTGGGGGTGCTTCCATTATGATATGGGGATGCTTTTATCCAAGGGCATTGGTGAGTTACAAGTTATCCATGGTAGAATGAATGGTAGCATGTACAGGGAGATTCTAGAGAAGAACATTCAGAAATCTGCAACTTCTTTAGGACATGGTCGGAATTTCGTGCTTCAACACGACAATGATCCCAAACATACCGCAAAACTTACAAAGGAATGGTTTGAAAATAATGGTATTAGTAACCTCAATTGGCCAAGTCTTGACTTGAATCCAATTGAGAATTTATGGAATACTTCGAAGGTTAAAGTTCATAAGCGGAATCCACAAAATATCAAGCAATTAGAGGAATTATGCAAGGAAGAATGGAGTAAAGTAACAGTGGATAAGTGTGGAAAACTTGTGGCCAACTATAGAAAGCGACTGGAAGCAGTGAAACAAAACAGAGGCTATGCAACAAAATATTAAATTGATGTGTCCAATACTTTTGCATAGGGTAATTTTGAAGTTTGATAAAAAAAAAAAATGGATTCAACCATGAGTTTTTAATTTTCCTTCCACATACAACTAAAACAACTTTACGAGATATTACTTACCAAATATCAGGCAAAATGGTGAACATAAACTAGAGTTATAACAGAAAATAACATGTATCCAATACTTATACGTGTCACTGTATATATATATATATATATATATATATATATATATATATATATATATATATATATATTAAGCATTTCCCCAAGCAAGGAGGGAAGCCACTCGCACGCAACGGGTTACAGAGAGTTGGAGCAAGAGCAAATAGGAGTGACAGAGGAAAGGATGAAGAGAAGGATAGGGGATAGATCAGGGCATCTGGAGACATCGATTGACATTACATTTGAATAGTTGGAGATTATAGCTATCAGGGAAAACAAGAAATGGGGAGGGAGTTCCACAGGTGAGAAGTGCGAGACAAGAAGCTATTGGAGTAGAAGAGACGGCTACATTTAACAGTTTCGACAGTGAAAGGGTGAGAGAGAGATGCCAGCCTAGTTGAATGCTTAAATTCATGAAGTCTGGGAACCAGCGAAAGCAGCTCATCGGAGCAGTTACCCTGAAAGTATTTGTAAGAAAGACAGAGGGAGGCGACGGCACGTCTGTGAGAGAGCGACTGCAGACGAGATGCCAGATCAGGGCCAATTACAATGCATATCTGTCTCTGGTTCTTATATTGTTGTGATCAAATAAATGGTTAAGAAATAACAAACCAGAGGTTGCAGATAAATAGTGTATTGAACAGTAAATACAGTATACAGAAGTGTATTACACGATTTGTGAGTGTGTCGGTTGACCAGAGTTCACTCTTACCCCGAGGCTTACTTTCCTACTAACTTTATAGTAAGCGGAAGAGTCTCCAATAACTTCATTAGAGGAAGCACACCACAATTATGGAATACTATGAAAAAGTCGGAAAAGGGTTCAGGTGATGCGTTTCGTTCCTCAGGACCTCACCAAACTGAAATGATGCCCACATTGAGGCCATTACAAATGCACACGAAGAGTTGGGTTGAATTTTAAATTTAAATTAAATTATTTTTTAAATATGTGCAATAAGTTTGCCTTTGTAATTTAACCTGAAGATGGTCTTGGAAAAGATCGAAAGTACATGGCTAAGAAAAAACTACGGCGCCTTCCATGATGCATTTCGTCTTAACATCAAGAAACTGATTTGACAACTGGAAAGGATCAGTATGTAAATAAATAGACACATGTCTATATTATTCAATGAAACATGTTTGAATGAAGATTTTCTGCCTAAATACACACACACACATATATATATACATATATATATGTGTGTGTGTGTGTGTGTGTGAATGAAAATATATAGAAAATAGGAAAGAACTCGTTAGGTAAATAATCCAAAGTTCTTTAGTATTTTTGTTTTTATTTTTTAAAAACAGCGCTCGATACAAAAGTAGAGCCTAAATTATAATTATTTATTTAAAAACATGATTTCTCCGCTACATAAGAGTTCTCATGTTTCAAAAACAAACCAAATATTCCACTTGAAGATGAAACGGAGCTTGGTACTTTAATTCAATTTAATTCTAATAATTATATTGAAGTTTTCAGCTCCTGTTTTTGAAATATGAGAACTCTTATGTAGCGGAGGAATCATATTTTTAAATAAATTACCCCCTCCTACCTCAATATTAAGTATTATAAAAAGAAATTTTAAAACTCTCCCTTCCCTCTCTAAATTCGACCATGTCTCTCATACCATCCCTCACCACCCTCTATGTCAACTTATATAAGCTTAATACTGCCCGTGAAAAGTGTAAATTTTAATTTAATTTTTCGTTTCACCTTTTGATAGTGAAATCTGAGGATCCAGAGAAAAATAAAAAAATTCTCTGGTGAAATAAATTATTACAATGGAGCCTTAAAGTGGTCTGTTTTTCTTTAAATTAATATATATATATATATAGATAGATAGATAGATAGATAGAGAGAGAGAGAGAGAGAGAGAGAAAGAGAGAGAGAGAATAAATTAATATACGCTGATATGCAAGTTAACTGAAAAGAAAAATCTATACACTCATCTAATCCCATTGTTATATGACTAATATCGTGTCACGGAGACAATAAGACAAAAGGAAATTACCTAAAACGAACCGTTTGCCTGATTTGTAAATGTCTCATTCACATGGTGTAAAGATGTCGCCTATACAATGACCACACTTAATGACAAACTGGTGCTAACAATTTAACAACAGCGGAAAAGGTATACTTTGTCACGATTAGTATATAGTTATCTCTAAGTACAGACAATCTTTGGTCAGTACACTAATGTTACTCACAAAGCTTTGTAAAATAATTCGTACTCTTCGCTGTGGTACAATCGTCAACTAGCAAGCCAATCAGACCATTATAACCCCCCACCCACCCACTCTGCTAAATGAGTGCCCCTACTCTCGCTGCGTAGCCCCTACCCATATCCTCACTTTCCAGCCTTGACATTTTTCAAATGTGCTTACGCGGACTTGTGGGCGATGAATTATTTCCCCCTCTCCAGTTCCTCTCCCGCATAGGAAACGTCGAAAGCTCATCGCTAATTCCATGACAAATGTTTCGCCGAAATACATTCCTTGGGTCCACCAGTTCAGACCTTTACAGATAAGACCCGCCATGCCACGTACACAGAGTTGAATCATCCTCATTTCCTCTTCGTATTCAACTGGCAAAGAGTAGAGGTTTATCCCTTGTTTCATGATTATGATTGGGTTTCTGGTTCCTCGTAAAGTCTTTTTCATTCTCTTTCACTCCTAGTAGACCCTTGCGTCTTAGTGGCATTATCTCCTTGCTTGGGTTGAATTGATTTAAAAAAGTTGACAATAGATAAAAGGAAAAATGTTTGAAATTCCTTCTTAGGATTGGGATTCTGATTCCTTCTAAAGGCTTTCTCATTCTCTTTCACTCCCACTAGACTCTTGCGCCTTAGTGGCATTATCGCCTTGCTTGGGGTGAAGTAATTAAATATGAAAAGAATCAATTTCCATTCAGACAGCTTCTTCCCAAGAGTCGTTACTTTGCAGAACAAACTCTCGAAAGGATGCTTCCCCGATCAGTGCAATCTTAACCACTTCAAGTCTAACGTCAGCCATTATCTATCCTACATATCCTCATACAGTTTCTTCCTCCTCTTACAATAATAAACGAATCTATCTTGTGTGACACTTGCGCTTTGTATAAGGTGAACAATTAATAAAAAAAATTGCACCAAATAATTGCTCTTTTTACTCATTCACCCAATACAAGGCTCAAGAATCACTCAAGGTAGAGTGTTACTGAATGGAGTGTGTGAGATGGATGTAAAAATACAAAGTGGAAAGTGAGGATTATGCGAATATGGGGAATAGATAACGATATCTTGAAGAAGTTAAGATTGAAGCGTTAAAGTAAACATCAACGCAAGAGTCCGTACCACAAGCAGCAGATCTTGGGGAAAATCTCTCTGAGTGGAACTTCCTCTTTACAATTGGAATACAGAGGGAGTGAATTTTATTTTTAAACTAATGTTCACTCAGTACAAAACCCAAGAGCCACTTGAGGTAGAGTGTTACAGAGGGAAGAGATACAGTTTACGAGGATATGTAGGGAAGACAACGGTAAACCCTGTCCTTGAACAGGTTAAGATAGATAGATAGATAGATAGATAGATAGATAGATAGATAGATAGATAGATATGAACAGACTAAGATAGATAGATAGATAGATAGATAGATAGATAGATAGATAGATAGATAGATAGATATGAATAGAAAGAGATAGATATATAGATAGGAACAGGCTGAGATAGATAGACAGACAGGCAGACAGACAGATAGATAGATAGATAGATAGATAGATAGATAGATAGATAGATAGATAGATATGAACAGACTGAGATAGATAGATAGATAGATAGATAGATAGATAGATAGATAGATAGATAGATAGATAGATATGAATAGAAAGAGATAGATAGATATATATGAATAGAAAGAGATAGATATATAGATAGGAACAGGCTGAGATAGATAGATAGATAGATAGATAGATAGATAGATAGATAGATAGATATGAACAGACTGAGATAGATAGATAGATAGATAGATAGATAGATAGATAGATAGATAGATAGATATGAACAGACTGAGATAGATAGATAGATAGATAGATAGATAGATAGATAGATAGATAGATAGATAGATAGATATGAAAGAAAGACGATGTTGCATATCAAAAGATAACAAGTCAAAGATTGAAATGTAGGTGGGGATGGAAAGGTATAAAAATTATTCTGCTTCAGGACGTCGACGATCATGGCTCTCCACAATGTCCTCTCCTTTGTAGCTATTAATAACTTTTTTCTGGCATCTCTCTCAAGCCCTGCTCCGGCATCCATTCGCCTGGTAGGTTGTGCGTTGCTTTCCTTTTACCTTCAGTCAGTCCTGGGGGTATCAATTTTTCCAAACCCTCTTTCCTCATTATATACTCAAAAACATTTCAACTGTCTCTTCCTGATGTTAAGCATGTGTCCTTTTTGTTGCCATTGTCTCTAGAATTTCCTCGTTGCTCACATATCCGCCTCGCTGCTGATAATTTAAAATTATTTATAAAGAGATAGAGTAATGGAAAGGTATAAGAGAGGATAAGGTAAAAAAAAAGTATTTGTGCTTTCCTTATTTGCATATGAAAGTAAACTATGTTTGTACAGCCTTTCGATTAAAACATAGACGAAAGTTGAAATGGATAAGGGATAGAATGAGAAGATACGGGAAAAGACTGAGAAACAAGCAAAGGCATGAGATAGTGGATAATTATGTATTGGAAGGATTAAGAATTAGAAGATAGAGGAAACAAGCTAGGAAAAATGCAGAGGCATTAAGTAATGAACTTTTGTTAGTTACATAAAAAGGGATAAGGGAGAGAATGCGAAGATACGGATCAAGGGTGATCGGTGAGCAGCGTTCAAAAACTGAACGAGTCTGTTACGTTCACTTTGACAAATAATCCCCACTGCTGTAAAAAATAGCATCAATGTTACCATTGATGCTATTTTTATTCTGTATGACACACCAAAGATCTCATGGGTCTTTGTTTGGTTTGTTTTGTTTTGTTTCTCTCTCTCTCTCTCTCTCTCTCTCTCTCTCTCTCTCTCTCTCTCTCTCTCTTTCTGCTTTATCTGTTTAATAATCTTAAAATTGTATTTCCCACGCATTGCTATCCAAGTCCTCATTCGGATCTTTATCACCGTCGTTATCACTGGCAATATGACTATCACTTTAATAAAATGGTACAAGAAAAATAAAACATCAATAATAATAATGGCGTTGCTTATTGCCGACGAAAATGCTGGTTTTATTTTATATTCGTTTTCTTTTTTAAGTTTTTAGTCAAATTATTGCATCGACTCGATAAAATATATTGGAGGTTTTATTGATTTCAGTGCCATGTGAGGCGTTCACTTAATTGGATTACCGTTGCTTGCAGACAGATTGCTAAAATGTTACTCGATGGAAACTGACTCAAGAACTGCATTCTTACATGCAAAACCGTCGCAGGAGTTCTATGATTGGGTGCAAAGTGCAACGCTGTCAAATGTATTTCTTTATTTATTCGTTGCTAGTCTTCTGTTATTGTCCTAAAACGTGATTAGATACGATCGAATGTAGATCATATTGCTGTTGCTTAGATACGACCAAAAGTTCATAGTGTTGTTACTCTTGTTGGTGGTGAATTTTGTCTATATTTTTAAAAAGTTCAGCGTTTCCCATTGGTTCCTCCAAAATGGTTTGGATTTGATCAGATTTCGGTAACTTAGTTGGGTCAGTAACTTTTCAACATTCACTTGCGTGGAACCCAGTTTCAGAATTGTAGAAAAATGCTAATAAATTTAAATACTGTCACTGAAAACCCATTTTGTTTTTTTATACAAACCGGCTCACGCCAAAAGTAACTCATATTTTGTATAAAGACCAGCTCCAAATATTTGATTTTTTTTGTATTCATATATATTAACCAATCAGTGACGTCGTATGAGATGCGCGGTATTCTTTGAATTGGCAGATGGTAAAATTTTCTTAGATTTAAAATTTTGAAGGCTCACTTCAGAATTTGATCGACAATATTTTTCCTCTTTAAAAGGGATAAATTAAAATTGGGAAGATATTCTTTAATCAATAACCTTGAGATTAATAAATAAAAATTTTGGTTTCGTCCGGGGCCGATTATTTTATTATAAATATGATCGATATTTTGTAGTCTTTTAAGTAGTCTTTCAGTGAACCTTTGACAATAGTGTTTGTTCGCTCGTTTGTTACACAAACAAAACTGAAATTCTCACAATTAACTACATTTTTCGCAAATTTATTCAAATATATAATACTACAAAAACAACGTTTCGCGATATGGAAACGTAAAAGAAAATGTGCATGCTAACTTCTTTACATTGGTCAACAGTAGCAACTAGCTTCCCTGCCCTCTTTCATGCGGTCGACAACTACAATTTATACACATAGATAAAAACAATGTAAATCCGTGTCAGATACATCCGCACATATGTCGATGCATTTTACGTTTATCTTATACTAATGCAATTCATTCAGTTGTACAAAAAATACACAAAATATTTTGGGTTGTCCGCAAAGAATCTTTGTAATTCATTTCTTTCAATTTGAAAAAAAAAATAACCGAATAAATAAAAAAAATTATTGAAATTTGTAGATCCGTGTTTGAAGATTGATTTTTTTTTCTTCACTTTTACACGCATATTCCGCTACACACAGACATACACATAATACATACATTTATTTAAAATTAGGATATAAAAATCCCGACAGAGTTTTTAAATCTTGACAAATGGAAACGTTTCATGAAAATAGATTTGCTTGAAAATAGATTTGATAATGCATTTTGCCATTCAAGGATTTATCAGATCCAAAAATGAAAGAATGAAATGCGTATATCTGTATTTGTGTCTATGCTTAAATAATGAATCTGTGTACTTTTCCCGGCAATTGGCATTTCTCGTGATTAAATAAAAAAGAATATGAGTGACTTTTTTTTTAAAAATAGTTAATTTAGTTATTTATCCTGGCATCTTTTCTTTACAATTCTTAGTTCCGAAAGTTGTTAATGCATTTTCACAGCATTTTTTTTTTTTTTTTTGTGTGTGTGTGTGTGTGTGTGTGTGTGTGTGTGTGTGTGTGTGTGTGTGTGTGTGTGTGTATCGAATTAAAGTCAAATCCTCTTCTCATTGTCAGAATGGCTCGGAAGCAAGAAATTCATTTAGCCTTTTCTAAAAATGTATCCAAGGTAAATCCTCATATAATCCTTCGGAATGGGTTGAAAGCAAGGCAGTCTATAACTCAGGCCTCGACATCGAGTAAGGCCAATAGGCGACTGGGGACGAACGATTAACACGCGAAAGTTCCTTGCTGGAATTGGATAAAGATATTAATTTTTTTTTTTTAAAGAATTTTTTACGTTTTGCCTTTGGATTAACTTCAGTTTATTATTTAAGCTACTGAAATCAATATAATGTTCATTTATTTTATTTGAACTTTGCATGTTTTATCTTTAAACAAAATTTTTCAATGTAAAATTCACAAGTATGATTAAGAATTTATCACATAAAGTTAATTTAAATTTAATATTTTTTCTGTTTTTCCTCAACAATGACCATATCTCTATCTATAAAAGGCAGGATGTGTGTGTGTGTGTGTGTGTGTGTGTGTGTGTGTGTGTAACGAATGCACGGCCGCAATTTTCGACGGATTTGCACCAAAATTTACATGCACATGCTCCAAGTTAGCGGGAAGGCCTAAACCGACTTTGTATTTCCCAACTCCCATCGATAGTGGAAAGAATCACTTTTTTCATGCTTCTACGGCAGTTTTCATGTAGTTTGCGGCCATTTTGTACTGGCCAGAGTGAGAGCCAATAGCTGGCTGCCACAAATAGGCAGGAAGATTCTATTGGCCAGCGTGAGAGCCAACAGCTGACAGACACAAATGTTAACTAGCATGTTAGCATGCAAAAAAAAATCGATAGCTGCATTCGTCACAAGTGGGAAAAATTTAAATCTGCATGTTACTTTACTCCAATTGGCTCATTCGCTTGCTTAAACTCAACGTTGATTCTGATTCCGTAGAACTGGGTTGGATGTAAAAACGTATTTGTTGTTAACATTCTTTTTTCATTCGGTTTTTCCAGTTACGAGTCTTTTTTAAAAGCTGATCGTTTTGTGTTCATTTTGTTTAGTTCTTTTTTCGTAACAGATTTAATGTTTAGCATAGAGCTTAGAAAAAATTCGCAGTGTGAGATAGGCAAGAAGTAAGGCATGTAGCAACATCAGCATGGCAAAGGGCACTCATTTAAAGGCAAGGAAGGGCAAAAATATTTTAAGTCAAGTGATAGCGATTGCTGTATGAGTCGTACGATTTGTGAATCAAGCACGGGCAACGCCGGGCCATGCTGCTAGTTAAGTATAGAATTAATTTTTTATGAATAATTTGTTTTCTTTAACATAACAGGTATTTTTTAAAAGTATCTTTATTTTTTCTTTCCTTCGTAAGTAAATAAAAGACATCAAAAAATAAAAATGTAATGTTTTTCACCGCAAATTTAATGAAAATTGACGCTTATTAAATAATTTATCACATAAAGTTAATGTCAAAAATTAAATTGAATAATAAATTTAATATTTTACAACCATTCTTAAAAATATGCCACAAAAATGTAAAAGAGAAGACATTGTCTTGTCAATATCGTCTTTTTTTTATTTCTAATTTTTTGCCATTATTTTAAACAGCGAAATTCACAAAAATATCATTATTAAGAATTTTGTCACAGAAAGTTAATTTAAATTTTTTCTTTATACTGTTATTCTTCATAATAACGAATATTTTCATTATAAAATTCTTTTTTAATGAATAATTTATTTTCTTCATAATACGTGAAATATGTTGATACCGTCTTGTAAGTAAACAAAAAATGAATGCAACTTTTTGCACTGCTAATTTTCGCTTTTACTATACAGAAATCAATCCATTTGAAAAAAAAATTGAATAAAAATTTAATTTAATATCTAGTCTATGATATTATTCTTCATAACACTCGTCTGCAATCGTTTTCTCACAGACGTGCCGTCGCCTCCCTCAGTCTTTTTTACAAATACTTTCATGGTAACTGCTCCGATGAGCTGCTTTCGCTGGTTCCCAAACTTCATGAATTTAAGCATTCTACTAGGCTGGCATCTCGTTCTCACCATTTCACTGTCGAAACTGTTAAATGCAGCTGTCTCTTCTACTCCAATAGCTTCATGTCCCCCACTTCTCGCCTGCGGAACTCCCTCCCCTTTTCCTGTTTCCCTGATAGCTATAATCTCCAACTATTCAAATCTAATGTCAATCGACGTCTCCAGATGCCTTGATCTATCCCCTATCTTTCTCTTCATCCTTTCCTATATCACTCCTTTTCGCTCTCGCTGCAACTCTCTGTAACTCCTTGTAACCCCTTGTGTGCTAGTGGCTTCCCGCCTTGCTTGGAGTAAAACGCTTAAAAAAAAACAAAAAAAAAAAAACAGCAAATATATTGTCTTAAGAACTTAAAGACATAATTATTTACGGGTATTTAAAAAAAAAATTATGTTGTATTTTACTAGCATTGTTGTTACAAATGTAAAACAAAATTAACCAGTTTAATATTTTTACAGTAAATTTTTAAAATATATCCTGTAAAAATATTAACCTGATTAATTTTGTTTAGATACTCGTATTTTATGGGGGAATAGGAAGATCCGCACCCCTCAGCTGTAAAATACCATTATCCAAAATTTAATTTTCCAAACTCTAAAATTCTCATCCGTGAAACCCAAATTCCTTCACCTGCCATTTCTTAATCCATGTTAGCCTCTAAAAGATTCCCACATTCATACAAACTTTAAAATTTAAATACTGAAACCTAAATTCCGAAGTCCAAACTTTCCAGACCTTAGAATATAAGTTTCATACACTTTTTAGAAGCACCATGTAATTTTTATAAATAATAGTTTACATTATTTACATTATTCGGACTATTGTCCTCATCTTTGTCGCCATATTTATTACAAGGTTAATCTTCCCTCTCCAAGTTCTCCACTGCCTTAACCGGGTATTGAACTCACAGTCTTTGGGTATTGTCACTGGATCTAACCAACGCCCTCATCCACTGCACCATGTGTCCTTGTGGAAAATTAACAGGAGATAACTGATAAATGACATCCATTAAACATGGCACGTGGAACTAGAACAATCTACCCCAATGAGCGAAATAAAGGGTTCAGTTCGACATTCCAACCACCTGAAGAACGCCGGAGCGTACAACGGCCGAAACGTTGTAATAAATATGGCGACAAAGATGAGGACAATAGTCCGAATAATGTAAATAATGTACATAATACCTCATCTCAGAAATATAGATTGATATTTAGTTGATATTTTTTTAACTTCAGTACCACAAAACCTTTTTCTCAAAATAGTTAAAAAGTGCTGTATAACAGGTTGTCATGGTAACTACGATGACCAAAATAAGGTTCGTGTATTTTGTCCTCTCCAAGATCAGAGTGAGCGAGAACGATGGTTAAAGGCCCCGAGACAACGCCCCTCACAAACCAAACGCTGTTGTTTGTGGAAAATTTTCCATTTGATTATGAAACAGTGATTATTAGAGGAAAGGTAAAACCCAGTAATCCACCACCAGTATTTGATCATTCGCCATTACTTAGTCCTCAACCAAAACCAAGAACAACAAATAAAACGTCTGCTTCTGTGCTATTTGTGCAAAATGATGAGTTGGCACAGTTTCTAGAGGACAATATCCTCACTTTTGAAAATTTGTATCACAATATTGATCAACAGCATTTTGTATCAGCAGTTACATGTTATAAATCAAACAATCAGTTGCTCATCCAATCTACTGGTTTTTCCACTGGATGTATACCATTGTTTTTAATTAACATTTTTGAAAACTTATGATTCGAATGTTACCATGCTGGTATATATACAACAATCTCAAAAAGTCGAATATCAAAATTTCAGCACTGGTCACAAATCAATTAAGCAAGCCGTTATCTTGGTAAATTAAAAATTGATAATAAGAAAAAAAATTATAGGAACATATTAATGTTATGTCACCACAAAGGATTGGGAGAAAACATTTTGATTCTGATATTCTTATCAGGGCATTTCAATATTTTAGTACATCTCAGTCATTATATAACAGACTTCAGGATGATTTTAAGTTACCCAGTGTAAGAACATTATCAGTTTTGGCATCAAAAGTTTCAAAATTAGATGATTTTAATTTTCTTGGTGATATTTTTAGTAAAATTTCTGAAAATCAGAAAAAGTGAATTCTTTTAAGGGATGTAGTGTATGTCAAAGTTGCTTTACAATATCATAGAGGAAATTCATTTGGTTTATCTGTATTGGGCATTATTGTAAAATGTTTAAAAGGTAGACCAAATTTTTTACTAAAAATGATCCCAGTTGCAAAATTACATGCAACTTTTTTATATGAAAAATGTTATATATTGTTTATGCAATCAAACAATTAAATGGTCAAGTAATTGCAATTTTATCTGATAATAACAGGACCCATCAATCTTTTTTTAAAAAATTGACACTGTTTTTTTAATAAGCTTTGGATAACTAAAAATAGGTTTTGATTATGTCAACCTATTTCAAAATATTCGGAGTAATTGGATTACTGAACCGACGTCTGAGTTATTGTTTTTTTCTGAAGGCAAAAAATGAGTGCAAAATCGGAAATTGTAAAAGTTTTTTTGTTTTTTTTTTTTTGTTTTTTTTTGAGTATGAAGAAACTCAATTTGTTAAACTGTCGAAACTATTATAGCAGCTTACGCTGAACCTGTTGAGCGGGAAAATGTTTCCCATTGTTTAAAAAGTTTTGTTTTTGTAACCAAACTGTAGCTGCCATTAAAACAGACCCATTATTAAATGGAGAGAATACTGCAGAAACAGTTAATTAATAATTTCATTGAAAAAGTCATAACATTTTGGAATATTGTCAGTGTCAAAGAAGTATATGGGTGACATTAAGAAAAATGATCTAATGAAAAAGGTGATATCAGATTTAGATGATGAACCTCTGTTATTTTTTTTTCATTTCTAGGAAAATGTCAAAAAGAATGGAAGGAAATCAAGGAAAAAAAGAATGAAATTATTAACAATAGATACTAGTTTAACAATTGAACATACATGCAATAACTTAACTGATGTTTGTAGATATTTGCTAAACAGTAGGTTTAATTTTGTATACTTGACGAATTTTTCACAGTCTATTTAGAAAATCAATTTGAAAAATTAAAACAAAGTTCTGGAGGTGCATATTTTATAGTAGTTCAAAATGTTATTAAAAAATTTCATATTGAAAAATCTAAACTATTTCTTAAATTAAATGTTGATGTCAAAGAGTACAACTTTGATCCAGACCATAATTGCTCAAAATGTGAACATTTGCTGGATGTAATGGTGATACCAAACATTTGATAACTTACCACACCTTGAAATTTGGATCCTTAAATATATTAAAATATCACTTGTGTATATAGCAGACAAATGTTACAAGAAAAGATTGTCCCACAGAAGAGGAAATATTTAATAATGCTAGTTTTTATTTTGAAGAATATCAACATTTTTTTAAATAAATAAATCGTGGTAATTTAAAAATTCTACTGGATGCCACAGTTCAGTAAGCGTTTTTTTTTCTGTTTTATAATGTTTGGTGTTGTTAAATTGAAGATTTGCAGAAATTCTTTAGCAAAAATCTTTCTTAGTTTCTGATATGTATCATTTCAATATGAAAAGATTGCACAGATTATATTGTATAGATTTTTCAAGAATTATTGTTTGATTAATTTAAGATAACTCAAGAACCAGCACTAATAGTTTTGAAATTATCTTAAAATTTTATTTAGAAGGTAAAAATGTTTATACAATTCTCTTTAAGACTACACAATCAGTATTACAAATTCATATTTTTTCAAGTAGTAAAAATATGTACATACTTATTCATTCAGAGAAATATTTGCCAGATACAGTGAAACTTCAGTTCATGAATTTAATTCGTTCCTGAAGCCCGTTCGTAACCAGAAATGTTCGCAAACCGAAACTATTTTTCCAATAGGAATCAATATAAAATGGATTAATCCGTTCCTGGTCTCAAGATGATTGCTTATTTAAACTTTAACAGTACTTTTTGCCCAAGTTTATACACAAATTATTAAATCTAAGAAAAAAATAAATAAACCCAATACTAAACAGATAAAATATAGACGAATATTTTACTTTTAGCGTACCTTTATGTAGGAGGGTTGATGGCGTAAGTGGAAGG
This sequence comes from Acanthosepion pharaonis, assembly GCA_903632075.3. Taxonomy (NCBI): domain Eukaryota; kingdom Metazoa; phylum Mollusca; class Cephalopoda; order Sepiida; family Sepiidae; genus Acanthosepion; species Acanthosepion pharaonis. The sequence goes on from CAHIKZ030000492.1 coordinate 174,303, forward strand.
AAAAGGAAAGAAATGTTATTGTTTGGAAAAGGGGGAAGGAAAGACATGATCGTCTCTTTATTTATAAGAAGAGTATAGATCGTTGATTTTGCTATATATGAAACTGAGTAAGAAGAGATAATATCATTAACAATTATTTTATTTTTCTCATAACTTTTCTTTTTCCTTTATCAGTCTCACCGCTAGCTTTCTTTAGAGCCATGACTGAGGACTAATAAAGAGAAAAAAAATGCACAGTACAATAGAATTGGAAAAGAAAAGCACAGTACAACACACGAATGTATACAACATGGCGGTCGACTAATTAAATGATTCTGTTCGGGTTAACTCGGTTCGGCTCGGTCCGGATCGGTTAGGCTCGGTTCGGCTTAGTTCTGCAATGTTCTACGAGAACCAAAATTTTGTTCGATAACCGATGTATTTTCATCTCGAATATTATATGCGAAAACCGATTTGTTCTACATGTGAAACGTTCGAGAAGCGAGGTTGCTCTGTAATTTTTATTTTCAACTAACCCCCCTTTTTACATATACACCCTTGTGCAAATTAATTGAAACAACCGCTTTAGTTTCCTTTCTTTTACCATATGGTTTGTTTTAGACTCACTGTGGCGTGACAGTGGGTGTAATCGATTTCTATTCTTTCCTGAGATTGGGCCATTTGCATTGGTGTGCAGTAATATGAATCTATTTTCGGGGTGTATGATGAAATTTGTTTGGCCATGAAAAATATTGAACCATCCGTGATTGCATCAGATTTTCATCACGTCCAGACATTATTGTCTCGATTGTCGATTAGTTGTCTTACGGCCATTGTCTGCGATGGACGTTACTCCAATGAATTGTAACTCTGCACGAATACACTGGCAAGCCTTACCAGTGAGCAAATCAAAGTACTATAGACTGGCCCGGTAACTCATTTGATTTAAATCCAATCGAGAATCTGTGATCAATCTGCAAGGAACGACATCGTGGAATGGACATACGATGTACTAACATGTGCACTAGGTCATGTTTCATTGGAAAATACGGAAAAAGTAAATAATAACGGAATTATTCGTTTTGTTTCAATTAATTTGCACAAGGGTGTACTTAATTGGTTAACTCCCCAAATTATCCTATTAATTAATTTTGTGTCCTTATGAATGTAAATTGATTTTAATTATTAAAACTATGTATACTGGTAATATCTATTATTGTATCATAGTGAAAGAAGTATTTTTTCATATGTGAAACAAATTGTACATGTAACAAAAATCACAATAAACTTTCTAAGGATTATCAAAATTATTGCTTCTCTGAGATTCATATTTTTATATAGTATTATCAGACTCTGTTGATACACAATTTTGTTAAATGCTGAAATTGCTTTCTTATTGTATTATACAATTTCATATTTACTATAATCAATTGGTATAAACAAATTAACTCATTATTTTTGCAATATCATCTAAAAATGTTTAATTTATGGCAAATAAAGTGATTTATGTATAGTTGTTAATTGACTAATTACTGGACATTACAAACAAGATCCTTGCTAAAAATATTCCCTGAAATTGTTATTTAGTCATAAGTTAGACCTCCACATGTCCGTCCCCAGTCGTGGACCTCAGCTGAATGGTTGCCTGGCCTTAGTTATGGTTCACCTTGGTTGAAAGGAAAAGATTTGTTTTTTGTTCTATCCATGTGATTTCTGTGTTGACAATCTATGCTTTTAAATTAGGATATAGAATTCCCGGAAGAGTTTTTCAACAAATGCAAAGGTTTCATGAAAATAGATTTGATCGAAAATAGATTTGATTTCGCATTTCGCCATTCAAGGCTTCATCAGATCCGAGTACGAAAGAGTGAAATGTGTGTATGTGTATTTGTGTGCATGCGTATTTGTGTGTATGTGTATTTGTGTGTAAGCGTAATTGTGTGCATGTGTATTTATGTGTATGTATATTTGTGTGTATCATAATTACATTTCATTCTTTCGTTTTGGAATCTGATGAAGCCTTGAATAGTGAAATACATTATTAAATCTATTTTCATGAAACGTTTCCATTTCTCAAAATCTCTCTCTCTCTCTCTCTCTCTCTCTCTCTCTCTCTCTCTCTCTCTCTCTCTCTCTCTATATATATATATATATATATAGGATTGGTGTATACGAAATAAATTCCAATAACCCAAAAAATCTGTTCTTAAAAGAGTGCTCAATACAGAGTAGAGCAAATATGGTGTTGAATGTAGGACATTCTACATTCATTACTTGATAAGACACCAGAAGTGATTGAACAAAATGGCTATTTTTGCAGTGATTTTATAACATAGTTATGTTATAATTTTCGAATAAATTATATATATATATACTCTTAAGGTGCGCTATATTTATGAGATAAATTGGAGTCAACATTTAGAGGCGACAGTCTGTTTTCATGCAAGAGGCAATCGTCAGGCCTGACGATTGCATCTAGCATGAAACAGCCTGTCGCCTCTAAATGTCGACTTCAATGTTCACTTTATAAATATATATATATATATATATATATATATATATATATATATATATATGGGGGGTATATAGATATATATGTGTGTAGTGATATCTATCTATCTATATATATATATATGTGTGTGTGTGTGTGTGTATATATATATATATATATATATATATATATATATATATATATATATATATATATATATATATCACTACACACCCGTGCCTCCTAATGGATAGCGGCTCGGACTAAGGAATCGGAGGATCGAGTTCGAATTCCAGTCGAGTCCATTACATTCACTTACGTGCTACTACCCTTGGGAAATGTATGAATCCTCTTCTTCTCCCTCCAGCTATGGATAAATAGCAGGCCAGACTGGGTTCCATAGCCTTGGATGGCAACTGGTCTAAGAGAAGGACAACTCTGAATTCAAAACCTGTGGAGGGTCGTTTGGGGACCTTGTGGCACCAGGTCTCTGTATTCAGCTCTTCAAAAAGTGTGCTTGCTTCTGCACAAAACCTTCACCACTAAAGTCAAAATCATATGCGCTGGTGTCTGGGCTGTCGGTTCCTAGGAGCTGAGTTGCTTGACCCTCAGACGTCGTTAAGAGGAGCTGTTCTCTCAGGCACGTGAGTAAAGGCAGCTTTTTACGACATGACTTCGCAGACTTGTTAGTAAAGAGATCCTTTTGTAACATCAGCTAGAACCGGGAAAAGGCATTTAGCCCATTCGTATATGCAGTGCAACCTCGGTTCCCGAAAGTCTCACATGTCGAACAAATCGGTTTTCGAACAGAAAATTTGAGATGAAAATGTCTCGGTTATCGAACAATATTTCGGTTCTTGAACAACATTGCCGAAGCGAGTTAACCCGAACGGAATAATTTGAGTCGACCGCCGTGTTGTATACATTCTTGTGTTTTGTCGTGCGTTTCTTTTCCAATTTTATTGTACTGTGAATTTTTTTTGTCTACATTGATTCCTATTGGAAAAATAGTTTCGGTTTACGAACATTTCGGGTTACGAACGGCCTTCAAGAACAAAATAAATTCGTGAACCGAGGTTCCTCTCTACTTTGTTAGAATGTTCTCTTTGTAGAAAATAAAAATTTAATTTACGTTCTGCCGACTTCTTCATAACCGCCTTCAATTTTTTTTTATTTATAAATTCTTGGGTAATTATCTGCTTTTAACCGCCTGGTATCATCAAAGTTACCAAACACATACTTGGTAACCTAACATTCATCATTCATCGGTAATGGTTTTAAAATGGTTCCTAGATTCTGTTGCATCACAAGTAAAAGTACCTCAAAGCATGCTTTTAGTAACTTCTCCAATATTACCGATTCCTCTGTTTTTAGCCATATTTTTGATAACTTGCTAAAATTCCATATTTGCTTTTCTCTGTGTAAATTTCAAGTGTTGAAGTTGTGCTTCGTTTTATAAATTGGCCATTGGAGATATTGGAAATTTTTCTATGGTTTTATTACTTTTGCTTGCATGTTTAGTAAAAAAAATGTTCTTTACGATGAGATGGCTTCAGCGTTTTCTAAACAATGATTTATGACGCAATAAACTTATGAGTAAGGATTTATTGACTGGAGACTCATAGAAACCATGTACCAAATAAGTAGTTTAATACAAACGAGAATATTTGTCTTTGGAGGCGTAGTGGCTAGTACACAACGTTCATAAAATACAGAAAATATAGGGTACGACATATACCTCGCAGAAATACCTCTCACATAACGGTAAGACATTAGCTTGATGAACACACCATTGCCACTAATATCTTCCATTATGTGGATATTTCAGAATATATATATATATATATATATATATATATATATATATATAAACTAAAATAATCCTAAAGAGCCAGGTAAACCTACCTAGGTTTCACGTAAACAGATCTTCAGGGTAAAAGCCAGTTTTAGCCTGAAGATCCGTTACACAATCGGGAAGAGCAAGAAAAGAAATTGTTGGAATATAAGTGATGGTTCTTCCGTGCCCAGTATTAATTAAATGTTCATTGACTGATTTAATTTTTCACGGCTTATCAACCCTTATTTTTAGATCGTAAGAATTTTGGGAAATAATAATGATTTACTGATAGAAGTTCCCCTAATTAAACCATGGCCGAGGAAGAAAAAGAGGATTCATACCTTTACCATATGGGTAAATAGCAGCAGAGACCGGGTTCTTTAGCCTTGGATGGCAACTGGTCTACCGCAGAAAGTAATGGCAACCTATTACGAGAAAAAAATCTGCTTTGTAAGTCATGTATCGAAAGATACATGATCGCCTACGCGTGTATCATGTATGGCACATAACTGTGTGATGTTTATTTTTGTCTGCCGGTCTGAATATTTGAGAAAATATATGCGATCTCCGGCAGGATTCGAACCTACATCCCTCTTGGCAGGAGAAACCATCTTTAAATCGAACGCGATTTAACAGTCTCGGCCATGAAGTGCGACGATGATCAAGCAAAGTTGAATAGCGCCTTATAAGCGCAAATCTTTCTCAGACGCTCGAAATACACACATCTTCCCAGTTTCGTCTTCTAACGGAAAGAAACTTCTAAAGATGGGTTTTTATTTTTGTTAACTCGACTGGAATTGAAACTCTACTCTCCGACTTCAATTCCGAGCAGTTATTCATTGCACCACCCGCACATCCAAGCTCAATACACCTTTTATTCCCAAGCGATCACCCATTTAGGTATTGATCAGGCTGGATGTTGCTTAACTTCGGTGATCGTACGGGTAGTGGTATTTGAAAGTGACATGGACGTAAGTCAATTATACGTTCAATATTTATCAAACTCCAGTATTCTAATACTACATTGACGTGCCAAAAGTCATAGGGTACATGCCTAGTATCCCGTAGGCTACCCTTCAATCCAGCAACAACTTGACGCGGTATCGATTCAACAAGAAAAATTCTGGAGAAATATTGGCTCATGTTATCTTGTTATCTGTCTACATTTCCTTGGTGTTTATAATTGCAGGAACTTTAGTGCGACTAGATCTCTTTATCGTGTCCCATAATGTCGAACGAACATGGTGACTGCCCAATTCATCGGAATTTTCCCAAATTCTCCTCAAACGCTCTCTCTTAAGCTAACCGACAAGGTGTTCTGTCCTGTCTGGAGTCCACAGAACGCATGAATGAATAGAAATACTAACGAAATAGTGTATGGTTGTGGTCAACGGTTCCTGCTGATTGATTAGTTTTCTACGGTTTATCAACCCTTTTCAGGTTATTTAAAGCCAGAAAATATTTTTTAGATTGTAATATTTTTTTGCTTGAAGATAATAATGGTTTAGCGATACAAGTCTTACTAATTAACCCATAGTTGGGGAGAAGAAGCGGATTCATGCCTAATAATAATTTGATAAACAAGAAATGATAACATTGATATAAAGCTGGGGATCAATTCTTTTTTAATCAAAATATAAAATTCCTTACTTTATGGCCATTGTACTTTCTATATATTTATATTCCAGAGAATGTAAATAAATCTAAAAGACACGCCTGTGTAGCTAATCAGTATTTCACTGATTGATTGATACATTTTCTACGGTATATCAACCCTTTTCAGGTTATTTAAAGCCAGAAAATGTTTTTAGATTGTAAGAATTTTTTTACATAATAATTATTTAGTGATACAAGTCTTACTAATTAACCCATAACTGGGGGAGAAAAGATGTGAACCCAAACAATGCCACGAAAAAACATTTCGCATCTTTATGGAGTCATCACCAGCCTAAATGGTGGCTTGTCGCCAACGCTGATCCATGGTCCCATGGAGTCTGAACCACACCCGAACCATAGCATCAATAAGTGGACTGCAACGTATCGGGTCCCTACACATTTTACCAATCCTCCAGCGTTCAGTTAGTGACGCAAGGTGTGGCTCTGTGTTTGGCGTCTTGCTGTTAACAGAGACCACCTGGTGGATCATCTCCCATTTCCAATGGAAGCTAATTCATCTTTCCTGATCCATGAATGTGTATAAATGCTCACAAAGCAATGCTACGTACCAGACTCGATTCACGTCACAAGATCACATCCCAAACCATTATGGAACAACCACACACCTACAGGATGCCTTAATGACAGCTTGGGTCCATGGCCTCATGGGTGTGCCTCTAGAATGGCGCCACTACTATTACCTTTACATACTGCTATTCCACGACTTTTGGCACGTCAGTGTATATATAATGCTATTCTTTTAAGATTTGTAGGAATATATTTTAGATGTTCTTAATAAAAACGGAGGTAAAATCTGGTCGGATCACGTGGCTTTGAAATAAGAGAAAAGCAAGTATCTGACTCTTTCATTGCTCCAGTTTTATAGTATTGTTGTCTGGCTGTGCTGGCCCATTTGGTTGGAAAATGAGAAATAGCTATTTAAATGACTACGAAGTCACTGAGGGCTATTTCTAATCGGCGCATCCATGTTGGTTTCGATCTGATACTCTGAGGAAAATACTAAAGAACAAGATATAATTAAAATACGTCGCAAAAAGAAATCACAGTGTATATTGGTTTGGGAATAGCCCTAAACGGTATTTAGTTCTTAACATAATTATTAAGGACCAGTATTCCACTGTATCTTGAAAACTTATATGTACGTCGATAGTAGACAACAAAAGTTTTGTAAAGACATATAAGAGGTCTATCTGAAAAGTAACTGGACTGAGTGTGTTATGTAAGCTATGGGCGAAGGATGGATAAGTGGGTTGCGTTATCATTTAACATATCTTGGGAGTATATATCAGTAATCTTAGCTTTTTGCAACCATTGCATTATTTCACATGCTTTTGTGACAGGACAAATCGTGGCTGATTCAAAACGGCAATGCATCTGCTCACAATGACCTGAGCATCCGGCATTTCCAAGCCGAGAAAAACCTTGCCGTACTGGAACTACCTCCTTAATGTCCTGCTCTTGCTCCGTGTGATTTTCTTCTTTTCTCCAAGCTCAAGTGGGTCATAAAAGGGAACCGTTTTAAAGGCGTGGAGGCCATCAAGTGGGCCGTAACGACGCAGCTAAAGAGCGTCCAAGAAGAATCCTTCCAGAATCCTTATAGAAGTGTGACAAAGAAGAATGAATAATGCATTATAATCAAGGGAGATTACTTTGAAGGGGAAACCATGTAATTTGAAATGTGTGAAATTGAAATAAATTGTTTGCGACACCAGCCTCGTTACTTTTCAGACAGAACTCTTAATTGCGTACATTGCGCGATATTTTAAACATTTAATGAAATAATGGAATGATTTAAATCCCCAAACCTTTTAAAATTGCGACCTCCCAAAATCACCCTCCGTTTTGTAAAAGAAGACGATCCCCTCTCCGCCTGAGGGACTGCGCACATTTGCCATAAAATCAACGTGTGGTGATTTTTAGCTACGGAAGACCAGACGCGTAAAAAAAAATCTTCTTCTTTAGAAAACTATTTACGAGATTTTTTTCTTTTTTTTATTTAATTCAAAGCAAGGTGATAAAACCACTCAAACACAAAAGGTTACAGAAATAATTTCAGAAGAATCATTATTAATGAGGCCAATAAAAGATTGATCCGTGTTTTTTACGATTTATCAACCCTTTTTAAGTTATTTAAAGGCAGAAAAATATTTTTAGATTGTAAGATGTTTTTGGTGGGTGAAGATAATAATGACTTAGTGATACAGCTCCTACTAATTAACCCATAGCTAGGGGAGAATATATGAATTCATAACTTTCCCAACGAAAATGAATATAATGACCCCAACGGGAATTGAAACTTGGCTCTCCGATTAACAATTCCGAGCCATTATCCATTACACCAGTAGCACATAAAGTTTACAGCACCTGGTATTCCAAAACGGTCACCCATCTGGGTACCAAGCAGGCTCGACGTTGCTTAACTTCGGCTGTAGTATGGGGGCCGGTGCTTCAACTTGATGTGGCCATAAACCTGTCAGTAAAAGAACAGAAATTAAGGAAACAGATGATGGCGATTGATATTGCGTTTAAATTTTTGAAGGTCAAAGTTGATTGGAAAGTAAAAAGCCGGAAGAGAGTTCCACAAGCGAGAAGTGCGAGAAGAGAAATTGCGAGCATAAAACTTATAGAAATTAAATTTTTTAGGGGGAAACGCCATTCTGAGAGAATTCCTTCTTTTATTAAAAAAAATTCTTAAACTACTTATTTATTTATTCTTTCAGGGACTCAAGTACTTTGGTGTGGTGGATTGAGTGCTTTCATATGCTAGAGTGGTTTGCGTGCTTTTATGTTTATCTCCTGATAAATCCAACATCGCCAATCAGGTGAATGAGTTTGGACCAGACAAAACCTTAGTCACGTACCACAATGACCAAAAAAAAACACGTGGCGCTTTCCAATTGCTTAGATAGGCAAGCACCAACAGATTGGTACATTGGTTTAATATGCAGAGGTCGATGGGGGTGATAAGAAACATAGTCGACTACAACGACATAGAGAAACCAATTCTAATTCGCTGAATACCGCGGTTGCTAGGAGTTGCTACCACTAGTATTGAATTGTAGTTACTACTAGGCTTACTTTATTAATGTCCATGGTTGTGGATTAGCGTTTATTTGCCTTTATATAAATCAGAGGCATTAAAAGGATTTTTAAATTTGTTTCAATAAACAGATTATTATATATGGTTGTTCAGTATACAAAAAAGCAGAAATTGACAAATGTGTAATACTGTTTTCAAAAGAATGTATACAAAAGACGTATTCAAGATATATATATATATATATCTAGTAGAAAACACAAATATAATAAATTCATCCACTTGTAAAAAAAAAAGTTTAAAAATAATGGAAGCTTTAATAATAAAAAAAGAAAAAGCCAACTCTTAACAGTATTAACTACGAACAAGGCCACAATGTGCTAACCGTATTCGGAAATTAAAAACATCTCTACAACCCACTAAAAGATACGCATAATGCACACACTCAATTAAGCTGAAAAATTAAATCATCCTTGATAATGGCTAAAGGTATAGCCGAAAGCGTTCGGAAATATAAAACATTTGGACAGTTTTTACACACTCTTTGTCCAGAAAAGAAAGCTCTTGTTTGAACACAAGAAAAATTAAATAAAAAGCTTAACCGTAGTACCTTGTCTGTCGTTTTTAATGAAACATGCATATATATATATATATATATATATATATATATATATATATATATATATATATATAATAAAAAGGCTTAAACACTGATATTCCATGGTCATAATTTATTCCATTAGAATCGTAAATACGATCCAATTCATCAGACCTACAAATTCAAAAAGAAAACAGAAAAAAAACAATTCTGGAAATAAAAAATAAAATTTAGAGAGAGTGTAAGTATGAGAGTGTGGGACGAATGTTAGAGCTATAGAGAGAGGTACAGTATCACCCTGTGTAAGGAAGTAAAGTCACTTAGGTACAAGGGGTTACAGGGTGTGGAAGAATTAGGAACAGAAACATTAATAATGAGCGGGAAAAGGAAAGAGTAATCAGGAGGACAGTAGATAGCGATTGACATGGAATTTATTTTTTTATGGATTAACGCCAACTGGAAAACATGGAGTCGGAAGGGAGTTCCACACGCAAGAAGTGTGAGAAAAGAAACTTACGGCTATATCTAGCCAGCTCAAATGTACATTGATGAGATCTCGACGCCAGTCACTTAAATTCAAAAAGTCAGGGTACCATAATGATGAGTGATATTTATTTGTAAAAATACAAAATGTGGCACAAGGCCAAAAACGGGGAATGGGGAAAAGGATGGTCATTATCTGTCTTAACTTTAAACTTAGCTCGCCACAAACAAACCCGAACGAATATTTACAAAAAGGAAGAAAACTATTTACAAGAAACTAAAAAGAAAAATAATATTAGTAATAACCCCCACCCCCAATCCTTAAATGTGACAGAAACATCAGTTAATTGGACGAAATTAATGCGGGACTTTAATAATATAAAACATTCGTTTATTCCAAGCACTCACACTGACGCGCACTTATTCAGACACAACAAATACGAAAATCACACCCGAAACGAAAGGTGCCCCGCATCTACCAAAGAACTGACATCACTGACCACCTAACAAGGGAGGGGATAGGGAATTAGACCAAAGAAAAAATGGGGACAGAAATAAAAAGGGACCAATGAGCATGCATCCCCTAGTTAATTTAACTGAAATGAAGAAACTAAGGAGAAAAAACAAACCTAAACTAACCTAATTTCCGGGTGGGGAGTGTCTAAGTTCAATACAGAAAGAAAAATATCCTGATGCCTAACTTGCATCAAAGTACAACTCCAAGCCAGTTCCTTTCACTTGACACAGACGCGCAAGATTTACCCACCTTTTGTTTAATTCTGATGAGGGGAGTCGGTGCTTTTCCGTCCTGATCTTGACTGATGCTTAAAGTATAAGATCAATTGGGAAGAACCAAACTTCTCGCCCTCATAGAATACCTTCTGATGTGTCGCCAAAATCACGACTTTCATAACCGCAAGCAGGCAGAAGAACACATGGTGTTGGTCCTTCGTCAGCGGCGGTACCACATTGTTACAGAGAGAATTGGCTTCGAGGACAAAGAACTTTCCGCGCAGCATACGAACCATAAGGTGTTTTCAACAAAATTGCAAAATGGCGCTACGACCCTGCAATGAAAGAAGGCGTGACCCAGGATCTCGATCTCTCCATCACAGCGAACGCAGTTTAGAGATTTCTCCACGCCCGCCGTACAAAGTCTTTGCCGACCGAGAGGGCCCCACCAATCACCAGCCAGGTGAGAGATGCCTTATCGTTATTGAGGCATTTCAACCCGGGCGCCCAAAGCCATATTGAGCGAGCCTCCTGCTTCGTAAGACCGAGCTCGTCAATCAGCTCATCACGAATGGGCCCCCTTACTAACATGATATAATGCTCTTCGAGACAACACCCGGATGTTGCAGAGGCCATCTGACGCCCATAAAAGACGTTTCAGAGCAATACGACATTCACAATAGAAGGAGCAATCGCCTCGGGGTAAACGGTGGGCCTCCTCTTCGCACGAGGGTACACATCTCAGGGATGGGAAGTTCTTACGGGCGCCTTCCTTCGAGAAAGCGCCCTCCTCATCCGAATCGCGACACATTCGATCTAGAAACGCGATGCGAAGCGTATATTGATGAAACTCGAGGCTAGGTATACCTAGATCGTCTTCAGAAGGGTGGCGGTAACATATCTCCCAAGGTGGCTTAGTGGCCTTGCCTCCCCACAAGAAGCTGAAGAAATTAGTGTTTTATACTGAAGTTGAAGCGCAGAGTCGGTAAAGGAGAATCGGGTAGATATGCGAGTCACATACTTCCGCCCTCGCCTTTAAGGAAAGATTCCTCCGAGACCACAGATGCACTGCGACCTCGGCCTTTCCCTGTACCTCCGACCAATTCATTTCCAACTGAATATCGAGACCGAACCAGACACAGAGTACCCTGACCGGCCCGACCATCCAGAGGAAAAGTCCAGGAAGAGAAACTCCCTTCTACGCACCAAACCGCGAGCCAACAGACTTATCACGATTGATTTTTTTGCTGACTTCGTCAATCTCGGCTCTGCTCGACACAAGAACCGAAACGTCGTCAACATAGGCAGAATATCTGGCCGAGGTGGTAGCACCAGGTAGGGAAATTCCGCGTAGGACCGGATTCGTCTTTAACTTGCGAAGGAAAGGTTCCAACGCAAGCACGTAAAGAAAAGGCGAAAGCAGACAACCTTGACGAATGGAGCGAGACAATATGAAAGACTCCGATTGTACCCCATTCACTTCCGCCATCGCACCGGGAGTCGCATACAGAAGTCAGATCCAGGTGCGAAAGTACGGCCCGAAACCGACCGCCGAAAAGACAGCCTCCAGAAATCGATAGTCAACCCTATGTAAGCCTTGGACTGATCTAAATTGATCAGCGCGGCTTCACTGTCGACTTGCTCGATGATCATGCGTACCAAATGAATGTTGTCCTGAATAGTCACGGTCCGATTATCCGGTAATGTGATGCACGCGATATGTCGCAGAGATGTATTCTGAGCTTCATCTGCACGCAATTCGGAGGCCATATTCGTTGCCTCAGAGGACATTTTGTGATATATACTGCAACTATGCTGAGCAGACCTTAGTTACAGTTTTGGGGGGTGGGAGAACGTGTTATCTAGCGTGATCAACAATTTGAACAAGGCCATCACGCCCAAGCCCTCGCTCACGATGACTTGTAACTTCGTGCTAACACAGCTATCGACGGTCCCCAAGGGTTCCGCCTACCCAATTTCACTCATAAGGCTTGGGTCAACCCCTGGTATGGTTTTCAGGAACGTTCCAAAAGTGTCGCAGACTGGGATCGAACCCCTCCCAGTCCGATAACATCAGGAAGTATCATTCCATGGTGAGATTCGAACTCGGGTCGCATGCTCAGAATGCGAACGTTCACTCGGCCACATGCCCGTAAAAAATAAATAATAAAGGAAGAAATTGACTATTCTGATCTGAACTAATATTTAAAAAAATAAACAAAACAACCTAACTTTACGACTCGAAAGCCTTTTCTTACAAATGTGAAATTTTATGGCGATGTCGCTATATAACCTGACAGCGAAGTATGGAGTTGTACCATTCCGCTGTTTCACACATAACACACATGTAATTGATTTGTGTCAACAAGCTGTCGTCAGCACTCGCTAGCATCTGATCATCGGGATCGTCATCCTCTCCCTTTATTCCCTTTCTCACCTCTGGCGGTGGAGATGACTGTGAAAACCCAGTCTATTGCTGAATAGTCGTGAGCATGAGTTACAGAGGAGTGTAGGTGTTGAAGGCGGCTAGGTGAGTCGAGGACTCCGGACAGCACGTCGGACAACCACATCATGTTGACCGTTGAACTTGAAAGCTTCAGAGATCTTTAATATCACTTTTACGTCATTTTGTAACCTTACTACATTATTTCTAAATGTTTATACAGTACAGTAGACAGTACAGTAAACGTAGTAAACAAATTGAAAAAGCAGTTCTATTCTCTGTACATTATTTCGGTTTGCATCCTATAAATATAATATTGCATCCTATAAATATAATATTGCATCCTATAAATATAGTATTGCATCCTATAAATATAATATTTCATCCTATAAATATAGTATTGCATCCTATAAATATAATATTGCATCCTATAAATATAGTATTGCATCCTATAAATATAATATTGCATCCTATAAATATAATATTGCCTCCTATAAATATAGTATTGCATCCTATAAATATAGTATTATGTTATTCTTCACTTCATTTAGTGATTTTTATTTATTTTTATTCATTTTGAAGAAAAAGAAAATTTACCCGATTAAATTTCTCGTAAAACGTCCAATACCGAAATTTTATTAAAAAAAAAAAAGGGGTCAGTTTAAAAATAATCTAGTCACCTGAAGAAGGCCGGAGCGCGCAACTGCCGAAATGTGGTGAATATGACAACAAAGATGAAGACAATAGTCCAAACGACGTAAACAGTCTAAATAGTTACAATATCTCATCTCAGAAATATAAATAGAACCTGAAGAAGGCCGGAGCATACAACGGCCGAAACGTTGTGAATATGACAACAAAGATTAGGTCAACAGTCCGAATAATGTAAATAGATACAACACCTCATCTCTGCAATATAAACAGATCATGAAGAAAGCCGAAGCGTTCAACGGCAGGAACGTCGTGAATATGACAACAAAGATGAAGACAACAGTCCATCTGATCTAAACAGTGTAAATAGTTACAATACCACATCTGAGAAATATAGACATATCCTGAAGAAGGCCGGAACGTACAACGGCAGAAACGTCGTGAATATGACAACAGAGTTGAGCACAACAGTCCGACCAATGTAAATAGTGTAAATAGTTACAATACCTCATCATAGAAATAGAGAGAGAGATTTTATAGCGCGTCGTAAGTTCGGGGTCGTCAAAACGATAAGTCGTTAAGTGACAGACAGCAGCTGTACAGTCGGCAGTTAAATTTTGTTATTCTTTTTTTTTTAGGGGTGGGGGGGAAGCCGATTTCGATTTTTAAAATAATTGTCTTTTTGCTCGTTCGAAAACGGTTTGGTTTGTTTTGGTTTTACGGCATATCAACCTCAATGGGTTATTTAATGCCGACAACATTTTTATGATAGATTCGTATGAATAGAATATGTATTCTTTGGTTTAGATTGGTTTGGTTTATTTTGTTTTACGGCATATCAACCTCAATGGGTTATTTAATGTCGACAAAATTGTTATTGTTAGTAATTTTTTTTTTATATAAAAAAATCTATTTCTGGTAATAATTTTCTTTCAAATATGTATTGCTGGTAATATTCTTCTTTTTTTCCAAAAAATGTATAGCTGGTAATATATATTTTTATTTTTTATTTTAAAAAATATATTGCTGGTAATATTTTTTTTTAAAATGCATTGCTGGCAACCTTTGGTTTTCAAAAATATATTGCTGGTAATAATTTTTTACAAAGTATTTCTGGTATTAAAACCTATTTTTACACTTTCACAGTGTTTTGAATGCTTTTTACCTAAGTTTTGGGGTTAACTATTTGAACTATTTGCCCATAGCTGGGACCCTAACAGGCGCTACCACCCCGGGTCAGGGTGGACCTGGAAACACCAGCAATTAAGAGGTGCTTCCACGATCCTCAAATCCTCCCGATCAGAGGCCCTGCAGTTGGACGTACTTTATCGTCCTACCCAGGAGGCGGACGTACTTTATCGTCCTACCCAGGACGCGTTCGAGAACGTAACTAACATTTTACCTTTTTTCATTTCTCTTCCTTATTCCAGATCTTCCTATACTAAATGCGTCATCTTTCCTTCTCTCAATTTGGCATTGAAATCTCTTACCAAAACCGTGTCGTTGGTTTTCTCTTAGGGATGTGCTTGTAAAATCTTCCAATTTCCTCGCGTCAGACTTTTGAATTTGGTGCAAACAGTTGAATGAATTTCACGGTGTATTTTTTGTACAATCTTATTACGGCCATCTTGAGCTTTCGTACTCACAAAAAAAAAAAAAAAACAAAAAAAAAAAAAACAGTGTCTCAAAATGACGGTTTTCCCTTGACACCGCTATTATTTTAACTACCTTCACTCTTCGGTAATGTTTATCGTTTTAAAAATCGGTGATTAGAATTTAAATAAAACCTAAACAGATGATGAAAGTGAATTTATAAATATCTTTATGATTGCCCATTAAGAGTCACGTGACCTGCCAAGCTACTGTGCATGCAAATTAGAAAGGAGGCGGGAAAGTTAACCTAACAAAAGAATTGTAATGAAGCGTTTTTCTATCTAAATGGTATCCATGGTAATGAAATGGTTGAGGATTCTTGTCTCTGGCAAAGGATTAAATGCTGAAGAGTATATATATTGTTTACGTTCCTTTATTTCAAAACTGTAATCTAAATGCTCAGGTCGTTATCGCTCCGAAAATAATTTTACTTGAATAACACAATAATTTAATTATAAATATCACCAATAATATAAATAACAAATAGCAGTCATTTTTAATTTTTATATTGAATATACAAATTATCTCCTTTAAGCAAGAACGCTATGTTAGTTACAATATAAAACATATTCCGCTCAATATAAATGATAAAACTGAATTTTTTTATATGTACGAGGTTTGATCAAAAAGTATCGGAAATGTTGCTATAAAAGAAAACTACAACACATATATTCGGCATTTAATCTCCTTCGAAATAGTCCGCTTCTGTAGTCACACACTTTATTCAACCTTGTTTCCACTGATGAACATTCCTGGAACTCCTTATTTGGGATAGCGAGCAGCTGCCTCGTCGCATTCTCTTGGATTTCTATTGTCGTCTTGAAATCTTGTTCCTTTCAAGTGGTATTTGATTTTTGAATACAGTTAAAGGTCGCAATGGACGAGATCTGGGTAAATGGTGGTTTCCGGACCTGAGGAATGTTGTGTTTAGCCAAAAACTGTTCCGCAAGATATGGTCACTGATGGACTATCTGTGGTATGGTGAGACGACCACACTCTACACACTTTCCTTCAAATCACTGCTATAAACAACGGAAGCGAGAACGTTATAACTTAGTGTGTATGCGCGACAGGAGTCAAGGTCAAGTGACTTCACTATGCGTACTTTAGCTCCGTTACCATAACTACAGTCTCGATACTTTTTAATCAGCCCTCGTATACCGCAGTTCTATTTTATATCTACGCACAAGAGCAGACAACACACTTTATAGAGTTAATCATGCGTCAGAGTTTTGATGGACACACACAGAGATTTTTAACTTTATTTTACTAGCCCCAAAGCCGCACCTCGGGCAGACTTTAGGTTAGCTCCTGTGGAGGCCTTTTACTTTCAGCGTTCCTATGTACGTAAAAGTCATAAGAAGTTAGAAATAACAAAACTATTTTATCTTTATTCGCCACCTTAATTCGGCATAATCTTTCTTCCTATACGCAACCGATCTTCATAGTTTGTTTACATTTTGCGCGCAATGTTTCTTTTCTTTTAAAATTACCATTCTTCATGATCCCTATACATAAAGTCCCTCTTGAAAAACATTAGGGAGTCCGAGCTATGTAATATTTCGAATAGGACAGTACGCGAGCTAGGAAAAGAAACCAAAAACATATGATCAACGTACCGTGCCCCTCTCTTAAATTTTAATTACGGTTTAATTAGACGATACCAATTGCAGTTGCGATGAAAAGCGAAATTAAAGTTTAATCTTTAATAAAGAATTGTTTTTTTTTAACCTTTCACTCTGTTCGGTATTTAAATTTAACTTTAAATCATTTATTTATTTAATTTTTAATCGTAACTACAGTAGTTACTGCCTGTTACGACAGATTGTTTATGATTCACCGAGGTCAGAAAACAGACGAACGGACGGACACACGTACACTGCGCTTGATTTATATAGATTACATGGGTTTCTGGTGCCGATGAGAAACAGATAGCTTCTCTCAGGTTCTGAAATTGCATACAATCACTAATTGTACTTTTGTTTTCACCATATTAATCCAGGCTTACGTAGAAAATATTTTCTAACTTGTTTCTTTTTATATTTCAGAAACCCTCAGTGATATTACTCGAGAAATCTTGGATGTCAAAGTTCGAAATGTATTGTTGTCAGTATCGATGTACTCGATATGGTTAAAGATTTAATGTAAAAGAAAATAAAATCGGTTTCATATGACATGCGAAACACGTGCTCGTGGTTCTCAGAATCGATCAGCGCACTCCAGGAAATAAAAAGAATTGATTATAGATTTCTGATCGACCCCCCGACCCCGACTCCACACACACGCACTTTTACCGAGAATCAGAAGTCGATGTTATTAAAGAAAATCCAATCAATCTCTGCTATTTGATCAATAACCAATAGATTTTCGAAAGAAACGCATAGTGGGAATCATGTCCCTTGTTCTTTATTAACTTGTCTTCAATTGCCAATGATTTGCAGCAAAAGAGTTTAACCCTTTCGCGTCCACCGTTCGCTTCCTGAGATCACGGAATCGGGTAACATTATGTTCAAGGATTTACTCTGGAAGTAGTCTTGGTTAGAAATTTTTAAAAAAAATAGATTCATCTTACAACAGGCAACTCGTTGGAAAGAAGAAAAAAAAAATTGACGTTTAACAAACAACTCCGCTCCCACGAGTTCATTTTTTTTTTTAATAGATCGTATTTCTGAAATTCATTATATAAGACAATGAAGAGTCGACATGATTAATGATGGTTAGAAGACGACTATTAAAAGAAAGGAAAATTTTAATCTTTAGAGTCGAATAGATCGTGAAGGAAGCGCCCGTTCACACCCACCGTCTCCATCCTAATTAGGGAACAATCCATAAAGTTCAGAAAATACACTGATGCATAAAAAGAACCACCAAGATAAAAGCAATCAAATAAATGAGATAGTCTTGTATTATTTCGAACTCATCTTGGTTGATATAGATGTTATTATAGGCAAAACGTTTCGACAATGTACTCTCTGGTCATCATCAGGTCTCCATTAACTGGCTGAGATATCTTTTCATTATTGTGATATTTTATCCCTGTGATATCATTTATTGTTCGTTCCTGTTGAATTAGCGCGTCACTACCAGAGTCAAGGACTGAACTCATCTCATTATGAAAAAGCGATACAAACCCATCATCATAACCAAATGGCAAAACCATCTGACACTGAATATAAAAGGCTCCAAAAATACACTAATGTCCTTGTAGATGACAGTAACACAAGTAAAGGTTGTTCTAATAACTTGGACCGATTTTAAATGTGAATCAAGTTTAAGCATCCTGTAATTTTTTTCTTTTTCTTTTTTCACGCATAATTGGCATGACTTAAATAACATGATCCAATAGAGAAATAAATAAATTTTCACCAATGACACTGATTTATTTACTGCTGACTTTGATCCATCTTATTGAAACACCCTTATATATAATCCTTCTTAATGAAACACCCTTTACAACCACATCCTATATCCACTACGGAACTGTCCGGAAGAACATTGATGTGTTTTTGGAGCCTTTTATATTCAATCTCAGATGTTTTGGGAGTTTTTTTCTGGGGGGGGTACATTTGTTTATGATGGCGGCTTCGTATCGCTTTTCATATTTTAGTATTTCATTTTTGAGATGAGTAATTGTCAATATTCTTGTAATATTTCGAATTATTATTCTCATCTTGGCTGATATACGATGTTATTATAGAGACAACGTTTCCACCATGTAGCAAGAATACTGACAATTACTCATCTCAGTAATGAAATACTAAATGATAGGGAGTTGAAACAATTGTCTTGGATGAAAGAGGCTTCAATGGTTTGATGGGGTCAGTGGACGGTTACACTTAAGTATAAGCATCGTAAGTACCGATTCGGAGATGGACATTAGTCAAATGCAAAAAGAAATTGGCAATATAAGAAAATAGAAAAAAACTGTTTATCAAAATATACAGCGGGCTTGAATGCTTTTTATCCGAACGTGAATTTTTAGACATGATAAATTTTCAATTAGAGAGAATAAAAGTTTTTCTCCTTGGATTTTTCAGTGATAACGTTTGCCTCTTAACGACTGCGCGTGCCGGAAGCTACTAGGAATGATCAAGCGAAAACAAATTGGGAGTCTCACTGTCTCTCTTTCTCTCCTCTATCTCTCTCTCTCACACACACACTCTCTCTCTCTCTCTCTCTCTCTCTCTCTCTCTCTCTCTGTGTGTATTTCTATTTCCAGTCAAATCCATTACATTCACTTCCGTGCTAATACCCTTGGGAAAGGTATGTATCCTCTTCTTCTCCTCCCAGCTATGGGTAAATAGCAGGACAGACGGGGTTCTATAGCCTTGGATGGCAACTGGTCTACTATAGAAAGTAATGGCAATCTACCGCGGGAAAAAATCTACCTCATCAGTCATGTATCGAAAGATACATGATCGCCTAAGCGTGTATCACGCATGGCACATAAACTGACTGAGTCAGTAAAATTTCCCTAGTTAGGGTAACAAAGGCATTCAATTCAGATAATGTGCGTTGTGTTGAAAACCTTTCTCCTGGTGAGAAGACAAACTGACAGATTGTTTTTCAGCGGGTGGCAGAGAAGGGCCAATTAGTTTATTGGTCCCAAGGAATGGAAACGGACGTGACGGCGCAACTGATTCGGTTGACTTCCAAACAACAACAATGGTCAGCAAACACCTGTTCGATACCGAATGTAAAAATTTGGCAGAAGAATCACGTAGCTACAACCACAGCATAACAACAAAAGTCACAATCTCAGGAAATATGAAATCATAAAAGAGTAAATACAGATATTTACGAAGCTCAGCTAAGTTTGACACAACTATCACGTTATGAGGATTCAACTGTTTTATATGGTAATCATGTCAGCTAAACAAGATCGTTAACCATTACTCCAAGATAAAGCATCCAAAATAGTCTATATAGATAAATAAATGCAGATGTCCCCTAGAGCTCTACCCTTGGAACTACTAGTACCTACTTTTCATCAACGATCTCCCTGATATCAGTTCTTAACTCAGTATCTCTGCGGTTGACGCAACTATTTGCTCATGTCTTAATAGTGAGTCTGATCAGTTCAATAAGGTGAAATTGGCAGCTGACCTTAAAAGTGACCTAAAATCTGCTGTTAACTGGGGCAAGGAATGACTTGCTAATTTTAATATCTCCAAAAAACTACTTTTTATTAATCATCTGAGAGACTCTTTTCCGCCTGCCATCAGCCTGGCTGATGCTAACCTCCAGGAAAGTGACATGCAGCTTCCCAGGCTAACGTTTCCTGATGACATGAAGTGGAAAGATTATATTGAATCAATTGCTAGATCTACTGCTAGGAAAGTTGGTTCACGGTGTCTTAAGAGACAATCGCTTCACTTATTTGGCCACCCTTCAAGGTCTTTTTCACATAAACGCAGGTGTTTCGCAGGGTGCTATCCTTGGACCTACGTTGTTTGTAATTGTTAGAAGTGATCTTCCTGATGTCATCTCTTCTCAATTTGGTGTCTATGCTGATGCTATAATCATTTACTCCTGTCTTAACAGTAAGACGAATCGGTTCGATAAGGTCAAATTGGAAGCTGGTCTAAAAAAATGACCTACAATCTGTTGTTAAATGGGGCAAGCAGTGACTTGTTAATTTTAACGCCTCAGAAATTAAATTGCTGTCTTTTAGTAATCTGAGAGAATTCTTTTTATCTTCCATCAGCATGGCTGATGCTAATCTCCAGGAGAGTCTTCTCAGACTAATGTTTTTATCTGACATGAAGAGAAAAGAATCAATTGCTAAATCTGCAGCTAGGAAAGTTGGTTCACTATATCGTGCTAAACAATTTTTTCTCGCCAGAATTCCTCTTACATATTTATAAGTCTACCATTCTTCCTTACTTTGAATATTGCTGTCGCATCTGGTCATTTTCTCCTGCTATTTTTTAGAGATTCTTGATAAAATCTAAAGAAGAATCTGCAATGTTATTGGTTCTGACCTCGTCTTCAGTCACTTTCACACTGCCATAACATAACTTCCCTTTGCCTTTTCTATAAATACTTTCATTATAATTATTCTAGTGAACTTTCCTCTAGGGTACCTAGACTTTATGAATTTAAACGCAGTAGCAGATTTGCGGCTAGGTCTCATCATTTTACAGTTTAACTGGCTAGATGTAACTGTAAGTTCTATGCTAACAGTTTCTTCTATCGCACTTCTCACTTGTGGAACTCTCTTCCGGTTTCTTGCATCCCAGTCTACTTTGATCTTCAAAAATTTAAATGCAATGTCAATCGTTATCTTCTATCGTCTCAATTTTTGTTCTTTTATTTTTCTCTCTCCTTAATAATAGTTTTTCTCAGTAACTTCTTGCGTCTTAGTGGGTTTATTGACTTGCTTGTGGTGAAATTATTTTTTTTAATTATTTTAGCACGGTATAAATAAGGAAACAAGTGCGTATATTGTTTAATAACTTTCACTCTATACAAGGCTTGAGAGCCACTCAAAGTCGAAGGCTACATTCGAAATAGTAAAGCTGAATGAGATGTACGGGGGGATAGCGAAAAATGTCGTATGAAGCGAAGATTATGAGGATAGGGTGGAAAGATAACGACTTGAAAAGGTCAAGATTGAAGTATTCAGGGAAGCAATTACGCCGGAGTCTTTTTCTCAAAATGGCAATACTTGGAAGAAAAGCTGTCTGAATAAACTTTCTTACAATTTAAACACGGAGAAAATTAGGATGATTCAACTCTGTGGAAGTGGCATGACGTGTCCTACCCGGTGGAATTAACAAAAAAATCGAGCTCATCTGAACATTTGCAGCAGGAAAAGCGACAAAACAGCGACAGGCTGCATCTGCCGGGAAGTGGTTGCAGAGTAGAAAAGAAGTCATCACCCACAAGACCGCACAAAGTAAGGCTTGAGCAATGCTTCATTTTTTGTTGTTTTTTTTTTATCTTTTTTTTTTAATCAGTTTACCCCAAGCAAAACAATAATGCCACCAAGACGCAAGGGGGCCACTGAAAGTGACAGAGAATGAAAAAGACTTTAGAAGGAACAGGAAACCCAATCCTAAAGTGGGAGCAAGGGATAAACCTCTACTCCTGTTCAAAAGACCGGGGAGGGGTGTGAACGTATTTCCTCCTATTGAGATAGGAAAAAAAGAAGTAAATAGTAAATAAAATTTCAGAGTTTAAGTGAAGATGTTAGAAGTATAGTGTTAAAGTAGAATTTAGAAGAAACTGGAAGCACAATCCTAAACAGGAAACAAGGGACAAACCTGTAGCCCTTTTCAAAAGACTAGTTCAGGGATATTATCTAATCAGACTCTTATAAAGATAAAGCATAGCTCAAGGGACCACTTCCTGGAAAGAATGAGCCAACCATTTTTTCCAACATCTTTAACAATGGATTTTATATGAGATCCCCTTGAGATACTGAACTGGCTTTCAAAATACAGAGCCTCATTGAAAGTGATAGAAAATAAAATTACATCAATCTGGAGGCCGATTATGTGCTCGGTGTCGTATGCATGGAGATAGTACAGGGAGCGATGGATAAATTGTCGTCTAAAAACGCAAAAATGAAAATAACACTCACATCTCATTTTAACAGATATACAGGTTGCGATGGATAAATTGTCGTCTCAATGGCACCAAAAAAAAAAAAAAATGAAAATAACACTCACATTTCATTTTAATAGATATATTTTCCGAGTTGCCGTACCTTCGTAATTACCATTAAACTCGTCCAACGCTTTCCGAATCCTCCGCCCTGTTCTCAGATTGACTCGCAAACACTCTGAAATGGAGCTTCTGGAACGAATGCCAAGCAGTACATGAGGCTATTTCCAAATTTCTGGCGGAGTATATTGCGCCATGGTGCTCTTTTACTCATTGACGGTGCTTAACTGACCCCACTATACTGTGCAGTCGCTAAAATAAAAACAAACAACGCGAATGCGCGAAATTAAAAATATAAAATGTTGACAATTTACCCATCGCACCCTGTATATATATTTATAAATGTCTTTGACATCTTGTGTTATAGTAGCACTCATACAAGTGCACTCACTGTGTCTGAGTTTTAGAGTGTGACTACCATAAGGTTCAGACAATGTACAGAGTGACCAGTAAAAATGCAATAATTTCAGAAAGAGATGTTGTTCCTTTCTGCGGTAGACTGGTTGCCATCGAAGTCTGTCCTGCTATTCAACCCATAGCTTGGAGGAGAAGAGGTGGATTCCTACTTTTCCCAAAGGTATTTATGCGTAAAGTGAATATAACGAAACCGACTGGAATTCGAACTCGGCTCTCCGATTTCAAATTCCGAGACGATATCCATTGCACCACAACGTCCATGTCGATGATCAGTTTGGAATGCAATGCGTCGGTGGTGCTTCGAAGTTGTCAAATAAACTTTCATTCCCCAGTAAGCCATATGCTGGACGACCGTTTAGTTCAAACGCTTGACAAGAAGGACACATTCTAAAGACAACGGTGGCAGGCTGCACGGCGTCCACAGCACAGATCGGGACACCACCACCACCACCACAGCACAACAGAATCATTCACGCCTCCGACAAGGTTATCTAGGGATCGAATTTTCACTCTGTAGTGTTCATGTAGAAAGAAAGCTTGGAGAATTTGACACTCAGATGGCATATTGAAGGCAAGACGGACAAAAGAAAACAAGTAACCTCCTTTTTCTTTAATCAATTCAACCCCAAACAAGGCGATAATGCCACTAAAACGCAATGGGGCTACAAGGAGAGAAAAAGAAATTAAAAGATTTTAAAAGGAACCAGAAACCCAATTCTATACAGGAAACAAGGGATAAATATCTACTCCTGTTCAAAAGACAGAAGAAGAGTGAGAACCGGGCGATAGGTGAAGCTATCTACTCCTATTTCCTAACGAGCTTGTGTAAATGGATGACAGAACAGGGACTATGAGGGATAGTAAGAAGACAAATATTGCTAAGATCTACAAATGATAGGAAGTTGTGGAGAGCCATGACCAACCTATTTAATGAGCTTGTGTAAATGGATGACAGAACAGGGATTATGAAGGATAATAAGAAGACAAATATTGGTAAGAGCTAGGAATGATAGGAAGTTGTGGAGAGCCATCAACAACCTACTTAACGAGCCTGTGTAAATGGATGACAGAACAGGGATTATGAAAGATAGAAAAGAGACAAATATTGGTAAGAGCTAGGAATCATAGGAAGTTGTGGAGAACCATGACCAACCTACTTAATGAGCCTGTGTAAATGGATGACAGAATAGGAATGGGGATGGATAGGGAAAGAGTTAGAAAGCATAGGAATTAGTGTTCACAAATGACATCACAAATTCTTTTGTATGCGCAACAAAGTGCTCACCATAGACCTAGGGAGCGAAATCTAATATATTTGACCAAAGTACACAGGTCCAAGTCTTGACATCACGATGCCAAACGTTACAATTCTTTGATTGTCTTTGATATTTCTGGAAGGGACGATGAACATCTCTGCGTACAGCCAGAACCTTGTTCAGTCTGTTCTTCTCTCATTCTTTCAACAGGAAAGCGATAACCTGTTTCCTGCGGAATAATGCCTGCTCACATGTTACCCAAGCTACTAAAGATGCTCTGCTAAGTGTTTTACAATTTCCTTGGACTGAAAAATCACTAAACATTGACCATGTATTGGATATGATGGGACGACACCTGACACACTAAGTTAGCCCACCTACAGCTCTTACTTTATTCCTTCTGTACAATCGTATGCATGCAAGAATACAAGCATGAGTTAAGGCTAACTGGGATGTTCAAAATATTAATATAGAGCCTGTGTATTGTTGAATGATCCTTATTTATAAACCAGTGCATGTATTGATTTGTGTGTGAACATTTACTGTATTCCAGTGATATTTCCTTTAGGTTAGGCCACTGATCAAGCGATTAGAGATTTTGAGGAGGGTGGAACCACCTCTTAATTGCCGTTGTTCCCAGGTCCACCCTGCCCCGGAGTGGTAGTACCTGTTAGGGTCCCAACTATGGGAAAATATTGAATCCTTAAGCAAAAACAAAACATTATCAAAATGTGAAAGTTCATATCTGTGGTAAAACACAAGCAACACATTTTGCATAAGAAAATTACCGGCAATACATATTTACAGTAAAATTACCAACAGTACAGGTTTATAGCGAAGTTACCAACGATACATAGTTACAAATAAATTACCAACAGTACAGGTTTATAGCGAAGTTACCAACGATACATAGTTACAAATAAATTGGCAAAAATACATTTTCTAGCAAAATGACCAACGATACATTTTATCTGGAATTGAAAACATAAATTGCATATATTTAGTTAAAGCCATAAAACTGCGTTCAAAACATTTATATTTCGGTATTAAATTACCCATAGAGGTGTTGATATGCCAAAATAAACCAAATAAACCAATCAACCAAACCTTTACGTTTAATCATTAGTAAATTGGAACATATATCCTAAGTGAAGTAATTTTATTTTCTGTGAGTATATATATATATATATATATATATGTGTGTGTGTGTGTGTGTGTGTGTGTGTGTAAGGGTGGTTGATTCCTAAGTATGATGCCCAAGCTCGTGACGTCTTTAATAGTGGACAAAGAAATATATTTTAATACGTATTGAGTACGGGTTGTCCCCCCACCCCAACTAAAAAAATCCACATCACTTGAAATGTGAATATCTGAGTAACTTTTTGTTCCAGGTAAACGAAATAGGTTTCATGTTAAATAATAAAAAGATTTTATTTCTCAAAATTCGAAGAAGATATTCAAAGGGTTATAGATATTATAATCAATTTCACAAAAGCTTCACACGTGACATCAAAGTCGGTAGTCCAGCTCCTGCCAAACACGATGTAGCATGTTTTGCGTAACATTCTCCAGCGCTTCAGTCCTTCTCTGCTTATGTTTCTCTAGGCAATAAGGGGGATATAGACCTGTCCTTTTACATAACCCTATAGAAAAAAAAATCACAAGATATCAAGTTAGGTGAACGTGGTGGCCATTTCAACAGCACATTGTCATTATCACTTGCACGCTTAATCCATCTTCCTGGACGATTCAAATTGCGATAAGTTGGCACAATCAACTTAGTTTTTACACAGTTTGTTAAAATTTTAGATCATTTGAGTGAGAATTGCTTATGTTACTAGACTAAAAAATGATATCTTGTTTTGGAAGGACATTCTCTAGTATACAAAGTCTTGTTCAAATGTGCTTGGTGACAGTATCGTGTCGGCATTGAGTAATAGCAAACTTTAGTGAAAAACACTACTTCCGAGTTTTGTTTTGTTTTGTTTTTTAAGCATTCCCCCCAGCAAGGAGGGAAGCCACTAGCACGCAAGGTGGTACAGAGAGTTGGAGCGAGAGCAAATAGGAGTGATAGAGGAAAGGATGAAGAGAAGGATAGGGGATAGATCAGGGAATCTGGAGACGTCGATTGACATTACATTTGAATAGTTGGAGATTATAGCTATCGGGGAAACAGGAAAAGGAGAGGGAGTTCCACAGGCGAGAAGTGCGAGAGATGAAGCTATTGGAGTAGAAGAGACGGCTACATTTAACAGTTTCGACAGTGAAAGGGTGAGAGCGAGATGCCAGCCTAGTAGAACGCTTAGTTGAAGCTGATAATGTTTCACGCCAAAAGACTGCTCGCCAATCAAAAGTAATGAAATGTTGCAAGCGCAGTAACAACAGATCTGCAAAATAGAACATGGAGAGAGAATTTTCATTACAATGCAGACTTTGATTATAACAATAAAAGGCACAAATAGGGAATTTCCCGAAATGCACAGTCAGTGTACTCGGTGTGTCATCATCGTACGTCTGGTTGTTCTCAAAATAGAAACAGGCGGTGAAAGGTCAACATTTTTCATTCTGATGTCAAAGTTGAAGTTTCCTGTGGGCAATTGAATCAAACGTAAACCGGACACTTTCTTTACGGACGAAATTAAAAAGAAATGAATAGACTGACTGGGAAAATGTGCAAAACAAAAATGGCGGTTATTTGGAAAAGGATAAATGAATTTCTTTCGTTTTGATATCAGTTTCATTATTCGATCTGGTCTAAAACTTTTCTTGTAGAATTGGAAACCTTACTTATCAATCAACTCTCATAATTTTGAAAAGAAATGAATCTATTTAATTCTGATACTAGTTTCATTATTCGATCTGGATAAACTCTCTGCATCTGACGAGGCTATATCGAAGGGCAGAGTCTCGTCTCGGGAAACAGCTACCCGACACCGTTTTATACGGGATCTACGGAGAATTTTTGGCCGAAACCACGGGCTCTGATACCCCCACATTAAATTCGGCCTTGTGCCGCATTTGACCGCGTGGGTAAATTGGAGATTCATTGAGGAATTCACTTCTAGCAGTTGAATACTTCACATACGCGCCGCTGGCAAATCTTATATGTGTTGTACTTGTCCTAACCTTTCTTTTATTACAAACCTTCGTATGATTATTCTATTCAAAAACCTTCCCTAGGTTACAACATTTTGGCGACGAGGATTAGCCAAAATTACAACAGGTTTCTTGATTTTAGGATAAGGGCTTCCAAAATTTGAAACCTGATTTTCATTAGAACGCCAAAAACGGGCAAACAAATACGGAATATTTGATGTGCGCGTAGCGAAGCGGTTATCAACTCGGGAAGTAGGGATGGCGTTAATAGTTCAATTTCCAAACGAGACCGTTGCGTTCACTTTCGCATAAATACTCTTGGGGACGGTACGAACTCATCTCTTTTTTTCCCGGCCTCAGATGTGGGCGAATAGCTGGGCAAAGTGGTCACTCTTTGGTTGGCAACCAATCAAGGTGAAGGACAACTGAAATCAAGATGGGAATTGTCACGAAAACCACAGTTGCACCACCTAGCTGGAGTTCAATAAACAAAAAGAGTAATTCTTCTATCTGGTCTAAAACTTGTTTTATAGGATTGGTAATCTTACTTGTCAATCAGCATTTGTAAGTTGCGCACCTTAGATAATCAACAATTTGTGCACAAACTGCTGTGTGTTTTTTTTTCTTTTTTGAAGAATTATTCTCTGTCTCAGAGAAAATTGAAGCCTTATTCAAAAGATACGAAACCTCCTTGAAACAGACCTTTTTTTTCCTATGGTTTCAACCACCGTCCGTGAAAAAAAGAAACCCCCAGAGAGAATTACATGGAAACGCAGGAAGTGATGTTACGAAGTGATGTTACAAACGACTCAATCACAAGGATGTATCTTCTAAAGACCCCCTCAATTTAGAAATCTATTCTCCGGCTCTCAGACAAGTGGTGGCCCTACTGAAGCGATTGAAGGACTCCTTTTCGACAACTACTCTACTACCGTCAGTGAGAAATAATAAATAAATGAGACACGAAATTTGGTCAGCTAACTTCCTTCACTGGATGAAGTCATGGAAAATGAGCAGAAATATATGAAATAGTTTCACAAGACTGGAACCTATAGCCATTGTAGAAAAGCATGCTTTTCCCATATAGGTCTCCCCAACAATATGAAACCGACACAGGAAGCCGCACCTACCAATCTTTATTTTTGAAGCCATGACATGTGTAGCATTGCAGACACCAGTTTCGTTCTCAGGGTGAAGCTTCTTCCAGTCAAACGTTTGTGGCTTTAAAATAACTCTTTGGCCACATCGTCACCCACAGAATAAAGCCATGATACTTTTTGTAGCAGTAAGCAAATTTTATTTTGGTTGTAACCTACTGCTATAGACGAGCGAAGCAGAGATGGAACGTAGCAAGGTGGGTGAACAGTCTAACGGGCGTGTCTTCCCTTTTGCGTCGCTGCGAAACGGACTCTTATTACTCTCCGTGAGTTCTCTGTTTTCGGCTGGTCGTGACCTCTGTCTTATAGCGAATATTGTTCTTTGTCTTGTCATCATCTTTGACTAAAATTATAATTTATCGTCATTCAGTGACCTTCTTTGCCAGCGTCGTTTGTCATGGTCCTTGTGGGCTCCAGTTCATTTAGCCGATAATCATCAAGGCAAACAAATATCTGAAACAATTTTTGTCACAAGTCAGATGTTTCCATTTAACAAGACATCGGCTGACACTGAAATCACTTTCTTTTAAATGTACCTTGTCCCTTTATGACGTAGGCGATCATAGCACTCCACTTCCCCCTATCCATTGTAGTTCTCAATAGGTTTCGTTCCTCGGCCACCTCCCCCAGACCACGTTCTGTCATCCACTTGCTTAAACCTGCCAGCTATGTCACGCGTTGCTTTCCCCTGTCTCTCTTTCCCCCCATTCGACCTGTGAGTATTAGATTCTCCAGGCCCTCTTTTCTTATTACGTGTCCCAGAAATTTCAGTTACTTTTCCTAATCTTATGTATAAGCCTCCTCCTTGCTTGCTTGCCTCCTCTCCAAAACCTCATCGTTGCTCACACGCAGGTCCATGAGATCTTTAGCATCAGTTTCCTTCTGTAAAACCATACCTCCGTTTGAGAAAACCGCCCAATATTCGCTGCCGTAAAGGAGGACATACTACACATCACAAATTCAGCATCGCTTAGGCGAGAGAATCTTGGGATTTTCCCGGTTGCCTGTCTGTGCTTGTGCTTGGCAGGGCACAGAATGGAATAAATTAACCCAAGGCTAGAAATAACTTTAACAGCTATTATTCGTAGTCGAAAGAGAGTGCAAAATAGTGGTATTTTGTTGTGGGAAAAATTAGAGTTTCCCAGCTAATAGAGCTCTTCTCTTGAGTAGATGTTTCGAAGAGAGATTTCTCCACTTGTTCCCATGAGGAACGAGAAATCTCAGTTTCTTCTGCAGCATGGCTTGTCAATGCTTCTTCGAGATAGCGGCCGCTGTAAAGGAAAAGTTGAAAAAGAGGCCAAATAAGGCTCGGTTAGCGTTTTTATGAGTTTTGGGACTTCCAGTTGTTTACAGACGATTACTTCCGTTGCTGCTACTGCTGAATCGAGCAAAGTAAGGAAGACCACACATGCCACAATAGCCAACAAGTGAGATAGTTATTGTAAAAATGAATATTTTAAGACTGGTTAACAGAGTTAACATAAAGACATATATTGAATCTAAAAAAATTCTTATAAACTTATCATTTTTGAGGATTACTATGCTAGTGCTTAAAATACAATTATACCATACGTGTAAAATAGAACAAAAACATTACAAGGTAATTGTGTAATTATTAATTTAAGTTATATAGACCACGCCTTCAACCCGGAAAAATACATACGCTTTTTTCGTTCGCTTTCTTTACTTTCACTTTCACTATTTTGGTCGGCTCATGATTCATGAAAGATGAATGAGAAACTATTTATTGCGAGGCAATTATCTTCAACTGGGTGTGAACCTTGCAATTAGCTAAAGGTATTAAATATCACAGTTTAAAAAAAAAGTCTGCCAAGGAGAAAGAAAAAGTTGGAGGAATGTTTGCGTAGTGTCTTTCCTTCGTAGTATAGTATGAAGTACCCCCCCCCCACACACGCAGGATTCCAGGGTTCGATTCCTCATCGAGAAAGAAAAATTATTTGATTTTTAAAGACTTGAGCTATTAGCGACATCGATAATGTCATTACCTTTGCATTTTCTCTATCCCGTGGCTTGTCCGTGGGGAAACTTCTGCGGCCGACCGCTGAGCGACGTTACAAAGAGCAGTATAAAAAAACAATCGCGAAGCATCCGCCCCCTCTCTCTCTGTCACCCTCTCTCTCTCTCTCCTCCTCCTCTTTCTCTTCCCCCTCTCTATCTCTCTCACTTTCTCTCTCTCACCCTCTCTCTCTCTCTCTTTCTCTCCCTCCTCCTCTTTCTCTTCCCCCTCTCTATCTCTCTCACTTTCTCTCTCTCTCTCTCTCTCTCTCTCTCTCTCTGTGTTTATTAATAACATCTTGCCGTAGGGACAAGATATGTCTTTTAGTCTCCAACGAACCACGTGTCGTATTGCAAGCAACACAACATGCGGACGCCCTAGGCCAAGAATATGCAGCCCTTGGCATGCGTGCCAAATACGGCACGCCGATACATGTTTATGACACGCGAAACATTCGATTCAGTATTTGTCTATATTTCTGAGATGAGGTATTATGTACACTATTTACATTATTCGGACTATTGTCCTCATCTTTGTCGCCATATTTATTACAACGTTTCGACCCTTCAGTATCCGTCTATATTTCTGAGATGAGGTATTATGTAGAATATTTACATTATTCGGACTATTGTCCTCATCTTTGTCGCCATATTTATTACAACGCCTTTATCCACTGTGCCATGTGTCCTTGATAGTTAGATCCAGTGACAGGACCCAAAGAGTGTGAGTTCAATACCCGGTTAAGGTGGTGGAGAACTTTGAGAAGGGAATTAACAGGGGATTATTGATAACTGACATCCGTTAGACATGGCACGTGGAACTAGAACTGTCTACCCCAGTGAGCGAAATAACGGGTTCATTTCGACAGAAGGCCGGGGCGTACAACGGCCGAAACGTTGTGATAAATATGGCAACAAAGATGAGGACAATAGTCCGATTAATGTAAATAGTGTTATTAGATTCACCTTTTACTTATTTTTAGTCTTTCTCCTCCTTTCATTATTTATCATTGTCTCATGTATTTTTATTTTCTGCCCTTTACACATTGTGCAGAATGTCACAATCATCAGCCAAAGAAATGATGTCATTCAAATGAAGAGGATATTAGAGAATTTAAAGTAGATTAGACTCAAAAATTTTACATGATTAAGAAAGACAATAACGCCTTATATATTTTTTGTTCCAAAACAATCATTTGTAGGGCTTCTTCTGTAAAGAGACCTTTTGAAAATGTTACTAAGGACTTAAGTAATAAAACTGAGGAGGAAGAAAGAAAATTAATTTGTAGTGAACTGTGCAAGACAAAAAAAATTGATACTTTTATGAACTTTCTTTAAGGTAGGCCCAGTTCCAACTTAGTTGCTACTAGTTTTGAGGTTTCAAAAGTTATTGCCCATTCAGCAATGGGGAGTGTATTAAAGAAACTTGGCGCCTTTTCTTTTTGACATTTTTTCAGAAAAGGAAAAAAATTATTCAGCGCATTAAAGATTTGTCTGTGAGTAGGAAAACAGTTAAGGGTAGGATACTTAAGTTGGAAAGGAATGCAGCTGAACAATTGACAAAAGATTTGTCTTCATGTTAGTTTTTTTCTGTTTGTGTTGATAAAAGTACGGACATTACATCATCAGTTAGACATATTTTCTCGATTTTATTGTGGTGATGAAGTATGTGAAGAGATGGTTGCCTTTGTAACACTACCTGAGGGTACTCCTGAGGCTGAAATATGTAAAGCAGTTGTGAACGAATTATCTATTCGACAAATTCACATTTCAAAAGTAGGACCTGCCAGAAGCAGATGGTAACCCCAGCATGACTGGTGAGAAGACAGGATTTGTAAATCTGTAAAGATGTTGGTCATCCGCTGATAGGTCTTCATTGCATCATGCATGAGGAGGATTTGTGTGCAAAAGCTGATATAAAGGAACTTTAGGAAGTGATCCAAACAATTACCAAGGCTTTTAATTATATTTAAATAAAAGACAATTCCAAACCCACGTGATGTCAGACAATTCTTCGTAAGACTTTCGTTGGTCATTCCAAACCCACGTGCACGTGGATTTGGAATGACCAACGAAAGTCTTACGAAGAATTGTCTGACATCACGTGGGTTTGGAATGACCAACGAAAGTCTTACGAAGAATTGTCTGACATCACGTGGGTTTGGAATGACCAACGAAAGTCTTACGAAGAATTGTCTGACATCACGTGGGTTTGGAATGACCAACGAAAGTCTTACGAAGAATTGTCTGACATCACGTGGGTTTGGAATGACCAACGAAAGTCTTACGAAGAATTGTCTGACATCACGTGGGTTTGGAATGACCAACGAAAGTCTTACGAAGAATTGTCTGACATCACGTGGGTTTGGAATGACCAACGAAAGTCTTACGAAGAATTGTCTGACATCACGTGGGTTTGGAATGACCAACGAAAGTCTTACGAAGAATTGTCTGACATCACGTGGGTTTGGAATGACCAACGAAAGTCTTACGAAGAATTGTCTGACATCACGTGGGTTTGGAATGACCAACGAAAGTCTTACGAAGAATTGTCTGACATCACGTGGGTTTGGAATGACCAACGAAAGTCTTTACGAAGAATTGTCTGACATCACGTGGGTTTGGAATGACCAACGAAAGTCTTACGAAGAATTGTCTGACATCACGTGGGTTTGGAATGACCAACGAAAGTCTTACGAAGAATTGTCTGACATCACGTGGGTTTGGAATGACCAACGAAAGTCTTACGAAGAATTGTCTGACATCACGTGGGTTTGGAATGACCAACGAAAGTCTTACGAAGAATTGTCTGACATCACGTGGGTTTGTAAATTGATGTTTTTTGCATGAACATTTAAAAGATTCGGATATTAAATTACAAGGCTATGGTAAGGCACTTGATGTTATGTTTGGTTACATAAATGATTTCAAATGAAACTAGAAGTTTTTAAGAAGGATATAAACAATGAGATATTTACATACTTCCCAAACCTACAGAGGTATATCAATGATTTCCCAAAAGATGGCAGAACAGATCACCTATGTCTTCAAAAGCTGTTTGCAAACATCATCAAATCAACTGTTGAGCAGTTCTTAATGGAAAAATGGTTTGATAATTTCAGAGAACTGGAAGAGACAGCAGAATTCATTAAGTTTCTAGACACTATCAAACTGGATGAAGTAAACTTGCAAATGTTTTCGTGGAAGACATGGATGATTTTGAAATGTAGTTGATTGAATTTCAGAGTCGCTCAATTTGGATGCAGAAATCTGTTGACCTTAGAGTTGACTTGGAAAATATTGAAACGGAGCGATTAGAGATGGGAGTATTAAAGAGAGAGGTGCAGAAAATGAAGTATTAAGGACTTGGAACACAATTCTGGAAAAATTTGCCTGTTTGAAAAACCTTGCAACAACATTACTATCCATGTTTTCATCTACATATGTTTGTGAATTTTCGTTCTGTCATGAACATTGTTAAGTCTTGTAACTGGAGTAGACTGACGGATGAAACTGTTAGTGCATGCATACCTCTTAAGATTACTAAATATTAACCCGATAAAATATTTCTGTCATGAATGATGCAGAAGCCACATTGATAATATATAAAAAGAGTTAACAAGTTTTCTGTCTCTAGTTTTATCTGATGTTTTCTTTTGCAAGTGGCAAAGTTTCAGAGCTGTTTAAATGTAGTTTTGAAAGTAAATAGATATATTTTTATACATCATTTATAAGGGATTTAAAATCATCAAAAGATTATTTTTAATAACCTTTTACTTTTAATAACCTTTCATAAAATATATACTGGGAAAATGATGATTAATTAATAAAGAAAATAATTATGAATAAAAATGACAATAGGAAAACTGGTAATTGCTGACGCGTTTCGTCCAATGTGGACTTTATCAAAGCAAAAGCGTCAACAATTACCAGTTTTCCTATTGTCATTTTTATTCATAAATATTGTCTTCTCTACTGGTTAAATCGGAGAAATTTTCATACAAAGAAAATAATGTAAACGTTTTTGTTGATGTTAATAATGGTTAATAATGATGTTAATAATGGTTAATAGTGTTTTTAAATTGTATGGCAGTTACATTTATACTTGCAGGTTAATAAAAAATATCACCAAAAACTTTTTCGTAAAAACCTGTCATAATTTTTTCATTCAATCAGTTTTACACGATTTACATAATTTCTTAAAACAACGTGTCTTTACTGGTCGAGATGATTTTTTTATCATTTAAAAAAGTTCTTCACAGACGTAAGATATATCAAATAAAATGTTCTCAAAAAACTTTTGTTGGCACGTGGAAAGATTTTGTGTCAGAGATTTGACCGGTTTTGGCACGCATCCTCAAAAAGATTGCCCACTCCTGCCCTAGGCTGATAAATCTACCAAACCAACAAGGAACTTTTACGCACGCTGTATTTACTTATAAGAACATTTCTATATATATATATATTCTATTTACGCCTTTTTTTTATATCTGTTTATATTTCTGAGATGTATTATGTACACTATTTACATTATTCGGACTATTGTCCTCATATTTGTCGCCATATTTCTTACAACGTTTCGGCCCTTCAGTATCTGTCTATATTTCTGAGATGAGGTATTATGTACACTATTTACATTATTCGGACTATTCACCTCATCTTTGTCGCCATATTTATCACAACGTTTCGGCCGTTGTATGTTCAGATGATAGGAATGTCAAACTGAACCCTTTATTTCGCTCACTGGGGTAGACTGTTCTAGTTCCACGTGCCATGTTTAATGGATGTCAGTTATCAATTATCTCCTGTTAATTCCCCTCTCAAAGTTCTCCACCGCCTCAATCAGGTATTCACACTCTTTGGGATCTGTCACTGGATCTAACTAACGCCATGTGTTCTTGAGGACGTATGTGTATGAATTTCTGAGTATTATAAACCTAATGCCTTCAGTAATCATTTTTTACAAGTGTTCATAATACAATTTTTGCTGTTATCATTGCATGTTTTTTACCAGACCTCATATTGCAATTTTTGTTGTTATTATCACTTTTCTCTGGCACTCCTTATTACTGGTTCCCATATTGTATTCATTTCTATGCTTGGTCGGCTCAGGAAATTTTTGTGGCCTAGCATATGTGCTGATTTCTTAAGTTTACAAATTTTCCAATGATGTTTTTTGTCTATGATTTCAACCTGATCCCACAGAGGGCGGTGATCTCCCTTTTCTCTCCATATGTGGTCAGCCACGTTTGATTTTTCCACTTCCCCTCGTGTTACAGCTTTTTGGTGTTCTTGAAGCCTTACCTTAAGGGGGCGCCCTGTTTCTCCTTTATATTTCTTTCCGCAGCTGCACGGGGTAGTGTACGCAGTCTTTAGTCATGTTCTCCTCTATGGGGGGGGGGGTCTTACTTTGGAGAGATATCTGTGAAGTGTCGTTCAGCTTTTGAAGGTTGTCCTGGTGTTATATGGACCACAGATCCTTTGTATTTTCTCCGATAAGCCCGTCACATAAAACAGGCAGACGGTTTTCTGAGTGTTGTTGTCCTCATCTTGTACCCGCCTATCCCAGTTTTTGGGGGCTGCTGCCATGTATCCAGGGTAGCTGTTACGTTGTAGGGTACTGCATATACTGACCAATTCTTTATCTCAAGTCTACAACGAAGAAAAATCGAACTCACGACACGAGCGGCAGTAGGCTGCTAAGAATATCTCTACACTAGGCGCCAAATATTAGCTTCTGTATAAGTTTAGATTAAAAAAAAAAATAACGTCCGAACGAAATTATACAGGGTATTCTATAATGATGGAACGCAGCAAATATTTTGGATTCTAAAAATGACATCGGGAACCAAATATTTTTATTACATAACTGATATACAAGAGTTCAACACATTATCTAAGATTTTGCTATTTCCTACAGGTATCTGATAGCTCTTTTGCTGGTAATAGAGCCTCATAATGCCGTGGACACCAAAAGAAATTGTATATGTAATGGAAGCATACTTCACTAGCCAAAGATCCATTGTTTGCCACCCAAAGATTTCTGAAAGCATTTCGGCAAATGACAAGCTCTATCCCAAAAGGTGATCCTGTCTACTGTTACTAACTTTTGTGCGTCAGGCAATGCCAGTAAGAAAAAATGACATAAGATAGAAAGCTCATGCATGTTCCATTCATGGTGGTGACCATCTCAGGGATGTAAGTTTGAAATGTTAGATAAGATATTGAACCTATGTATATCAGTTATCTAATAAGTATATTTAGTACTCCAAGTCATTTTTATAAATAAAGAAATATAAATATCATTTCCCTAAACCAAGGATGGAAAATATATTAAACTTTTTCTTTCTCTATAATGATGAGACACACCAAATATTTAGGATTTTAAAAATGACATTGAGCACCAAATATATTTATTACATAACTGATATACAAGAGTTCAACGCATTATATAAGATTTGCCATTTCCTACATGTATCTGATATCTTTTTGCTGGCAGTAGAGCTTCATAATGTCGTGGCCTCCAAAAGAAATTGCATACGTAATGGAAGCATACGTCACTATCCATCGTTTGCAGGCCAAAGGAAATTCGGACAGCATTTCGGAAAGTGACAAGCATCATCCCAAAAGCTGATCCAGTCTGCTTTTACAAACTTTCGTAGGTCAGGCAATGCCAGCAAGAAAAAATAATATGAGGGAGCGAGCTCATGCATTTTCTCTTCTTGGTGGTATAACCATCTCAGGTTAGATAATAATATGTTGAACTCTTGTATATCAGTTATCTAATATATATGTTTGGTACTCTATGTCATTTTTATATTTTCTGAAAAGCATCTAATCCATTCAGTGCTACAGGAGAACGTACCGAGAGGTTGTAAATTAATATTAGCTCGAGTCCAAGAGAGAGACATCTCCAAATCATTGTTTCTCCTTCGGGTAAGAACTAAGGTTACTACTTAGCGTCTGAAGCATCACCAAAGAAGTCTCAAGGGTGCTTAAGCAAATTTTGTTCCTTGACACATGTGGGTCTCTACTGTAAACAATTCTTGCATCACATTTTGAACGAGCTGGATCTAACCTCTAGCTATTGGTTAAATAGCAAGGTATACTAGCCTCTCTAGCCTTGACTGGCAGCTAGTCTTGACAAAAAGATAATTCTGAATTGAAAACCACAGAGAAGGCAACTGGTAACCACTCCACTATCTTTCCTAAGAAATAAAGAGATGGAAATTATGGAGAGCCATGACCGGCTATGTCCTTTCAAGAGATAGCATTTAAAAACAACAACAACTAAATAAAATAATTTGAAACTATGGAACAATAAATGTATTGACTGTGTATAAACAAATCCTGACATATACGTGGTCAGGTGGTTAGAACGTTCGATTCCAGCCTGCGGCACCGTTGGGAAGTGCCTGAAAACGATACCCGACAGGCTGACCCAAATGTTATGAGTAAAACTGTGTAGATGGTACTGTTCGAAAGTCGTGAGTGGTTGCCTCAAGCCTGGTCCAAAACCGTTAACCACACCAGATTAAGCTCTCGTTCGCAAAAACTGTATCAAGGCTCCGCTCAGTATCGCTACGGTATAAAATTAGGTTAGTTCAATGGAAGACTGTATTCTGTCAAAATACCAAAAGCCTTTTTTTCCTTGGGATTTATTTTTCAAGATCATGGTTCTTATGTAAAACGACTTTAAGCTGATTTTCAAAAGAAGCACGCACTTCGCAGTGATTTCGATCCTCATTGAGTACCTAAGCACCTGGTCTTGTAACATACCAATTTAAACTTAGTAAATATCGAAGAAAATATCGAAATCTCGCCAGAAAAATGAAATTTTGAAACATTAAGGTGACAGTAGTGCCGATTGTTCTTGGAGCTCTGGGAACATGTCAGAAAATCCTAGCAAATAGGCCGAAGTAACAGAACATGGGTACAACAGCATTAGTGAGAGAACTGAGGCAAATGCTAGAGGTTTGACGTTCGGCCTTATTTGCTAGGATTTTCTGACATGTTCCCAGACCTCCAAGAACAATCGGCACTACTATCACCTTAATGTTTTAAAATTTCATTTTTCTAGCGAGTGACGAAACTTACTTTCACTTAATTTTAAATGGAAAACTACCAGTTACTTCTTTTTATAATACCATGTCCTTTCAGAACACAGGTAGTCATGGCTCTCCACAGCTTCATTTTCTTTAATATTTGTGAGTTACCAAGACAATCTCGTTCCATTTTTTTTTCAATTCAGAGTTATCCCACTTCCAGCCAGGTGGTCCTATCAAGGCTAAAGAGTCCAGTGTACCCTACTATTTTACCCCTAGCTAGATTGTTAAGGATAAGAGATGAATTCATACATTTTCTCTGATGCGTGATGCAAGGCAATAAAGCCACTGGGACGCAAGAGGTTTCCGAGTATTAGAGAATATGAGAGAAAATACTATTAAGGAGAGAGGACAATAAAAGAACAAGAATTAAGAAGACAGAAGATAACGATTGACACCGCATTAAAAATTTTGGGTAATTTGCTTTTTAAGCCCCGCGCTAATTATCTAATAAAAAAAAATCCCAAATAGTTATATTTAGGTGTAAATTTACATGCTTAATTAGAAAAATAACAAAAAAAAATTGGTAAAATCTACCGTTTTATCGATAATAAAAGTTTGGACTCATCCGCGTTACGGTAGGGCAGCCATTACTGGCGTTGTTTGCATACATTCGCTGCTGATTAGATTTGCGCGGATGATTACTTTGTTAACGGCCTTTTTACGGTTCTTACTTGTCTCAATTATTGCGCAGCTGAGAACTCATTGCGTGCACAATAATCAAGACAATTTAATGTCTCTTCTGCGAATGAGTCCGAACTTTTACTGTCGATAACTCCAAAACGGTAGATTTTATCAAAATGTCTTTGTTATTTTCGAATTAAGCATCTACATTTACACCTAAATGGAACTATTCGGGAAATTTTTATTCGAAACTGAGCGCGGGGCTTAAAAAGTAAATTCTCCAAAATGTTTGAAGATGAAAGTTGACTGGGAAACAAGAAACAGGAAGAAAGTTCTTTTGTAGGTCAAATCGGGGGAGGGGTAGCGAGTAAGAATTTGCACGCTACAATTTGTTCACCTCATTTTTCCATGGATTGAAACCAAAGAATCTGGAGACAGGCAGTCCCTTTGCACATCTGGTGACGGGGTCTGCATAAATGAAACCGTCCTACAATATATAAGCCCAGATTTCATTTTATTAGATTAAAAAAAATCTCAGTCGATTCAGAATTTCTTTTTTAATCATTTCACTCTAAGCAAGGCACTGAGATACACCCTTACGCATAAACGAAACAATAATAGCTATGGAGACAAAGTAAACAAGAGATTATTCAATCACCTACTCTAGATGGATAATCTCAAACTCTTTGCCAAAGACGACAATGATTGAAGGATCTTCTCAATACTGTAAAATGTTTCACTGACGTCATTGGTATAGATTTTGGAAGAGATAAATGTGTAAAAGTAACATTAAAGAAAGGAAGAATTACAGAAACACACTCAACAGATTTAGATTTTGTCACAAAGATTAAGGAATTGGAACAAGTCGAAGCCTATAGGTACCTAGGAATTAGAGAGGGAGATAGAATACAGTATACCCAAAATGAAAGAGAAAGTAAGAATGCAACAGGCGTGTACGTCTGATTTTGAATACCGAGCTGAATTCAAATATCAGAATGTCAACCATAAACATCTTGCTTGTCCCTGTGGTGCAACATCCTTAACTGGACCATAGCTGACATTAAGCGAATGGACACCAAAACGAGGAAGCTTCTCACTTGCCACCGCATGCATCATCCCAAGACTGATGTTGATCTTCTGTATGTGTCCAGATCCGAAGGAGGCACAGGATTAGTTCAACTAGAACTGTCTTACAAAACTACAACAATCGGCCTTCAAAGATACCTGCAATTCACAGAAGAATGGATGATGGTTTTTGTCAAAGAACATGAAAGAAGTAAGAAAATTTATTCGGCTATAAAGGAAGCCAACACGTACAAAATAGAGTTTCAAATGGGTGAAGAAGTGCAAGTAAAACATAATACACCGACTGAAACTGCAAAACCATTTAAAAAAAAAGGAAAACAAAAGCAAATGCATCCAACCAGATACAGAAACGATGGCAAGATAAACCGTTTCATGGCCAATACTCTGCCCGTACCAAACAAGCTGATTTAGACAAACCCTGTACTCATCAATGGCTACGTAGAGCAGAGTTAAAAGCTGAAACTGAAAGTTTTATTCTTGCTGCACAGAACCAATACTTTTTAATTAGAAATTACCTCGCACACGTACTGAAAAATAATGTTAACCTAAAATGCAGATTTTGTGATAAATATCCAGAAACAATTGACCATCTTGTATCAGGTCGCATGGTAATGGCACCAACTGAATATAAAACCCAGGGTGGGCCAATATCTTCACTGAAAAATATGCAACTTTTACGGAAAGGAACCTGCAAGAAATTAGTATGAACATCACGCAGAACCGGATACTGAATTAGCACATGTAACAATTTTATGGGTCTTTATACACAGACAATGAAAGCTAATCGCTCAGACATCGTGACCGCAAAGACAAAATATGCCTCCTTATTGATATGGCACTCCCTGAAGACTGTAATATATCTTTGAAGATCTTCAAAAAAAATGTCAAAATACAAAAATACTGTATCAATAGTAATCAGAGCTGTGGTCCTCGCGAGAAAAGGAATGGACAATTTTACTACCAATGTCAGGGGTAAAATCAACATACAAGTTGCCCAGAAGATCGCCCTAATAGGAAAATCCCATATACTAAGAAAAGTGCTCTCAGTTAAATAATAATTTTCCTATAGGGCCTAAGGACAATAGTTTGGACCCGGCTCTACTGAATACAAAGCAAGAAATGTAACATAAACAAATACTAATAAAAAAAAAACCCCAGCATGACAAAGTGGGATAATATCTGCATTGGAAAATCTGCAATTTTTATGGAAAGGGAACTGCAAGAAATTGGTATGAACAGCACCCAGAGCTGGTTACGGAGATAGGACCTGTAGCAATGTTATAGGACTTTATAATACACACAGGCAGAATAATCAAAGGTAATCTTCCAGACATCATGCTTAGAAACCGCAAAGACAAATTGTGCCTTCTTGTTAATATGGCAGTCTCTGCAGACTGCAATGTATCTTTGAAGATCTTCAAAAAGCTACCGAAATACAAGGATCTAAAAATCGAAATCTCAAAAATGTGGTACATGAGGACATCAACAATTCCAGTTCTAGCTGGAATCTTTGGATTGATTGGAAAAGATTTCAGTAAACTCATTGAAGGAATTCCTGTTAGCCCATGCCTTAAAGAAATGCAAAAAAATGTTCTCTCGAACCCCACCTTACGAAGAGATTTATTTATGTAAAATATGTGATATTTTTTATTTCGAGATCATCCACTAAGTAGAATTTCTGATTGTTTTACTAATAGTAATACTAATCAGAAGTCAATGGCTAGGAATTAAAATAAAAGCTCTAGTCCCTATTTTTTGCATTTCTAGAAAGATAAAACCGAGCAAATGATCGCTTAAAAAATAAAAATGTTTAAAGATTTCAACACATGAAAAAATTTTCCCCAAAACAATTTCTTAAAATTTCTTTTAGGAATAAACAAGAACTGAGCAAAAACAAAATGAGAATATATATACAGGGTGACCCAAAAAAAACGGGAACTTTTTAACAATCCAATAAAACCAAGAATGATGGAAGAAAAATATTTTATTCATAGTAATTGAAACTTTAAAACATGCCATTTAAGAAACAATGATGGAATTTTCATTTTTTAAAAATTACGTCCTGTAGATGGCGTCCTCCTGTACGAATTCATTCTTGAAATCTGCTGTTGAGATTCCTCATTGACTGCTGCAACATTTCATTTGGTATACTGTTAATTTCATCTTGAATTCTAAATGGCGGAATGTTTACTTGTTCAAGGTCACTGTCTCGCAATGTTGCTACTTGCTCATGTCTGGCAATACGCACTCAAAAAAATTCCCGTTTTGGGGGTCACCCTGTATATATATATATATATATATATATATATATATATATATATATATATTGTGACGAATGCAAGCCCACACATATACGTTATTCACCACTCCCACGACAGAACCCAAAGTAGACACGCATAGAAACACGCGTGGGCGAAATCTAAAAATAGATTCAGACCCAGTAAGATAACACATAAAAGAAACAACGCGATTGGTCAGAAGCAGCCAATCAGTAGTCTAGAAAATTAAGCGCCAAAAAGGAGACGGCCACGTGAAGAGAAAAACGAAAGCAGCTTTATCGGAGAGACCAGCGGATGCAAAATCACGTCAACGTCCATGTCCCAGGTCGCACGCTGAGACAACACATTCCCAG
This sequence comes from Acanthosepion pharaonis, assembly GCA_903632075.3. Lineage (NCBI taxonomy): Eukaryota > Metazoa > Mollusca > Cephalopoda > Sepiida > Sepiidae > Acanthosepion > Acanthosepion pharaonis. Next base: position 217,944 of record CAHIKZ030000492.1, read on the forward strand.
AGGCAGAGAAGCAGACCAGCCACTCAAATGCCAAGAATGTGAAGATAGTCCAGACGCAATTGACCTGAACCCCTCGGAGATCATCGCCTTAAGAAGAAATCCTGAAATACAAATACAAGGCAGAGAATGTGATCCCAGTTGAGAACTTAAAGCTCCAGTCGCTGATTTAAGAATATAAGAAAAGAGACTATTATCGCCTTTGGTCAATAAATGCATATCTCAGATAAGTGTATACCCTAGAAACCCCTAGTATTACTATGATTTGAAAACACCCAATAATATTATGTTCTTGCACACACCTTTCCATATTCGTAAAACCAGACTCTTGAGACTATACCCCTGTATATGTGTGAAACATTGCATTCGTTAATATTTGTCGTATTCCAACTCAATATATGTTGTAGCCAGCATGATATAATGTCTTTATTGTCGTTGCCACATACATGTTCTTGTTAATTAAATATTATATTGTTCACCATGTCGTTTCGTTCATTTATGGTCACCGGTCGGCCGAATGTGTTATTCCAAGAACCCGGGGAAGCCCAGTTCAATTAGAAAAATAATTCAGTTGTACTTCGCTTACTTTCTTTTCTTTTTATATTATCTGCTGATGATTTAATGATGTAAGGGAAATAACCCTAATATTTATTCAGTGGTCCCATAACGGAAGGTTATTTGGGGAACATAAGATATAAACGAATCATTGTGCAGAATACATGGATCTTAGCCTGGTGCTGGTTGTGTCCCCCATCACCATATTAGTGCCAGACGAGCATCTATGACTATATATATATATATATATATATATAGGAATAGAAATTTATTAGTTTATTTTTATTGGTTGATTTTTGATGGGCACTTAAGCTACTTAAACAATTAAATACTTAAACAAAGTTGAACTTAAATAAAATTGCTATACAAACTGAAAGAAAACGATACTTTTCATCTGCTATATATCATGCTACACTCCATTAACAGTAGCGTAAAACTTGTCTGTCGTCAATGAAGTAAAAATTGAGCAAAGAAGACAAGATTATGCAAAACTAAAAAAGCTACATCAAAAATATATGTGTATAAAAAAGGTGCATCAAAACCTAAATGGGTCCCTTTCAAAAGATCCACTTCAAATACTCTAAATTGTTTTAAATTAGTTCAAAGGAGCCTCATTAAATCTAAAAATAAAAAACACTTCTGTTCTCATATCTTTATTTTCATTTTAGTTTTATTTGTGGTCCAAGACTAAAGTTTCCTTGGGAACCCCTCCAGTTTTGGAGCCCCCGGGCTACAGTCTATACTAGCCTATATGTAAATCCAGCACTGGGTCTGACCTACTTTGCCAAGTTTGACCAAATGACTTAACATCAGAATCCCTTTTGAAGTTGATTTTGGCACTTGCTTGTAATAATTCCTGTCTATAAGTATAAATGCTTTGGAACTATTTCAGTTTTGTCTACTTATTTATATTTATATCTATTACTTTTCTTTTAGCACTTTTTTTCTGTTCTTCTATCACTTTTCCTGCTCGGGAGCATGCGTAACAAAATTATTTTATTTTCCGTTGTTCCCTTTTCTTTTTTAAGCGGAAGTTATGCGTGGAGCCTCTATTATTTTGGTAGATTTCTAGTCACAATAGTTAAACTATGCTCCAGCCAACTTCCACCGTTTTATAGCTGTGTTTAGTCTTTCCTTTTTCTTCCTTTTTTATCTCATTCGTTGAAAGAGAAGTATAGAGAGAGACGGGTAGAAAGAAAGAGAGAGAGAGAGAAAAAAGATTTTCTGGTTTTCGAAAGTAAATAACTTATTTTAATTTTAATTCTTTTTGTTTATGTATTTATTTATTTTATATTTTATTTTATTTTTATCTGGGTTCACTACATAGTGACGTGGCCGTAATTATAAAACAAAAACAAATCTAATACGTAATAATGTTTTGTTTTTATTTTGCCATTAAGCATCTAATTGTTAGGAAATAACGTATATTATAAATTCGAATTTGGAAACTCTGAAAAAGGACATTATACTAAAAAAAGTAGCGTTGCTGAGGCGGAAATGGGTAATCTGGAAGACAGAACCTTGTTTCTCTTGTTGTTGTTGTTGTTGTTGTTACTGTTGTGGAGATTAATTCCTTTCCCGCCTCGGCAAACGTAAATCCAAGCGTCAAACAAAAGAGGACATTGATTTGGGCAAATAAAAGTATAATTTATTTGCATATATACAAAAACTAGTAACTTCTATCTGTTGCTATTGCTGTTGCTAAGGCAACAGTGAGAGAGAGAGAGAGAGAAAATGGTGAAATTGGAGGTGAAGTTGACATGGGTGCTGGCTGTCGTCGTCGGTGGCGTTTCTCTCAGCGTGTCGGTGTTGACATCAAACACTGATCTGTGTCGCGTCTCTCTCTCTCTCTCTCTCTCTCTCTCTCTCTCTCTCTCTCAATGAGTCGGTTTTTTAAATTAAACGCTGGTCTGATCGGGTCTGTTTGAATTTGTGTATATATAGCCTTCAATCGGCTCGAAATTAACGTTTTGGTTTTTGGGCGGAAGTGGCTCTGACTGGTCATAATATATTGTTTATTTTGTTTTGGTTAAAGCGGATGTATGCGTGGTAACGGAATCGCGGGAAACGTATTTACGCAGTCTGCTTTGTGTCGCCGACCGGTCAACATCCGGTTTGTGTAGCAAATGTAAGAGACACGAATGTGGTGATTGCTTCTGAGGGTAAAAAAAATGGCAGCCATTTTCGAAAACATATTAGCAATAAAAAGTTTTCAGCAATATCGAACAATTTTGGAAAATATTTTCTTAAATGTAAAACAAAAAAAAATAGTGTATAAACTGATTTGGGGTTGGCAGTCAGCATGTTAAGTATGGGAAAGGACATGCAAGCTAACTGTGTTACGTGGGTCAAGGGAAATAACTCTTTAAAATGTAGAGTACTAATATTTAAGAGTAGCTTCCCTTGAATGAGTAAGCTCAGTATAATTAATCTATAATTATAAGTTAGACGTTTTACAAGTAGACGAGTGTAGTCAGGGCCGGTGAAGGAGTCTCGTTAAATCCAATCCCTAAAGCTATGATATGTCCCCCACTCTACAACATCTTGATTTTCATGAGGTAGTATTCAGATAAAATACACATTGTAGCTTCATTATGTACAATAATGAATCCTATACAGATGAATAATTCAACTAGAAAAATTGAAAATAAATACAATGTATCTAAATACAAATTAGAAACGTTATATAATAGATGATTCCATCTTAAATAAATCAACAATGTTTTGCAGCAATTTTTAACGTCAACTTGAGATTTTTCTTGTTAAAAAGTTGAATAATTCTAACACATTCAACATTAAGAATAAAAGAAATGGTGAATTTTAAATAGCATTTTTTTAGATTTAGCATCAGCAAAACAAATTCATGGATTTAAACGAAAGAAAAAAAAAAGGAAAGACCCCACAATGATGTCAAAAGCCGAAAAGAAAATTCACCTTTTAATAGTCATTTCTGCTTAGTTTAATTTGTAACGTATATAAAAAAAAAAAGAAAAATAGGTAGAAAAAAGCAAATTTTGATATGATAAGCGAGGGTCACAAAGTACTGTCTTGTGCCCACAAAAGGTCTTAAACCGCCACCCCCGGTCTGTGAATTCGGGAGTAGTATGCACCAGCCCTGGGTAGTGCCTGAAAACCATACCAAAGTTTGGCGCAAACCATGTAAATAAAACTAGATAGACGAAACTGTTCGGTTGTCGTCGAAGGTTGTTTTTAGCATGATATCACAAGTTCGTGACCAAGGCTTCGCGCCTATTGGCCTACAACACTGGCTACAGGCGCTTTCCCCCAAAAGCTATGTCTCTCAACTTAATTAAAGTATAAACCATACGATAGATCTGTTGATGTTAAAGAAACACAGATGCTAGCGCCCCCTAGTATCTCGTAAAAGAAATCTCAGTGACTGTTTTCATTGTCTTTTTTTTTGTTGTTGTTGTTTTTCAAATATGGCCTAATCTAAGGGAAGTAACTAGGATAAGATTACTCCTTTTTTTTTATCATACGAGAATTTTTTTGCAACACTTTGGCGCGCGTTGAAATCTTCACAGTATTTAATATTGTTGTAATTATCGCTAACATTTTTTATCGAGATTTACAAATTCTACGTTTCCTTCAATTTCACAAACCAACCGATGAAAATTGAATAAACTGATTTGTTTGTAAAAATAATTTGACAAAAAAATCCTACTTCGCAATTTAATAATTTCTTTAATTTAATTTATGGGACTTCATGGTAACGAATATTTTTTAAGAAATTTTTTTCCTTTTTAACAGCGAAAAATAAATTCTTAGGATTTCTTACTCGTGAGCATGCACCATACTGGCCAAGCGTTAATATTTCTTTCTGGAGACAAATTCCAACTTTTTGAAGCGTTTGGTCTTTTGATTTGTTAAGTTTATCGTTCTTGCAAACGCAGGGCAAAATCGAAACTGGATTCTTGTATATATAAAATCTTAAAGAAAAGATACGCAAAAAACAATACTTCATTTTTATTAAATAAGGATTTGTTTTTTTAATCATTAAATTGTTTTTTTAAATAGTGGGATTATTTTGTATGTTAAATAATAAAACTTTTAATTTTTCAAAAAAAATTAATGAAAGATTATTGTACTAAGCTACGCATCCTAGTAAAACCAGCTGTACTTTGTATCCACTTCTCCCCAAAATTTGCTTTCAATCAGTCAATGTATGGTTATTTTTAGAAGGTGTAACGGGCGGACGGACTAACGGAAGCCACAGAATCACACACACACACACAAACACACACATATATATATATATATATATATATATATATATTGTCATTCTGCATTTTAAAGAGTGATTTCCCTTGGCCCATCCAACTGCAGTTTAACTTTAGCTTGCAAATATTCTACTGTGTTTAACACGTTAATCACCGGAACCAAATCGGTATAGGGTTATTAGACTTTATTTTTTCTAAAAGAATGTTTTAGGTATCGATGAAACTAATAAATAGTATTTAATATTTTTGTTGTCAATTCTGAAGAACAAAGAAAATGTATAAATTCACTTTAATCTTATGTTTAGGTTTTATTCCAATTCTAATCATCGTTTTTTTTTAACAATAAACATTGCCGAGGAATGAAGGTAGTTAAAATAATAGCGGTGTCAAGGAAAAAGAACCGTCCTTTTAAAATTCCGTCTTATTCATGTTTACCGAACTTTTTTAATTTTATCCAATCTTATTTCTTTTTACTATAGACATTATTTTTAGTGGGTCCACGAATTTCAGGTGTTATCCTTGGTTTTTTATTTTTTTATTTTATTAAACAATGGAATTAATAACAACCGGCCTAAATTTAGGCAGATTTTTATTAATTTCAGTTTCATCATCGTCATCATCACCAACATCATCATCCCCTAGACTTTTGTAATTGCAGGGCGAATCCGAATGCAGAAGCCATATTGAATCTCCTTCACAACGGGATATCAACGGCAGCCATCAGCAATTCTGGTACAACCATACCTGTCCGTTTTTTGTTTTTTTTACATTTTCCAAACAGTTTTTGAGTTGTCATCCTCTTGTAGAGGACCCATTTCGGTTTTCTGTTGTTATATTAGGGACACATGCTGTTTATTCCTGCTAGAAGAAGGTCAAGCTACAAGAAAATGGCGGGCTCAAATAGAGTCTAACTGAAGATGTAAAGAAAACAAACAAGAACGATATATATATATATATATATATATATATATATATATATATATATATATATATATATATATATGTGTATTAAACAACAAATTTACAAGTGACAAAGACATCAACATTTGTGTCTGTGTGTGAACGTAAAGAGTTTGTATTTTGGTGAATGCTCGTACGTACATGTATGCGTGTTTCATGGCGTTTTCCCATAGGTGGGCGAAAACGCTGATCTTTACGAGAGATCACATTTTTAAATGTGTCCGCTGAAATGCAAAGTGAAAAAGAGAACGAGGCAAGAAGTCGCCGAGTATTTATAGTATAGGGAGAGCGACCCCTAGTGAACAATTAGGGAATTAAGGAGGAGCTAACTCCGACAATCTCCACCTTCAACGGTGCCTTGCATGATGGCCTTGCACAGGATGTCGTCCTTTGTAATGTGTCCAAACCACACCATTTTTCTCCGTTTGACAGTGGCGAGAAGTGGTTCCTGGTGACCCACAAAACACAGTTTAATAAAATACAAAACATGGATCGCAAGTCAAACAAGTTTAACCACTAAAAATAACGTTTATTTTGATGAAAATGACTATTACGATATTCAAAGAAATAAACATTTTCTTGTGAAGAATTTCGGAATCAAAATATTTTATTTTCAAAATAAAAAATCTTCTAGCTTATACACAAGTGAATTAGAAAGAGTTTTACATAAAAGACAAGTGCAAAATATTTCAGTTAAAATTAATAAATCATTAGGAATATGCGCATCCGTAGTTAACAATATCTTATACATGTTATATTTTTAAATTTTTTTTAAGCATTTCACTCCAAGCAAGGCGGAAGTGCCACTAGCACGCAAGGGGATACAGAGAGTGAGAGCAAGAGTAAAGAGACGTGATAGAGGAAAGGATGAAGAGAGGGACAGGGAATAGATCAAGGCATCTGGAGATGTCGATTGACATTGCATTTGAATATTTGGAGATTATAGCTATCACGGAAGCAAGTAAGAGGGAGGGAGTTCCACAGACGAGAAGTGCGAGATATGAAGCTATTGGAGTAGAAGAAACGGCTACATTTACCCATTTCGACAGTGAAAGGGTGGGACTGGGATGCCAACCTAGTAGCACGTTTAAATTCATGCAGTTTGGGAACTAGTGAAAGTAGATCGTCGGAGCAGATACCGTGAAGGTATTTGTAAAAAAAAAAAGGCAGAGGGAAGCGACGGCACGTCTGTGAGAGAGCGACTGTAAACGAGATGCCAGATCAGAGCCGACCACATTGTCTCTGGATTTTGTCGAGGACCCTAAGACGAACAGCGGGGGCACCAGACCATATATGGCAGCAGTATTCCATGCAAGGGCGAATGGTTGATTTATAGATTTGAAGGATGGACTCAGGCGAGAAAATATTTCTGGCGCGATACAGAGAACCAACTTTCCTTGCAGTAGATGAAGCAATAGATTCAATGTAATTCTTCCATCTCAGATCAGCGGACAGGGTGAGACCAAGCAGTCACGGAGAGGTGCTCTCGTGTTGAGCATTAGATATTCTAATGGGAGGCAGGAAGGGTTCTCTGCGGTGGGTAAAAGAGAGCAGTTTTGTTTTTGAGGCATTAACGTTAACCAACCATTTCTTGCCCCAGTCAACAACAGACTGGATGTCCTTTTCGAGACCAACGGCCAATTGTTTTTACAATAGTTCCATAGGTTATTTTAAATTTCAAGTCAACGACAAACTCGTGTATACGAGACGCGCAAGCGAAAATCGCATCGAAGCTCGTGACGTCACATATGACCACGCGAGACTGAAAACTTGTTTATATATATATATCTCTTTAACTGATTCATGCTCGTCCCACATAGCACGAAATCCTGCTCCACTTTAATCCTATTGGAATGAGATTTTGAAATCAGAAGAAGTGTTAACGACGATCGAATACAAATCAATCAAGTCAGCCTTATTGAATTATTGAATATACCTGCTTTTTATCTAATATATAAAAGTCAAAATTTGTGTATGTATGTCTTCGAATCTTCGAAAATTAATTAAATATATAATTTTTTTATGCGTGCTAAATCTGGCCAAGATTGTGGAGCTTCTTCATCACACCAGGTTATCTACCAAAATCAAATTCACGCAAATGGCCTCGTCAAACTCTCTTTGATTCACTATCATCTTCATCACCGTCACCAGGTTCGTGGGTAGAAAAGAAAAAAGTGGGGAGAGAGGATGACAATTCCGATGCTCGGATGACAGCGGGTGTCGATATCGATTTGATTATCCAGTTTTAGTTAATGCACGCACAATAATTTAGATATTTAATTAATTTTCTGAGACATACATACACAAATTTTTACTTTTATATATTAGATAAAAGCAGGTATATTCAATAATTCGCCGGAATATTTGATGAAAAAATGCTTCAAACTTAATAGAAACAAAGTTTTATCGTGAAAAAGTTTATGTTATTAATAAGAGGAAAGAACAACGTATTTTTTAATTATATATTTTTTTTATTTTTATTCCTTTCTAGCACGTTTAAAATTTTGGTTGAAAATCTTGTTTTGTTTTTTTCGTCAGCGGTTGCGTAATATTTAGCATTAGTTTTTTATTGCTTTTTTCAGTTGGAAAATACATTAATTTGGAAATTCTTGCAAAAATTAAATAATTGTCGGATTTTTATGAAACTTATAGAACTTATTCAAAAATGAATTAAATTATTTTAGAAATATTTGGTTTTTAGAAAATCGTGATAAAAATATATTTTTGCATCTGTTACTCCACACCTTACTTTATGAAAACTCGAAAACTCGAATATGTGTATTTTTGTAATTTTTTTAATAAAATGCAGAAGACTTTAAAGAATATAAATCATCGATTTTTTTTTTTTTCTGTAAATCGAGGAGCGTTTCACCCAAACTTTACCTCTGAATTGTAAAATACAAAACCCAATAAAACTAAGATATTATTTGATTTAAATAAAAGCTTTTAATGGGTTTTATGAATAATATATATTAAAGATATTATTGTCTGAAGCCAAAATATTTTTTTTGATGGAAAATGAATTTTTACAAGAATTCTTTTCTTTTTTTTCCAATTTTAAATATAAAATGTAATAAAGTTGTTAAATATTTTAAAATTAATTTTGAATATGTGAATCTCTGGAAATGCTCTTATGAAAAGATCTATTTTTACAGATCTTAAATATGAAAGCTTATTACAATCTGCGAAGCGTTTCTATTTTTACAATAATGTTTTATTATACCAAAAAATGTATTAAAAATGTTTCCGGCAAAACTACGGAGGCACAATTCAGAAATAATTTCCCGTGTTTTAAGAGTTGTTTCTCCTGATAGCGAGGAACCGTCCTCACAAATTGCGTTGATTTCGTATCAAATTCTCTGACTGAACGACCATCATCGTCGCATTTTCAAAATTTTTAATTTTCTTTTTTTTACATATTACACTAAATATTTTCTTTTCATTTTTTAAATATAATCAATTTTTTCTTTTTCACTGAGTGACACACTGTAATTATTAATTTTTTATTTTTTAGATTAAGTTTTAGGGACGGAAGCAGTGTAGGCTTTGAACATATCTTTGTTAAAAAATAACCTAAATCAATAAAATATTAGAAAGTATTTTGAAAGTATTTAATTTTTAAGAATTACTTTATAGTTAAATAAGCTGGTTCACTTAAAATTCGAAAATACTGTCATTTCTACCGTTCCGTCCGATAAATTGTTTAATCAAGTTTAAGGCCTTTTTTCATCAGGGTATGCTCTTTTTTAGCGAAGTATTGAATATACCTAGATAAAAGACAAGTTTTTTTAAAATAAAAAAAGTAAGAACTAACTCAATATCAATAAGGCAGTATAATTCAAGGGAGTTAATCTAGTTATAAATTTCCTCAGTTAACTCCCTTTAGATTTCGTGTTACATCGTAACTACAATAATATTAGATATCAAATAAAAATTATAACAAGAATAGACAGGTGAGGAAAGTGTACATTTAATTTGGCAAAATGTTAAGCACCCCTTATCCAGGCAATATGCCCGTTATACGCGCTACAAAGATATCCTTTTTAATTCATGCTTCTTGCATGAACACTTGTAGAATATGTCGATTTAAATTTTGAGAAAAGATTAGTGAAATAAAACCTGTCATACACATATATATATATATATATATATATATATATATATATATATATATATATATATATATATATTTGGGCAGCAATCTTTTAAACATCTTTCGTTAAATATGCCAGACAAGGAAAATTTAATTCTTTCATTTTGTTTTTTCCAGCGTTCTTACGTTTTTTTCCGTTTGGTGGGAATAAGAGTGTACAAAATTTTCAAAAAAAAATTTGATATATATATATATATATATATATATATATATATATATATATATATATATATATATATATTGTCGGAGTTACCTCCTCCTAGGCTCCTTAAACCGGAAGAGAACCGGTCATTTCGACCTTGACCTTTTGGTTGTGCTCCCTACACGCTGTTAACCCGAGGTAGAGATTAGCAAGTTACCTTTTCAGTTTAGTTATATTACGAACCTAGTTGTAATATACTTCTAGGCATTTTTAAGCTTTGGTTTTCTTTTAGCTAAGCTCTACTCATTTTTTAGATAGACTTTACTGTGTTCGCTTACCAATTCTCTTGCTAGTCTCCCTTACCACAAGACAGTCACTTCTCTCTAAATTTAGGGTCGGCGACTGAATCGGTCGGTACGCAGGCTCCTGGCCTCTGTGGCCAGGACGTCGATCACCGGGGCTGTGTATTAAGTTACGCTCCCATTTTTTTTTGTCTGTCAACTTGACGATAGTTGGAAACTTTCCTTCTCTCTCTCCTTCGCCTCTTACTAATGGCTCCTTGCCAACGTTCGACTCTCGGCATTCCGTCCCTACTGGCTGCCTGCACGTCGTCCATAACCTTTTCCCGTACACTACGTTAGTAATTATTACGGGAGGTTACTAATATCGGACTCGACCGGCAGACACGCAACGCCTGCACTGGACCTTTGACATGCCCGAACAACATCGCAACGCCAGCTCCTATTTCCTTCCCAACACGTCAAGTTGGCATCCCGGCAACGACCAACATCAACCTCAAACTACAATGACCAGCAGCGATCATCTGTAACGACCGACATCAACTTCAACTACAGCGATCATCTGCAGCGACCACCTGCATGACCAGCAGCGATCACCTGTAACAACCAACCTCGACCATCAATGCCTGCACCGGAACATCTGCATCTCTACCGTTCCGACCACCTTTATTTCTTTATTTCTTTTCTAGAATAAATTAGCTTATATCTTATATATCCCCGTTCTGTCGTCTATGTTGTTTCGCCTTGTTCGCCTTGTCGGATTTAATGTCTTTGAAAATGCTAGCGGGCCTCTTGTGACCTCATCACCCTTTCGTGATACTGGGGCGCTCGAGGGGTCCTACAATATATATATATATATATATATATATATATATATATATATATATATATATATACAAATAAGTTGGATTAAAAAGTATCGACAAGATCTGTTTGTTCAATATTTTATTTTATTTATTTATTTTTGGAAAGTGGTCTTTCAAGACTTTTCAATTTGAGAATGTTCATGAATGTTCATCAAGTGGTTGAAAAGTCAGTCAAAACATATGGATGACACAAAGTGCCATAATTCAAAGTTTGGTAAAAAGTAAGAGAGTAATATTCATTTGTAGAGCTTAACTTCTATATGCCAGTTACAGAAAATCTGCTCAGAATAGTAATTTTTTTTTAAAAGTCAATAAAACTAAGTCATTATGAAATTCAAAAAGATTTTAATTGTTTTTATGAATAAAATATGTTATGACTTTGGTTTGACAAAAAAAAATTCCATGCATAATTAATTTTTACAAAAATTGTTTTCAATTTTTTATTAGAATAACTTAAACTTTAATTTAAATCTTTTAAAATTTTGCATTAACTTTTAGCGACTAAGTGATATTGTTATTGAATAAAAACTGTATTTACTCATCATAAATGGAAAAGCTCACTACAATTCAACAATCCTCATTATTTTAAAAAGAATTGTGAATTTATTTTATATGTATACGTGTCGATATTTTGAAATATTCCGATCAATTTAAATTTGGTTTGAAATATGCCAAAGTTTTTCGCTTAATGGAAATATTAAATTTAATCTCTTAGCTTGAATTTAAAACTAAAATAAAATCTTCAAGAAAGAATTTTCGTTTTTTAAATGTATTTTCAACATTAGGCATCGATTTTCTTTTTTGAAGGTACCTACAGTTATTACAAGGAGTATATATGTTCGCCTATCATCAAGTTCACACTTCTCCCTAATCTTTTGAACAGGACTAGAAGTTTTTATCCCTTGTTTCCTACTTAGGATTGGGTTTCCGGTTCCTTCTAAAGTCTTCTCTTTCACTTTCACTCCTAGAAACCCTTGTGGCATTATCACCTTGCTTGGGATGAATTGAATAAAACAAATAAAAACAGTGATTAAAACATATTTCGCAACATTTAAAACATTATTGTCCTTAGACGGTCAAATTCAAATTTAGACAATGCAACAAGGGAGGTAATAATCAGATAAAAAATTTAAGTTGCCTCCCTTGAGCTTTCAGAATTTTATGTATTTGTATTCGTTATTTTAGAGTGGGAAATTAAAAAAACAATTCTACAGCGATAATTCTGCAGCCTTTTTATTACTTCGTCATAGCCTCCATCTTATCCTTACTACACACCATTATCGGTGGAGGAGAATCTGAAAATTTTATACCTCCAGAAAAACATCCTCCCACGTGAAAATAACGTGAACTAATTTTAATTAATATGTAAATTGAAAATTCTTGTTTGCGGCCTCCACTGAATTAAAGGCTGGCCCTATTCTCTCATTCAAAATACGCTGGTGACGGACTTGTCTCTCTATACGCATAGCTTTAACCTACTTTCTTTTTTGACTTGGTTTGATTTTTAAAAACCGCCTAAAAGTCGCCAGATATGTTTAAATACCCTGTTGCGGGTGGTATATTGGCCCTCAAACAGATACGGAAGGGCAGAAGACAACAACAAACCAAACGAAGAATTGTTGAGTATAAAAATATATTGCCAACTTTATCTTTGCTAATGGAAAATATATAAACAAAAATAATTGTACAGTGAAGTATGACAGAGAGAATGAGTCAGCGAAATTAAAATAATTGTTAATTAACGAAGCGTAATCAGTTGATTAGGAACCGAGGATAAAAATAATAAAAATTAAGGATGGTTCGAGTAGTAACAAAATTGAGGCTATGAGTAAGGAAAAGGTTGGAAAAAATTATTATTATTAATATTATTTTTTTTTTTTTTTTTTTTTTTTTTTTTTGTGAACGTAAACAATGAAGGGCTAGACATCATGGCGACCAATAGTTCCGGACGAATAACTGACCATTGTTGGAGAAGTTAACGTGTCCTGGCGAAAAGGCTACCCGGAAATATGTGTGCGGCCAGGTTAGAATTGACCAGAGGAAAGAGGAGTCGAACGGTGGCAGATAAGGACAATTCTCGAATGGCGATTGGCTGTCCCGAGGCTACCCGGAACTATGTGGGCAACCAGATTAGAGTTGGCCAGAGGCAAGGGGAGTTGAAGGTGGCTGATAACGACAATTCTCGGGTGGCAAGTGGCTGTCCCATTCGGGCCCACCCATGGAGTTGTAAGTGAGATTGTCCACTAGGAAGAAGCGATAGGGAAATTAAGATTAGTAGGAAAATACAAGTTACGGTGGTAGGAGGGCAGCCGGTGATTGGATGTAGCAATTATGCATGGGGACCCACGAAATAACAACCCCACTCAGCTTCGATATAAACAGGGGTTTGAGCGGCGAATAGCAGAATTATGGAGAGTTGTTAGCAGAGTTGCACAGATTAGCGGGGAGTGTCGAGCAGAGCCGCGAACAGCAGAACTGTGGGGAGTAGAGTGAAGTCCTTGAAAGTTCCCGAGACGAGATTGTAATGGCGGTTGTAAGCAGAGTGCGGACACTTGATATGAACCAAGTGGAAGGCCCTGTTGTATAAGCGAGGGCGGACGCAATATTCGCGTAAGAAATTGGAACGACCGAGAGAGATAAACTGATACGCAGCCAATCATAATTACAAAAATTCAAAACTAGTAACTTAGTTATTAAAAATAATACAGGATTTCCCAAAATAATGTATACACTCTTTAAATATTAATTGTTAATAATACATTAGCGTGATGTGAGAACTTATATGGATGAAAATCTGCAAAATAGATGGATTGGAAGAAGAGGGACAGTTGAATACCCGCCTAGATCACCAGATTTGACCCCCTGGGATTTCTTTTTGTGGGGGGGGTTCTAAAAAAGTTTAAAAGCAGGAAATCTGAAACAATTCCTGATTTTCTCTCTCTCTCTCTCTCTCTCTCTCTCTCTCTCTCTCTCTCTCTCTCTCTCTCTCTCTCGCTCATACACACTCTCTCTCTCTCTCTCCCTCCCACACACTCCCTCTCAGTCTCTCCCCTCTCTCTCCCTCTCTCTCTACAACACTCTATCTCCCCTCTCACTCTCTCTCTTTCTCTCTCGCTCATACACACTCTCTCACTCTCTCCCTATCTCTCGCTCCAAGACACTCTCTCTCAATCTCTCCCCTCTCTCCCACACTATCTCTCCCTCTTTCTCGCTCCCACACTCTCTCTCTCTCTCTCTCTCTCTCTCTCTATCCCCTCTCTCCCGCCCCACTTAATTTTAATTCTGCCTGTATATAAAGACTTGAACTCTATTGAAACGACTCGAGTCTTTCTTCCACGATTATTTTATCGTATTTTTTTTTTAACTAATATACCCTTGTCCCACCCTCAGGACTCTCAACAGACCCTGTCGGCCCAGGATCGACGAAACCACTCTTCAGGTCAGAAAATTCACAACGTGGGTTGAGAGTTGATTCTTGTCACTTGGTCCCAATTAGGAATCTGCTGGACCTAACGGCCGAACCCGCAAAAGTCGAGTGGGTGGTGGGCGTAAGGGGTTATAGCACGCGGCAAAAATAACTCTGCAAGCTCATGTAGAAGACGATGCGGGGCCGGTGTATGCGTTGAGAGATAAACACGTGTGTCTCCTGAAATGCCCACAACAAACATTGCAGTCTCAGAATGTGAGACCACGTAAATAAATAAAAAAAACGACAAGAAACAGTATATGTGATAATGTATTAACAACAAAAGGGTTACAAGTGACAAAGACAATGATGCGTGTATTAAATGAATGTGAAAACCTTTTGTTACAAATTCATGACAGTCGTCTTCAAGTATAGAACCCAGAGGTTGGCAGTGAATATTTCGGAGACAGTAGGAAAGCGTAGTTCAGGTTCGCAGTGGATATCGCAGCAAAGTAGCAGAGCGTAGTTCTTCCGTCTGTCATGTTCGTCTGACAAGTTGGCTCTGGTTATTCCAGTAGGGTAAACAAAGTTGGCCGCCTTTGTACACGACGGATAGAATGTTCTGCGGCTTCTGATTGGTCAACCTTCTATTGGTAGACTATAAAGGGAATTAAGTCATTTTGACTAACTCACTAGTTATATACATATATACACAAAAAACTGTAACACCTTTTGGGTACAAAGTATGTGTAATAAGGGAATGTGCGTACATACGTCTGTGTACATACGTGTGTGTTCATGCGTTGTTCATGCGTTTCCCAAAGGGAACGGGTTCTCCACAAGAGGTTTACATGTTGACGAATAAGCAGATAAGGTGAGAAGAGGATGAGAAAAATATTGCAGGGTATTTATAGTCCTGAAAGCGTCACCTAGGAGAATTTTTGAAAATTAGGAGGAGGTAACCCGACAAAAGTGAGAATAGCATTGTCCTGAAAAGGACAGTTTCATGGTCAATGGGGTGCATTGTCCAGCGAAGGACAGTTTTGGTAGTCGTTGTAGAGTGTTGTCGGCATTTCTCCTGTAGTTGTCGAAAGGAGATCATGTCAGTTGTGGAACGCTCCGACCTGAAACCACGTTAGGACTCGGGATATACCCTTTCAGTGAGCCTCCGTCATCTACCGAGAACCACACGGGAAAAGACCTTTCTGATGCTGTTTAGCCCGGGGGAGGGGTTTACTCTGTAATTGCTTTGGCATCCCTTATTCTTACAGAATGTGACGATGTTGCAGTATCTTGCATCCTGCAGCATCGTTCTCTCCTCCCAGCATTGACAGATTAGTCTTACCATGTGATCAAGCAGAACACCCTTTCCACACTTGATAGCCTCAGGTGGAATGCTATCCAGTTCTGGTGCCTTTCTCCTGGGTAACTCGTCAATGGCTCTCCTCAGCTCCCCACCAGTCGGCAATGCATCCAGTCCCTCCATCGGCAATAGACGAGAAACGGTGTCTACTGCGTCGTCCGAGATACTGATTTCCCTGAAATACAGTTTAAGAGTCGTGCTTCGTTCACCTCACCAACCGTTTGTATGTCCTTGATAATCTCGCCGGCCCGGGATTCGAACCAGTCTTACTCCATTTCCTCCCAAAAGTGTTCAGTAAAGTGATAAAATACGATAAAAATATAGTTTTAAGGAATACTATGTCCATGAGTAAATGTGCGCAATATCAGAGATAGGGTGTATGTAAACATAAAAGTGGACACTGAGGTCAACACCAAACGGCGACGGTCTGCTTCATGCTTGAACGCAATCTTCAGGCCATGTGTGGTGTGTTTTGGCTCGACTATTTATATATGCTGGTCAGTGGTGCATTATGGGTAGCAAGGACTGTTGTATTATCCTACCGGATATTGGGTGGGCGGTAACGGTTATGTTTCAAATTATTCTAGAGGATTTTGAGTGGAAATAATTGTGGATCCGAATGCAGTTATTCGTGGTTATTGGCTAACTTTTTAGTTTTTATTTATTATTGATTCAGTGACGAGTTTAGATCGCGGCACCATGAAAAAAATGCCGCGGTGCCAGTATATAATGTTGCGGCGCGCCAACATCGAAACCTGAAAAGTGAAAATATATTCGTTCGGTGCGTGCTTATTTCATTTTCAACCAAAACAAAATATCTACCGTCTCCAACGACGTACCGTGCCAAAATACCGAAACACGAGAGAAGATTTGCTGAACTATCAAAAAAAGAGCTTAAAAAAAAAGTGAAAGACTTTGGAAACCGTTTTCAAACAAACAAGTTTTCTTCTTTTTATGAACTTTAAAAATTTACAAGAAAAATACATTTAGGTCGACCAATTTTCCGTGATCTTTGAATAATCGTAAATCTGAAACAATCTGTTTTTTCATAAATTTTCAATAATAAATAAATTAATTGATTTTTTTTAAATATTTCAAAACTTAACTTAATATTCTATTAAAATATTAAATTCTTTGAACTTGTTTTTCTTTTTTTTGCGACACGAAAAAATTAAGAGCGAAAAATGTTACGTTTTTCTTAATAAAGTCGTCGTGGGGATTTTCCACGCATAACTTTGACTAAATGCCATTTGCAGATATATTTTCAAAGAAAAGAGGCAGAGGAATTACAATAAATGGCACAAGTTGTAACAATCTTGTAACATTGATGTCCACTGGAAATGAAATAAACACCATATGCATATACACACACATACATACATTAGTACATTTCGTTTTACTTTTAAAACATCAATACTTAAATAGACTGGTCCCCACAAAAAGGTAAGAAAACTACATGTATGTCAAAAAGTCAGGGTTCAATTTCACGTTGTATTTATATTGTAAACAAGACCACCTCGTCTAAATTAATGTTTTCGATTCTGACAAATTGCCCGAGTAGAAGAAGTTCTGATTGCTAGGCAACAAAATTTAGTTCTAAAAATATTTTATAAGAAATTACTAATTAATAATCACAGTGGAAAGTAAAGTAAAGGATAGTGGTGAGGGAGACAAAAATTATCTCCCTTTGACTAAGCCCTAAAAAAAAGCTAAAAATAAATATATAGATAGATAGTCACGTGAACTGCCCGGGGGATCGTTAGGCGCGAAAGTCAAACATTCTCTTTGGTTTCTGGCATTCAAACTAATAAGACGTACTTATTTAGGCCCGTGACAATTAACATAAGTACAAAAGATTACTTTTTTTCAGATATCAAATCTCTTACAAAAACACATACACACCTTGTATGAACATTTCAGATATTCAGTTGCTGTTATATGAAAACTTATGTGGTTATTAAACCTTTTTTTATGTGTTTTTTATGTTGTATTGCTATTCGATTCGCATTGTTAATGAATCCAATAACACATTTTCTTGCACAATATATTTAGTACCCCCCCCAATAAACAACAAAAATATTCTTTAATTATTAAATAGCCACACATTTTATATTTTATATATATATATATATATATATATATATATATATATATATATATATATATATATACACACACACAAAATTAATAAAACAGAATGGAACGAGAGCATCACGAGACGACTGTCCAACAGATAACTATCAAGACACCAGTATTCATGCAAGCCAACATTACCAGTTGATTTACATTTTACAATCATTGAATCTCAATTTTATTTGAGAAATATTACATCACAAACTAGAAAAATTTTACAACGTCATTGCTTCGCTACCGGCAGAAATAGTGGCCAAGATCCCTGGCAACGTTTTAAGTACTCACAACTATGATGAACTAAAACAAACCCTTAATCACACGAGCAAACAAAGCCAGAGATGCGAGAGACAAATTAATGTCCACCTCCATTATTACAGGTCGACCGTCAGTCTATCTTCAGGAAATGCTGTCAATAGCAGCGAGATTAGAAATCAGCAACGAAATTGTGACTGTACATAATTTTATTATTCTATTCTTTTTACTATTTATATTTATAAAATGTTTTACACTGTGATAAAGATTTGAGTCAATCCTAACAGAGTTTTAGCATCACGTTACCACTTTCTTATCAATGTTGAATTTTATTCAGCTTCGTACAGATTTTCCGGAAATATCAACTTCTATTTGGTCAGTATACACAAGTAGGCGTTGTAATCCACCCACATACAAATATTTTTCCAGCGCGTGACCAAGTCAAGTTTTCCCGCCAATTTTATCTGATCCTGCCACGTGATTGCATCAATTATAAATAGCAGACACGAGTCTGCAAGATGTAGTTCTAAAAAGGATTCTCGTCTCGATCATGGACGGTCCAACGTTAAAAACATATTCACGCATGCACGTACGTACGAAAATTTTCCAAACTACATTACAAACATACAGAACATTTCAAACAATCAACAAGAACTTTTCTCTTTGAAATAATCTTCTAAAGTTAAAGTTTATTTAGCATTTCTCAGCTTTATAAATCATTCAACTTTTGTGAGTTCAGATAAAAATATTTCACAGTCAAAGGGACATAACACTAAAACTCTATGCATGTACATCATTTACACAAAAATAAATATAATATTGTTTGTTATAAAAACCTTTTATTACTTCTTGTATTTCATATTTTGTGATATTTTAAGTTAAATATAAATTGTGTAGTCATGTTATTCATGCAGCCATAAGCAGACATTTACAAATGGTCCATTCTTATTAACGGTACCAAAACAAGTACAGTTCCTTTTATTCAGAGCTTCAAATGAAAAAAAATCATTATTATTTTCAAAATATTCTGCCAATAGATTAAAAATTCTTAATTTGATTTACTTTTATTATATTTTCTCCACAGATCAACTTAAATCACTTCTGCTGAAACAAAGTGATCAAAGTCATCTGAGGTTCAACTTGATCCTTCAACAAGTTCTTCCATTCAGCCTTCAGAAAGTCAACACCCTCACAAAATTCAAAAGTTAAGATTTCTACGCTGAAGTCATGGAATATGTTTTGTCTTCATATTTTTTTTATTATTGCTTCAATGTTGACCTTTTAATGATACTATGTTCTTTTCTAACAAGTGCTTTTTTTGTTTCAATATTGATTTTGATTTTTATGTTGAAAAAAAACTTTATATTTTTCTACAGAAATAAATAAAATCTCATTTTTTCCACAACATATTCTAAGCTAATAATATTGTCAGGTTTGATTTCTTTTTTTGAAAATATTCCACTGTAATGTATTATCATACTTATTATAAAACCCAGGTTGTGTGTGTGTGTGTGTGTCTGTTCGTTTATATATTGGATCGAATTTCCTACATTTTTCAACCGATTTCAACAAAACTTTTCAAGACTACATAAAACTACTTTGCGGTGTTTCTGACAGCGTCAAAAATTGGAAAAACACAATTGTTTTTGCACGAGATCAATTTGAAAACACGATTACGAGGCAGAATGAAAGGGGGACAACTCATATCGAGTTATACTTATTATATAAAAACCCAGGTTGTTTGTGTGTGTGTGTCTGTGTTCGTTTATATATGGGATCGGATTTCCTACATTTTTCAACCGATTTCAACAAAACTTCACTTTTTTTTTGGCAGGTAGTGTTTCTTATTCTCTTGCATACTTTTTTTTCTTTATTTTTACATTCAGAATGCTTTAAAAATTCTATTTACAAGACAATTGTTTATAATAAAATTCTATTCAATCGGTAGACTCATAACGATTGAAAACAATATTTTGTTTGAGTTTGGGTTTTGACCAATTTGTAAAAAAAAAAAAAAAAAAAAAACCTAATTAAGACATGCGTGTCCGTCAACCTTAAACAATAATCTTTGTCAATTTTATTTTTCAGTCTTTATGATGGTCGATACTTGATCTATCTCTTACTGTTACATCCACAGGCAACACCAGGCCCTACTTAGCAGTTACTAATAATTCTAGTCATCATAATCTATGTTGTTTGTCAATAAAAATATTTGATTTTAAAGCTTTTTGTTTATTTCTATCAATTTTTA
Source organism: Acanthosepion pharaonis (assembly GCA_903632075.3). Taxonomy (NCBI): domain Eukaryota; kingdom Metazoa; phylum Mollusca; class Cephalopoda; order Sepiida; family Sepiidae; genus Acanthosepion; species Acanthosepion pharaonis. Next base: position 238,562 of record CAHIKZ030000492.1, read on the forward strand.
AAGATTTAAATTAATATTACTTTTTACAAATAAAAAATATAAATTTTGCAAATTCTAAAATAAATTACAGCGGTGTCCTCATTTTTAAGGGGGACCCACCAAGGCAATTTTTGCCTGACCCCTATCTTAGGCTAAACTCATCCCTGTGGATTACTTAGGTTTTATGATTATTATTATTACATTTATTTGACTTCATGTGTACATTCATAACTTGTTAATGGGTTTATTAGTTACTTAATGTGTTTATTTAGATGTTTTCAGTGATTGTTTATCTTATTTGTTTAGTTTGAAGTATTTTACATTATCTGCCTTGTACATTTGTATCATTTTAAACATTATTATTAACAACGGGTACTCGTATTTGAATAGGCACTCCGTCTATGTATTAAACAGTATATTTATTTATTCACCTACCAGCCTGATATATATATATATATATATATATATATATATATATATATATATATATATATTGACATGAAAAAAGTAACCTACCACCCCTCTGACTTTATTTTTCTACTTTAGCGTAGATCTGACTTTTAATTGGTTAATCTAGACATACCCACAAGTATATTTTTAATTCTGACCTTAAGCGTCCCCCACTTTAACTTCCAAAAAGGGGTAACAATTTGTTTTTAAATTTCGCTAATAAATCATTTTTATCAAAAGTTATCTAACATTGCCTGAGGAAGTACGATCATAGTATTGAAACATGTAAGCTTTAGTGTAGCGATTTCAAAAATGTTTTTATTATAATCTCTTATAATAAAAATACAATAATAATATTTTGCTCTACTTTGTATTGAGCACTTTAAAAAAAAAAATAAATGCTACGAACTGTGGATTTTTACTCCATCTGTCCTTTTTTCTTTTGTGTATATATATATATATATATATATATATATATATATATATATATATATATATATACAAATAAGATGATATATAATATATATATATATATATATATATATATATATATATATACAAATAAGATGATATATAAGATATATATATATATATATATATATATACAAATAAGATGATATATAAGATATATATATATATATATATATATATATATATATATATACAAATAAGATGATATATAAGATATATATATATATATATATATATATATATATATATATATATATATATATACAAATAAGATGATATATAAGATATATATATATATATATATATATATATATATATACAAATAGATGATATATAAGATATATATATATATATATATATATATATATATACAAATAAGATGATATATAAGATATATATATATATATATATATATATATATATATATAATATATGATATATATATATATATATATATATATATATATATACAACCATATAGATCTATGCTAAAATACAAATATATATATATAGAGAGAGAGAGAGAAAAGAGATAGTGTATCATGATAAAAAGAAAAGAACATTTTATTTATTATTCATTTTTCAATATATTCTCCTTCCTTGTCATTGCACTTGATTCAAATATAAGTACTCATAGATCGAACATTATACAGTGAAAGGTTCAATGAGTGACTATATTATATCAGGCTATGAACTTATTGATCTCTCTTTATAAATAATTTAATGTATCTTCATGAAATTATCATTTCTCCAAATTTCCATCAAATGTCCCAAAATCTTACCCCCAGGGAAGCAAAAGTATCAGGCATGTTTTAGTGCATATTAACCACAAATCGTACTTGTTGACCGACAATGAATAGAATCGTTTGTTTACTTGAAAGGGTTTTTTACTTATGCCATATATATATATATATATATATATATATGACTTACTTCCGCCATTTTTTAAATTTACCTCCAAACAGGATGTTACTAATAAAATTTCTGTTGTTGCAGGCAAAGTGTTTTGGTAACAGTAGCAGCTGAAGAAATTATTTCATAAAATGTTCAAAGCTACTTTTAAAAAATTCAGCATTCATATCCATATTTTATTTATATTAATAATGTTACAGCCACTCCTCACTTAGTGACTTGTCTGTATAACAGACCCCTTACATACGACCAATTATAAAATCGGATAATACAAAAAATAAAATGCAAGGTTCTTCAAAATTTTTGCAACTTTCGAAATAATTTATTTTCTTTACTTCAGAACAGATCACTAATAAGATCTGAAACTGATCTAATCAGTATTTAACGTTTCTATAGTTGGTTGAATTGTATAATTGTTAATATTGATGAATACACTCCAAAGCTGGAAGCCATAATAATTTATTTTCTGTACTTCTGAACTGATCTGTAATAAGATCTGAAACTGATCTAATCTTCATCCAGATCTTATGCAATATAATTTGATCTCTCATGTGCTTATATTGTGGGATTGCTATTATTACCTACCAATGCTTCTTTTAACATTATTAAAGTTTTAAAAGATTGTATTCTCAAATACAGGGGCGTGGGGCTGAAAAGTTCTTGGCTCTGACCTAGAACTTCTTCAAAATCCTGATGTTTGGTCATTTGATAAGATTTGGAGGAATTGGTCGGAAGCAATTGTTCAAGAATTGTAACAGATAACAGAGTTGAAAACATCCCAAATAGTGATTTTCCAAGCGTAGCTTAGATGTGGCACAAGGCCGAAATTAAGGGGTACCCAGTGAGGATCAAACTCACAACTCAGTCGTAATTGTTCTAGCGAGCCAAGCTTGCTAACCATTACACCGCCTCGCAAGCATCCCAAATAAATGAATTCAACACCTACCTGGGTTTTTATATATATTTATATATAGAAAAACATAATTAAAAAAAATATATATTTGTATATACACTGATAAACAAAGCTCATAAAAAGAACTGATTTGTTTTTTTTCTTTTTTTGTTTGTTTGTTTTTGTTTTGTTTTTTGTTTTTTTGACAGCTTATCAACCCTTTGTGGTTTATTTAAAGCCGAAACATATTTTGGAGTGTAATAGGATGCATACCTGTGTTCCCAAGAGGCCCCCCATCTTAAAAAAAGAAGGCTTTATGGGATAAGTTTGTGTTTGTGTTTCACATAGTTTGGTGAAATGAAGTAGTCGGCTTGCCTACAGACAAAGTTTCTCCGGAAGGAAGCCTGAACACATCTTCTACATACAGCAACCTTTGACTGAGAGAGAAAAAGGAAGTGTATGTCATTTCCTTTTTAAACAAATTATTGCCACTAGGGTAATTCCACAGGGTCAAGCTGCGATCTTTTCAGGATCCACTTGTATCCAAATTCCCAAAACACTCCCAGTATGACCCAGTTTTTATGTGCACAAGATTGTTACTGTTTTTTTGTTTTTTTTTTTGGTGGAGACAAACTCAGATAATTATATATATATATATATATATATATATATATATATATATATATATAAAGTAACTGATTTTTTTATTTGCAAGAGTCATTCAAAACGTTCTGAGCCTCATCCTTTTAAAAGCTTGTACAAAAAAAGATATATAATTCAATCTTCAAATAATGGGAAAAAACTTAAGAAAACCGGTGATCATATGGGAACCAATATTTCAACGTGATGCGGCCTTACATGAAAAAGTTAGTCTGGGACCGTGATCATGATACAAAAAAGTTTTTCTTTCTGACCTTGTTTGAGTGACTGCAGGGTTTCAAAATACTTTATTGAGTTAATGTTCATCCCTATTGGTAGAAATTCTGTGCAAATAACTCCATGATTACAGCTTCAGACTTAGTACACAAGATTAATGAACGCCATTATTCAATGCAGTTAAACAGCCAAATGATACTAAGAATATTTAAACAGAGCTAGGACCCACCATGCCACTCACATTGTAATAAACCACCATCATTCCATCCGTATTCCATTGGTGAGAAGTAAGTTCCACTCAAACAGCTTCTTCCAGTGAACCACTGCTCTGTGGAGCCGACTCCCAAGAGGCTGCTTCCTCGATCACTGGAATCTTAACCTATTCAAGTCTAGGGTTAACCTGTAGAGGACCTGTGTGGCTTTATAGTGTTGTTGAATTGGGAACACGTGCGTTTATTTCCTGCTAGAAGGTCCAACTACAAGAACATGGCAGACTCAAGTTGAATCCAACCGAAGAAGTAAAGAAAACAAACAAGACCAATATATATATATATATATATATATATCAACAAATATATGTATTAAACAACAATTTTACAAGTGACAAACGCATTAACATTTGTGTTTGTGTATGAACGTAAAGAGTTTGTATTTTGGTGAATGTTCGTACGTACGTGTATTTGTGTTTCATGGCATTTTCCCACAAGTGGGCAAAAATGCTGATCTCTACGAGAGATCACATTTTTAAATGTGTCCGCTGAAATGCAAAGTAGAAAAGAGAACAAGGCAAGAAATTGCCCAGTATTTATAGTGTAGGAAGAGCGTCCCCTAGTGGACAATTAGGGAATTAAGGAGGAGCTAACTCTGACAAACTGTTGTCTTCTATCCACATAAACTGTGCCTCTTAATCTGTAATCTTGTGGACTCATCCAATATCCTTACCTTTCCAACCTAAAAAAAAGAACAGTCCACAAAAAACGCCCTACGTACCAAAAAAACCTCAACCAATAGAAATGGCAAGAATAGAAAAGAAGCAACCCCATTGGTCAATCACTTGAAGTTCACGTGCAGAAACAGAAATTGCGCCAAAACCAAGTGAGCCACTTTTGAAACCCAAATGACATAAAAGCAAACGTAGACAGCCCCAGACAGTCAGTCTCACGAATTGTTTGAGTAATTGCCAATATACTAGAACGCCGTTCTAAACCATAATTTTGCCGCGCACGAAAACATTTACTGACTCACATCCGAACATTCAACGATTGACTCTGTGAACACTTTTCTCAACTTACTTATGTACAGTGAATTGTATTCACTACTAAAATTAAGTAAACACCAAATACGATTTAGGGTAGACCACTCTAAAAAAACTCTTTCCAAAAAACTCTTATTATTCATAATTACGATATTCGACACAAACAAAAAACAGCGAACTAACGAACAATATCAACAAAGAGACATTCATGAATCAAACAATTACACACACATTTTGATTATCCAATCTGCATATTGATAAATTGTATATAAATGTTGCATTGTTTTCTAAACTATATATGTCTCGTTTTCTTGATTGCATTTGAAAGTTTATTTGTTTATTTGTTCGGGACGCAGTAAGACACGCATCCATTAACAAAAATCCTTCTGAAATAATTAACAATCCTGCACGTCCCCAACAATCTCAAGTGAGCCTTGTACAGGTTGAACAAAACTGTAAAAAAAAAGGTAATACAAAAACTTGAAAAAGGGTTGAAAATATTCATTTAAAAAGGTACATCCCCCACTAATTGAAAGACGAAAACCTAGAAAGAGGCTTTTGGCAAATTCACTTGCGTTACAAGGACTTTTAACAATTTTCTTCTTCTTTAGAACACAGTTCTATCAACATTTCTAACTTCATTCGCTTCTTTTTTTTTTTTTCCATTTGCTTCTGTGAGAAACTGTAGAAAATAGTCAGTGGGAATACCACATTATAGAATGAATGAATGAATAAAAATCCTACCTTAACTTTTGGTGGTGACAGAACAAACAACATTCATACAGGAAGCAATAACAAAGAAGACATCGTTATGGTTTTAGAACACAGTAATTAATCTATTTATTCAGCATGGCTCTCTTACAAACAACTGAAGTAAAAAGGAGGGAAGATTAACAAAAAAAAAAAGTCCATGCACTCTCTACAACTTGAAAAACAAATGCCCAAGATCCAAGAAAAATGGTAATCCTTCAGGTGGTTGGAATAATCGAACTGAACCATTTATTTCACTCACTGGGATAGACTGTTTCTAGTGAACGTGCCATGTTTAATGGTTGTCAGTTATCTCCTGTTAATTCCCCTCTCCAAGTTCTCTACTGCCTTAACTGGGTATTGAACTCACACTCTTTGGGTCTTGTCACTGGATCTAACCAACGCCTGTGGATAAAGGCGTTGGTTAAACAGGACCCAAAGAATGTGAGTTCAATACCCGGTTAAGGTGGAGAATGCGGGCTTTTCAGAGGGAAATTAACAGGGGGTTAACTGATAACTGACATCCATTAAACATGGCACGTGGAACTAGAAACAATCTACCAGTGAGCAAAAACTGTTTGTTCATTTTACATTTCAATGTCACCTGAAGAATTTCCGGAGCGTACAACGGCCGAAATGTTGTGATAAATATGGCAACAAAGATTCGAATAATGTATATAATACCTCATCTCAGAGATATAGACAGAAACTAATCCCTTATTTATTAATTTTGTTTTATTTTAAATATTATCTACAAACAAAAAGTGCAATTTTCAACAGAAACATCCCAGCTTAGCCACAAATGACAGCCAAAAATAGTTTTTCTTTCTGGAACCTTATTTTTATGGCTTCAGAGCAGAATTTTCATGCCTCCTTGTCTTCTGACATCTGATTGAAATTTTTGTTACTTTCTAGTCGAAATTTTCATCATTTTCTGAAATTATCCACTGAATCATCATCTTATCCTTGAAATAGGCTCCTATGAAATTCAACTTTTAAATTTACATAGATGGAAGCCACCCTTTTGATCGGACAATAAATACAAGTTATATCATTTGTTTATCTATACTTTTTTTTATTAATTATTATTTTTAATTATCTTATATTACTTTCTAATATTTTTTAATAAGATTTAACTTGCAGGCCATAGTTTTCTAACCTCCAGTTTATATACATGCAATGGTTAACTAACAAGTTAGTCTTGTAGAAGTATTCAAACTACTTAAATAAAGTTTTCCACTTGTAGAAAATAGGGAAAAATTTGTTTGGAAATCATTTTTGTAGATCAGCATTCATTTAGACCTTCCTCAAGGCACAACATTTGTTAGAAAAATATATTGATTATTTTATCATTTTGTAAGGTGGGGTCATAATTCATAATATCGAAAGAGTATAATCGATCCATGGCATTTAGTAAAACAATTATCTCGACTAAGTTTGAAACTGCTTACAACAATGATGAAAACACATTTTTTTTAACAAAACGTTTTTTTTAAATAAAGAACAAACGTATATACAGGTATAGCGATTGCTATGTTTTTCACATCTGCATACACTCCAAGTCATTTTATTCGCCTGCGATTGGCTAATAAATTACTACTACTTTTGTATAGGACAATTTAGTCATCGCAGTCGTTCCTTTGAATCTTTTGGTTCTGAGCATACTTACCTATTCTGTTTAGTACAGCTGTAGTGATTGGTTAATTTTTAAACAATCACATATTTTTAATGTAAGATTGAGTTTTCCATGGGTTCCATTGGAGCCTACCTTTTTTGTCGAAAAGGCGACTTTTCATAGTCGCCAGTAAGATTCCAAGCAAATCAACACAAATCCACGATCTTGCTCAACACACAGATACAGAATTTCGTAACCACAAACAAACTTACATTTTCTCTCTGTAACTTTTGCCAAGCACAATTTACCAGAACTTTGTTGATTCAAACCAGTTTATTCACAACATATTTCAAGCAATTGTATTGGTGTTATTAATTCTTCACATGCAAACTTTGCTCTAACAATTATTTCGGAACATTTATCTCACAAGAGAACTTTCTTCAAACAATTAATTACAATTAATCTACAGTCAAAGGGAAACAACTCCCTTCTCTTTAATCTACATTGTGAATACGATTTTATTTCATGCTTGTTGTATTTTATTCAATATATATTTGTTGGTTAACAAATTGGAGTTGTTGTTATTATTTCTTGAATCCTGTACGTGGAAGAATCATTTATATAAACACTGAGCCCCTATACAGGGTGCGATGGATAAATTGTCGTCTAAATTAGGCTAGAATGAAAATAACACTGGCATCTCATTTTAACAGATATATTTACCAAAATTACACAAAAAAATCTTGAAATACTAAAGAAAGAGTAAATCTATTCAATAAAATCTTCATTGGCTTCAACCACCTCTTCCAGATGACTTTGTAATCTCCTGCAACTCATCTGGACGTTCTCCTTGTTGGTGAATGCTGCCATAATCATTGCCTTCAGTTCTTCAGTGATACAAGGAGTTTTGTTGGTCTCTCGTTCAACTGCGCCCCACATGTAATAATCAAGGGGGTTGCAATATTGAGAGTTAGGTGGCCAGATGTAAAGGGTGATGTGGTCGCAGAAATTGTCTGACAGCCATGACTGGGTTCTCCTGCATGGTGCAGAGTCCTGTTGCCAGACACAGGATCTTCCAGCAGCTAACCTCTTGACCCAGGGCAGCACTACCACCTGAAGGCACTTGATTTAGGCTTCTGTGTTCAGTCTAAGGCCCTGTGGGAAGAGGAATGGAGGCATGATGTCACCATTACTAGAGATCACTCCAAACACCTTCGTAATCACCATTAGACTCATCCAACTCTTTCTGAATCCACTGCAATCTACCCTGGTAGATGAAATAAAGGATTCAGTTCAAAATTCCAATCACCTAAAGAAGGCCAGTGTGTACAGGAACCAAGTCTTGAACCTGACAATAAAGATGAGGACAACAGTCTGAACAGTGTAAATAATGTTTCTCTTTTTGTCTACATTTTTGAGATGAGGTATTGTAACTATTTACACTATTTACATTATTTGGAATGTTGTCCTCATCTAATGTCATATTGATGTTTTGTAGACTTCAGCCTTCTTCAACAGATATATGTTGGGATTTTGAACCAAACTCTTTATTTCATCTCCCGGTATAGATTGTTCCACGTACCACGCCATTTTTGGATATCTTAGTTTCAGTTATTTCCCTTAAGAAACTCAACTCTCCAAGTTTTTTTGTTTTTTGTTTACCTCTGCTATGGCCAGGTATTGAACTCACACTTCTTTCGGTCATGTCACTGGATTACTTCAACCAACGCCAATGAAGG
>CAHIKZ030000492.1:250000-275000 GCA_903632075.3 Acanthosepion pharaonis
ATAAATAGCAGGACAGACTGGGTTCTATAGCCTTGGATGGCAACTGGTCTAGGAGAAGGACAACTCTGAATTCAAAACCTGCAGAGGGTCGTTTGGGGACCTTGTGTCACATAGTGCACCAGGTCTCTGTATTTGGCCCTTCAAAAGATATGGTTTGCTCTGTACAAAGCCTCCACCACTATAATCAAATCTCATGTGCTGTTGTCGGGCTGTCGGTTTCCTGGAACCTGATCTGCTTGACCCTCATACATCGAATTCAACGGGAGTCGAAATATATATATATATATATATATATATATATATATATATATATATATATAGAGAGAGAGGGGGGGACTGGACATAGGAAGCAACACTGTATAGTGGCTGTTGTTTTTCTTCGGATAAATGCTACTACTCCTTTAGTGGGTTGTATATACAGCAAATTTAGAATTTTTATGCATAATTTCAATTCTTATATACAACAGCTTATTCGGAAATTGGAAAAATATAAAAATTTAAATGGACATTTCTTGTCAGCTGACCATGTTTAAATATAAAAAGTTGTGTATGTAGGTCACTAAAAGAAAACATTAAAGAAAATAGGGAAAATAAAATAAAAATAATAATACATGCACACACACACACACACACACACACACACATATATATATATATATATATATATATATATATATATATATATATAATTAATGGATTTTAATTTTTACAAGGGTCAACTGAAAAGTTTATAGGCTGACCAAGATATAAACGTAATTAAACATACCAGTTGAGAAACTAAAAATCATGCAACCAACCATTTACATTTATATCTTGGTCAGCCTATAAATCAGCCTGAATTTGATTCAACTCTAGTCTGAATGAAACTACTGAAAAGGATTTTCAGTACGAGTAAAATAGCAACACACACACATACTACTATGGCACCCTGCCTGTCATATTTAATGAAGCATGCATGAAAGAAGGATTGCTGCCTAAATACACTATATATATATATATATATATATATGTATATATATATATAATTATTTATTTAAAAATATGATAAAATTTTTAAATAAATAATGGGGAAACAGACTAGAGAAGGAGGGAGATTACCCCTCTCTTTAGCTCTAACATTCGTCCCACACCCTCATACTTACACTCTCTCTAAATTCTGTTTTTATTTCCGGAGTTGTTTTTTCTGTTTTCTTTTTGAATTTGTAGGTCTGATGAATTGGATCGTATTTACGATTCCAAGGGAATAAATTATGACCATGGAATATTAGTGTTTAAGCCTTTTTATTATATCCTTACTCTGTCCTGGACATTGAGTTCTACCTGGATTCTATCCTCTTGGAATTTTTTTCAAAAAAAATATACATGTATGTGTATGCACCTATGTATATATATTTATATATTTTGCATATGTATGTGTATATTTACCATTAATATTATATATATATATATATATATATATATATATATATAGAGAGAGAGAGAGAGAGAGTAATGGCGGAGTGTGTGTGTGTATCTATCTATATATATATATATATATATATATATATAGTAATGGTGGAGTGTGTGTGTATCTATCTATATATATATATATATATATATATATATGAATAAAGTGAAAGGATAATTTTTCTAAGCCAATGCATTTCAGCCCTTGATGGACTTTATCAAGGCAAACTTAAGGATTTTATTTTGCAACAAGTATTTATAAACAAAAGTAAAAATGTTGTTAGTTTTCCAAAATTCTAAAATTAAATATACATCAGGCTAACTGAAAAGTCAACATAAACTATGGAAGATGCTAAGTGATGTAGTTTAATGTCTAGTAAACAAAAGTTAATAAATTTGTGATCAGGTAAATAAAATCAAAAGATTGGTTGGAAACCATTTAATAAAAACAAAGATATGAAATGTATCTTGCCAGTATACTTAAAACATAAAATATGTAATGAACGTATGATGCCAGCAATGACATACAGTGAAACACATAGAAATTAACAAAATTGCTTGAAAACAAGCATAAAAAGGTCATTAGAAAAGAAACACTGCTGTTATTTTAACTACCTTCACTCCTCAGCAATGTTCATTATTGTTGTGGTAGGCTCCACCTAATTTGCATAGTGGAGTACCGACCATATAAATATGGTTGGTACCGGGAAGACGGGGGAGGAATCAAGAGATTCAATCCAGAGACTCTGCCCGACTGCGACGAAGTCAACACATTCTCCAGGAACGGTCTTCCCAACAATATACAAAAGACTATATGTAAATATTGTGTACACTTTCTTGTTTCAATACATTTTGTTCTAAGTACATTTTGTGTTGTATTATTATTCCATGCATTAGTCAAGTTTCAACAATTATTTTGAAAAGCGATGATTAGAACTGTAATAAAACACAAACATATGATGAAAATGAATTTATAGATTTTCCTTGTTCTTAAGAATTGACAACAAAAATAATAAACACTATTTATTTATTTATTAGATTATTTAATACATTGTTTCTTGGAATGGTTGGCAAAATATTGGTTAATTGCCAACTGATTCAAACTTTATAAAATGGTAAATAATAACGATTTTCTTATAATTGATTCATATATTATAATAATTTAGTAAATGTTTATAAATTTTTAAATAATTGTTTTCATATTTATTTCTTTATAAATTGGTAAATGATAAATATTGCATTGCATTAGTTTTAATTGTATTAGTTTTTAGAATGTTGGAAATATAAAATTATTCTTTTAAATAAACAGTCTAATAAATAAATAATGTTTAATATTTTAGTTGTAAATTCTCAAGAATATAAAAAATGTATACATTCACTTTCATCACATCTATGTTTTATTACAGTTCTAATCATCGCTTTTTAAAACAACGAACATTGCTGAGGAGTGAAGGTAGTTAAAATAATAGTGGTGTCAAAGGAAAAGATGTCCTTTTGAAATTGTTTTTTTGAGGGAAAAAAAGGTCCAAGTTTACCAAATTTTTTATTCTTACTACCCAGAATATTTCGACTTTAAATAACCCACAAAGAGTTGATAAACCATAAAAAGGCGCTGGCAACTTGGGCAATATATCAGTTGGAGTTAATCAATTTATAATGCAATGAATTTATTTGCACTATTTGCATTTATATTACTTTTAATTATATTAGTTTTAATTGTATTAGTTTCTAAAATGTATTAAATATGAAAATTTTCTTATAAATAAATAATATTTCATATTTTTCTTCTAAGTTCTCAAGAAAAAAATGATATAAATTCACTTTCGTCATATGTTTAGATTTTATTACAATTCTAATCATCAATTAAACATTGCTGAGGAGTGAAGGTAATTAAAAAATAGTGGTGTCAAGGGAAAAATCGTTCTTTTGACGCAAGCACAGAGGTTCAAATTTGCCAAAGAACATTTATATTATTAAGATATATATATATATATATATATATATATATATATATATAAGTACAGATGATACTTAAAAATCCATTTTGGTGATAATTTATTTCATGAATATATTCAAATATTCATCCCTTCAGACCAAATAAATGGAATTAATTTTTTCGAGACAAAAAGAAAAATAATTTTTCTTTTTTTTCTTATATTGAAATCTTTATTCTTTCTTCCTCTTTTAATATAAATTTTTTTTCTTTTTCCTTTTCTCTTTTTTCTTTCTTTTTTTTCTTTCTTTTTTCCTCTCCCCTTTTCCTTTTTTCTGGACAAATTAATTCCTTTATTAAAAAAACTTTGGTCTAAGATGAATATTTGTATTTATATTCATGAAATAAATTTTTAAATTATAAATGGATTTTTAAGGATCATCTGTACTTATTATTATTATTATTATTATTATTATTATTATTATTATTATTATATTGCTCTGTTACTTACACTTAGCTTTCTTTAATTAATGTCCTCCTTGGAATTATCCCTAATAATTATCAGTTGATATTATATATATATATCTTTAATAAGATTTTCTCAAATATTCAGGCCAGTAGGTGAAAATAAATAAATATAGTGTTTAACAAATAAATGCAGCTTCTACTCAAATATACTAAATATACTAAAAATAATGTTTAAAGGGAAAAAAATCTGTCAGATTGATGAATAAAAATTCATTATTTTAGAATATATATATATATATATATGTGTGTACATATATATATATGTATATATACATATGTGTGTGTGTGCTTGTGTGTGGGTGTGTGTGTGTGTGTGTGTGTGTGTGTGTGTGTGTGTGTGTGTGTGTGTGTGTGTGTGTGTGTGTGTACTGAAAATTACTTTTGATAAGATTATTAACTTTCTCCTGTAATGAAGGTGTTTCATTTCCGAACAAGATGGCAGTGGACACTCTAACATCCTTTTCATGAGATTTAAGAGCAATTTTCTTCTCCCCTCATCGTGCCGACACGTTCATGTCCAGAGTCAAATATTTTAAGTCATACAAAAACGTTCATTATGAAATTTGCTAACTGAGCCTCTTCGGTTGAAGAAAGTGAAAGAAAAATCGACAAGTGACTGTCTATTCAACAGTAAGTAGGAGTTGGATTTTTCAGGCATTGAATCATACAAAGCGGACATTTGTGAACTTATATTGAAAATGAATGCATTCATACATACAAATGCGTACGCACACACACATGAACGCATGTAAACATATATATATATATATATATATTCGAAAATTATAACATAAATGTTATAGAATCAGTACAAAAATAGCCATTTTGTTTCAACACTCCTTGTCTTATCAAGTGATGGTGCTGAATATAGAATAAAGGGTTTTCAAAGGTTCAAATCAATCAAACACCTCTGCCTAAAGGGAAATGCTGTTATATAAGCTGAAATGACTAATCAAAATACAAGTATATGAGAGTTCAAAAAACTTGACAATGAACTTTGGTTATAATAATTATTTAATGCGTTTAATGTTAGGGTTAGACTAAAACACAATTCATTCTAACTAGTAAATATTAAATTATAATATAAAATTTTAAATTAAAAATTACCAATTTTAAATTTTAAATTTAATGTATATTAAGTTTAAAATTATAAAATTATTTAAAGAAACTGAGAAAAAAATACATGTTTTTTATTTATTTTGTTTTTATTGAAATTAATTTGGAATAAACGTTAGGATCAAATGCTGCTCTAAACTCTGTTACAACTTAGATACATTTGAAGTGAAGACATGGGCAAGGGAGGGTGAAATCTTGCAAAAGACAATACATACGCAATCAGATTATTTGCTCTACTCTGTATTGAGCACGCTTTTAAGAATAGCATTTATTAGTTATAGGAATTTATTCTGTATACACCAATCCTATCCTTGGATATATATGATGTATATATATACACATACTGGGACTATATATATATATATATATATATATATATATATATATATATATATATATATATACTGATATATATATATATATTATAATTTTTCATATAGACAAAAAACCATTTACTCACGACAAAGATGTAACTTCGTTTCAGTGCATTTCAATTGCACCTCGACTGGTGAGAACCAAAATGGTTATGAACAATGTTGTTTTAAAGCAGGCCGCATGTGGAACATCATTTCATTTTTACAATTTGTTTAAAAAAAAAAAGGAAAAAAGGTACATTTTAAGAGGGTGATGTATAAGGATAAAGAAAAGATAAGAGAGACAAAAGAGTGACAGAGTAAAACAATAGTGCTTTTGTTGATATCAGTTTGGTGAAGGATTGTTGAGGTGATGGCTCCAGCCAAAAGATTTCTTTAATCGATAACATCGGTCAAGACCTCCTAACAGTGAGAGTGGGGGAGTAAAGGTGATTTTTTTTGTTTCATTACATTCAGATATATATATATATATATATATATATATATATATATATATATATATATATATATATATATATATATATATATATATATATATATATATATATAATTATTTATTTGAAAATTATAACATAAAAATGTTATAAAATCACTACAAAAATAACCATTTTGTTTCAAAACTTCTGGTGCCTTATCAAGTGATAGTGTTGAATGTAGAATAAAGGTTTATTATATTTGCTCTACTCTGTATTAAGCACTCTTTTAAGAATAGTATTTTTGGTTATTGGAATTTATTCCGTATTATCGTAATCCTATACTTGGGTATATATATATATATATATATATATATATATATATATATATATATATATATATATATATATATCAATGGTGAAGAGTCCATATATGCAATTTTTGCACTTGTGATTAATTTAAAAATCTCCCATCTCTTCATTTCTTAGATTAAACTGTGAACAAAGGACATTAGTAGAGTCTTGCAAGCAGAAAAGACCCCAGTTTTTAATGTAGCTGTCATGCACCAGTAGTATGCACAGGTACAGAGAACTTGAAAGAATCGAGCGAAATAAGGTTGAAGGGTTGAGGCTGAGTTTAAAATGTGGAGTTAGCTGCTGCTTCTTGTTGTCAACATGAAGTTATATTGCATAAATTAGATTTCATTTCCAGGAAGACCTTTCGAAAAAGATAAAAGTAGAGCACATTACTGATGTTTTTTACAACAAAATGATGGATGAATTTGCCAAAACGAAATTAAGAATTGAATTATCATATTTTTTGGCTTACAAGATGCTGCGGCTTGGAAGACACACCTTAATATTGGAAAGAAATTTCTAAAAAAAAAAGTCATTCTCATAACAAAACATTCATCATGTGTCCCTAACATATGTATTGTTTACATTAAACACTTGTCCGATTTTGTTTGTATAGCAATGACATACTAGCCAAGAGCAGAAAGGCTCCTGTTGCTGCTAGTAAACAGAACATGTTTGAAATTGTGGCTCAGCCCCAGGAAGGTTTATAGTCCTGGAAATACTTGTAATAGCTAAGTACTGCGGTTACATCATATATTGAATTAGATAGCTAACATTATAGTGCAATGACTCAACATATAAATCCATGTCCCTATCAGTCAAGCCAATTAGGTAACCATCCAAGCTTACTTGAGCCTGAGTGTTACCTTGGAAGATGCACACATATTTTTCATGTTATTTTTTAAGAAAAAAGCTGCGTCTTGTAAGCTGGAAAATATGATAATTTATAAATAAATAAGTTTTAAATACAATATAAGTTGATTTTATAATTTTCTCAGATTTCTTTCAGAACCATTAACAGTTATCATGAACGCCATGACCTGATTTCAAATTAATTTTCACCACTGACATATATATATATATATATATATATATATATATATATATATATATATATATATATATATATATATATATATATATATATACACTACTGGATTCTGCTGTCATTTTCAACATATGAGGGTCAAACTGCTCAGCATCAACAGCCAGACTACCTGCACATATCATTTTGATTATAGTGGTGAAGGCTTGTGCAGAACCAACCACACTTTTTGGAAGAGACAAATACAGAGAACTGGTGGCCAGTATGCCACAAGGTCCCCAAACAACCCTGGCTCTCCACAGGTTTTGAATTCAGAGCTGTCCTTCTCCAAGACCATTCACTACTCAAGGAATTCAAACTCAACTCTCTAATTCCTCAAACTGTGCCACTATCCATGACTCCACCATGCCTCCCATATATATATATATATATATGAAATATGTATGAATATATATATATATATATATATATATATATATATATATATATATATATAATAAAGTTGTTGGTCAGAACAATGTCAGGCCAGTGGACAGATATTTTAAAAGAGTGCTCAGTACACAAATTCAAAAAATTGAACATGTGGAGCAGATAATATTAAAAAATTGGAATATTTACTGGTTACACAACCCGGGTTTCAACCAAAAGGTTTCTTTAGGTGGTATTGGCAAATTATATTTTTTTAATGCTCCATATTATCATTTATATACATAACACTATAACAGGAAGATCCCCAGAGGGAGAGAGGTATGGCAAGAATAGTGTGAACCAGAGAAGAAAAAAATGAAATTATTTATTGTTGGATGCCTTCTCATCTGGGTTTGTACAGGCCCAAAATATATTCATTTACATGTCTGCATTTAGACATTACCTCTGACTTCTTGTGTAATAATTTTTCTCAGTCCAGGTATGTCACTATGGCCAGCTTTTCCTCTTGATATAATTTGCAAACACTTCTACCAATGCTGCAAGACTTGACCTTTCTCAAAATACTCCATTTCACATTAGGGCTTCTATTGCCTTTTCTTTTTAACTCCCATATATGGCAGATGAGTTTGGCATCAACTGGAGATTCTAACCCCTAGGCTATCAACACACCAGTGACCTAGAGAACTCAATCCAGTTTGGAGAGTCTTGCATTATCAGCAGTAATAGTGACTGTTTACAAATTCACACTTTTCTCCCCACAGTGTTTGGCCAAATTAATTACTTTTAAGGAGCAAATATCGTCATCCACAGACAGACTGTTTTGCTGTGTCACAGCTCATCACAGTGGCTAGACATCCGATCTCTTTAAGCAGCAATCCATCTTTTATACATTTTGTTAAAGACGACTGGCAACGTACGGTGATTCGTCATCAATGAGGTTTTGTAAATTTTTATGGTAATCGACTTTATCCAAAATTATGTTGGCTTAGTCGGCTCATCTAATGACAATACTGGAATTGTTTTTAGTTCTTTTGCAGCAATTTTTAGTTTTGTTGTTAGGATATTATTATAATTTTTATGAAGAGAGTGGTCATTTAAGACTTCGGACTTGAGGAGGTCTCTCACGTCTGAGTGAACTGCTATGCCTCCACATGCCTCAAGTTGGGAGAGTGATTGGTGTAGAATTTCAATGTTGGCCTTCTTTGTAAGGAGTTCAAATTTAGGTTGGATATTACAATTCAGCTCTAAGTTTAAGAATTACTTTTGGCCATCTGTTAATTTATGAGTAAATAGTTACATAGATTTTTATAATTATTTGTCTGTGTCATCAGACAAGCTGACAAAGCTAACACATGTAATTTTGGGTAAAGTTGATTACTATGAAAAATTACAAAACATCATCGATGACGGAATCACTCACTTGTCACTCATCTTTAATGAAACATATATATCTTTATATATATATATATATATATATCTTTATATATATATATATATATATTTATTTTCATCTACCAGCCTGAATATTTGAGAAATCTTATTAAAGAAAAAATGTATATATGTGCACTCCATCAGGATTCAAGCCTGCATCCCTCTGGGCAGAAAGAAATCGTCATTAGATCCAATGTGCTTTAACTGACTTGGTCACAAAGCGGCTTTCCCAATCAAGCAAAGTTTGAACAATATCTTAAAGTGTAATCCTTTTCATCACAAATTCCTCAAAATTTTCATATCTGCTCATATTTCATATCCAAACATAAACAAAGCAATTTCTAAAGAAGCAATAATTTTTTTTATATTTTCAAAATTTCATATCTGCTCATATTTCGTATCCAAACATAAACAAAGCAATTTCTAAAGTAGCAATAGATTTTTTTTAATATTTTCGAAATTTTCATATCTGTCCAGTTTCATATTCAAACATAAACTAAGAAATTTTCAAAGCTAATAGATTTTTAATTATCAATCCAACAGATATTTTATGACTTGAAATGTCATTTTTAGTGGATACTCATATTTAAGTAGATGATTCATTTATTTATTTTCAGCTACCGGCTCGAATATTCAAGAAATCTTATTAAATATGGGCCCGTCCAGCAGGATTTGACCCTGCATGGCTCTCAGCAGAGGGAAACCATTTTTTTTCTTTAATAAGATCTTCTCAAATATACAGGCCAGTAGGTGAAAATAAATAAATATGTTGTTTAATAAATAAACGGAGTATCTACTCAAATATGAGTGTCCACTAAAAATAACGTTTAAAGTGAAAAAAATCTGTCAGATTGATGAATAAAAATTCATTATTTTAGAATATATATATATATATATATATATATATATATATATATATATATATATATAGTCAGACAAACCTAGAGTTTCACCTAAGCAGATCTAAGGTCTGCTCTACTTTTGTATTGAGCACTTTTTTAGTTAGTTGTTTACTCGTATCAGGGTTTTTTCTTTGGGCTTTGGACCTGTATGCTGTACGATTATTTTCGACAGATGTTCATGTTCTTAGCTCTTTCTTTTTTTAAAACCTTTTTCTCCTTTGAAATTGATTTGACCATTAGCAAATCAAGAAACCAAGGTTTTCGAGATGAGTGTATTTATCTATATAATATATATATATATATATATATATATATATATATATATATATATATATATATATATATATATATATATATATATATATATATATATATACACACACATATATATATATACTCATTATATATATATATACACATTATATATATATCCAAAACCATTTATAAATAGAGCTGACAAATCCAAAAACATTTATAAATGTAAAAGACATGAATTCAGTCGATACAAGGGTTGATAAGACAGATGACTTATATCTTCATCAGCCGAAATAGGCCACCCCCATATGAGGTGATTTGGGATTTTATTGTTTACTAATTATTTGCTCTGTAATAATAAATACATTCAGCTCTTTTTGTGGATCAGTTTTAATATTTTATATTACTAGGATCCACTTGGATTTTATACCAACGGATTTGTTATCTTTACTATATATGTTTATATGGTGCTTGCGACATTTTACTTAGCATCACTTGTAATGGCTTCTGTCTTGTTTCAGCATCCATGACCCCCCCCCACTCCCAAGATGACTCTTGAGACCCAGCATTCCATTTCATAGGTATCAGGCATATATGACAGATAATCTTTGTATCCTTGATTGCGTTGATAGGGTCTGCATGGCCTACAACTCTCCTGTGTGCCACCTTGTGCCTTCCCAGTCGAGATGATGATCTGTAAACCTTGTTGCAAACAGCACAGGTATTTTTGGCAGGGTGATGAGGCTGATTGGCATCGTTGGTTTGCTTCTGGTTTTTATGATGATCTTTCAAATGGTTTACATAACCTGCCCTCAACAACAGAATGCACTAACAAACACCACATTTCCAAGGCTGCATATTAAATGGAAAATCAGAGTGAGTTCGTTTTTGTAGGTCACAACTGAACTGAGCATGCCTGAGACATTCATCCTCAAAGATATTATAATGTGCCTCCAATCTTTAAAGTCACACGATATACACACATACATACATACATATATATATATATATATATATATATATATATAGTTTTAAGGTGTGCTGTATTTATGGGATAAAGTGCTCAATATCAGAGCTAGAGCGTATGTAAATATAAATATAAAAGTGAATATTGAAGTCAACACTCAGAGGTGACAGGCTGTTTTATGCTAGATGCAATCGCCAGGCAGCCTGTAATAATAAATACATTCAGCTCTTTTTGTGGATCAGTTTTAATATTTTATAGATGCTAGATGCAATCGTCAGGGGGCCTGACGATTGAGTCTAGCATGAAACAGCCTGTCGCCCCTGAGTGTTGACTTCAATATTCAATTTTATATTTATATCTATATATATGTGTGTGTTTGTGTGTGTGTGTGTTATCAGTCTGGAGGGGGGACAATCCCAGTGTGCAGCACCTTTGGAAAGTGCCTGAAAACCATACCAGGGGTTGACCCAAGCCTTGTGGGTGAGATTGGGTAGATGGAACAATTGGGGCCATTGATAGCTGTTCTAGCACATAGTCACAAGTCATCGTGACTGAGGGTTTGAGTGTGTTGGTGTTGTTCAGATTGTTGATCATTCTAGATAACTCGCTCTCTCCCAGAAACTGTAACTAAGGTCTGCTCAGCATAGTTGCAATATAAGCCACAGGTTGACTCTGTGGGTATTGAACAAACACAAATATGCCTGAGCAAGTGTCTGCAAATAGGGATTGTCTAGCCGCCCTAGTAGACAGGTATTCTTGAATACAAGTGCCCAGCTATTATTATTATATATAATATTATTATACATATATATCAGTGTTGGTAATTATTAGGGTGGCCAGAAAGTCCTGACTCACTTAGAAAGCTGAAAGCAAACAACAAAATTTTATGGAGCAACACCAACATTTATTCTTCAAAATAAAGTCCAGCATTCTTGACAATCTTCTACCAGTGATCAGCCAGCATCTGAATCTGCCCCATATACCAGTCTGCTGTCTTTGAATAAAAAAAACTGTAAACAAACTTTCTTCACCTCATCAAAAGTGTCAAATCACTGGTCACAGAGGAAGTGTGCCATTGAGCAGAATAGGCCATAGTCACCCAGAACAGCATCTGAACTGAATGGTAGATGTGGAAGAATCTCAACACCATCCATTTGTTTGAACTTCTCCAGTCCCTCAACAACAAATTCCGGAGTTCTTTTCTTATCAGAATGATCAGAGTGAGTTTTCTGAGCTGCTGTACGTTCATAATCACCATTAGACTCATCCAATTCTTTCCATATCCTCAGCACTGCCGTCAGATTAACACCCAAACACTCTGAAATGTTCATATTGGAGCTTCTGGTGCGAATGCCAAGCAGTACAACATGCTGTTTCTAAATTTCAAGTGAAGTGAATTGCGTCACGGTGCTCTTTTTCTCACAGGTTGTGCCCAAATGACCCTACTATATTGTGCCGTTAAAAAAAAATCAAAACCAAACAAAGTGCATGTGTGAAATAAAAAATAAAATATGGTGACAATCTATCCATCACACCCCGTATATATAAATATATATATATATATATATATATGAAGAAATAATATGTTAGCTTTATCTCTGATATTGAGTGCTTTCTAATAAGTACTGCGCATATAATATATAAATAATAATATATATAATATATAGAGAGATGTCTAGCTACACTGAAAAGCTGTGAAACAGCGAAACAGTCTGTCTGTGGATGACTTTATATATATATATATATATATATATATATATTTATATATATATTTATTTACACACACTTTACATATATGAAGAAAAATAGTCTTAAGATGTGCTATATTTATGGGACAAAGGGCTCAATATCAGAGATAGAGCATGTGTAAATATAAAGGTGAACATAGAAGTCAACACTTAGAGGTGAAAGTGTGTTTCATGCTACATGCAATCGTCAGGCCACCTTATTATATATATATATATATATATATATATTAAAAGCAGGATTTCAACAAAGATGCTTCAGATCTTGGAGCAGTAGCTCGTATTTCTAAGTGTAGTCACATGACTTTGCCAACATCTTGAGACCAAAACAAGTGCAAGTAATTAAAAGAAATTGACTTTGAAACATAGGTTATGCCCAAATGAGGAGACAGACAAAATAATAAAACAGAAGGCATTATATGATGAGCAATAAAATTTTCTGACAATAAATATCAACAATAAATTCCACTCTGTTTGTTGCATAAATATATAATTAGGGGAAGATGAGACCCCAGAAAATATTCAATAACAATTCATACTTATCATTAAGTAACTAAAAAGTTGCAGTAATAAAAGTATGAAAGCCTACTTCTGATAAAATTATGGAAGCCTTCTTTTGGTAAAAGTACGGAAACCTGCTTTTGATAAAAAGTATGTAAGCCTATTTTTGATAAAAGTATTGAAGTTTAGCTTAAAATTTTTGGTATTTATGGAAAATTAAGTAACTAAAAGTTGCAGTAATAAAATTATGGAAACCTGTTCTTTATAAAAATATGGAAGTCTGTTTTTGATAAAAATTTGTAAGCCAACATTTGATAAAAGTACTGAAAACTGATCTTGACAAAAGTATGGGAGTCTGCTTTTAATAAAAGTATGGAAGCCTGCTTTTGCATAAAGTTTTATTCAATATAAATTATCTAAAAAAAAATGTTTGTTAACATCATCAATGTTCAATGATTAGTAAGCTTATTTTGCAATCCATTGCTATTTTATTGAATCTCATTCTCACTGGTGATCCCACTGCAATGACCTTGTACCAGACTAAGATAAACCTAGTAAATATGGGCACCTCACAGTAGGGCAGTGCATAGTAAGTAATAAGACACACTAATACTACATTAGTGCTTTTGTTGCTATAATAAACATGGATTGGTCACTCAAGAGTCTTCATAAAGAAAGGCATAATTTAAACTCTCTTGTCTGATATGAACTGCCCTATTTATTTCCATTTTCCTTAAAACTTCCTTATTGCTTACATGTTACATCCATGGTATTCTTGGCATTGTTCTGTAAAACCACACTTCTGTTGCCTCAACTCAACTTTTCATCTGGAAGGAAATTATCCAGCATTTTCTGCTATATAGAATGACCAAAAATTACATGGTCCAGTAATGTTTTCCTTGTTTCTATTTTTTTTCTTTGCTTAGCTTTTTGAAGGCATCTTTACAATTTCAATGCAACTTCAGGTTTGGGTGTTACATTTTCTGTCATCCATTAATACACTTTCTAGATATTTTCATTTCTGTACTTTTGACGTCTCCAATTCATAGTTCACATATTGGGCAGTTCCTCTGGTTAATAACCCTATATTTTGTTTTCTTATAATTAATGGTTATTCCTTTATTTCTACTTTACTTACTTGTCCCAGAGTTCTTGGATTTTTTTTCTGTCTGTCATCTACGTATATATATATATATATATATATATATATATATATATATTATAAATTAACTAATTTAAAAATATGGTTCCTTTGCTACACAGGAATTACCATGTTTCAAGAACCAAAGCTAAAAACTTCAAATTTAATAATATAATTAAATTAAAAGCATTATTTCTGTTTCATCTTCGGAGATGAAACAGAACTAATGCTTTTAATTTAATTATATAATTAAGTTCGAAGTTTTTAGCTTTGATTTTTGAAACATGGTAATTCCTGTGTAGCGAATGAACCATATTTTTAAATTAGTTAATTTATAATATTTATGCTCTGTAAATTTACATTGAGCACTGTTTTGTAAAAATAAAATATCAATAAGAACACCGGATTATATATCTTACTGTTCTTTCTTTTTTTTATATATATATATATATATATATATATATATATATATATATATATATATATATATATATATATTAATATACAACCCAGTGTGTGTGAAAATTTTAATTTTCTTATATTTTTATTGTTCAATTCACATGTATATATGTATTCAGATGTAGTAGTTGCCTGTTTAAATGGCTGAGGGAGTAGATATGATTTTGTGACAACCCACGACTATATAGACATCTTAGTTGCCAGTGTAAATGGTAGAAGGAGGTAGGTAGTTATAAATGTGTGTCTAAGTGGGGTTGTGTCAAGCATGCATAAGTGATGCATTTTGGTTCTGGCTATGTTATGAGGACTGCAGCACCAGATACTCTTGTCCTTTTACTATGCATTTAGAGATTCTTGATAAAATATAAATAAAAATCTGCACTGTTGTCGGTCCTGATCTGGCATCTCGGCTTCAGTCACTTTCAATTGGAATCCAAGCATTAATGTCAAATCGATTATATTTGATTCATGAGATATATATATAAGATCAAAGTTCACTGTAATGTATTTTCCCTGTGCCTTTTTATAAGTATTTTCATAAAACTTGTTCTGATAATCTTTCATCTTTGGTACCACAAATTTATGACTAGTTTGGCATGGTGGAGTAATAGATAGCAGCTCGGATTGAGGAATCAGAGAGCCGAGTTCGAATTCCAGTCAAATCCATTATTCATTTATGTGCTAATACCCTTGGGAAAGGTATCAATTCTCTTCTTCTTCTCCCCGATATGGGTAAATAGCAGGACAGACTGGGTTCTATAGCCTTGGATGGCAACTGGTCTACTGCAGAAAGAAATGGCAACCTATTGTGGGAAAGAATCTGCCTCACCAGTTATGTATGAAAAGATACATGATCACCTATGCAGGTATCACATATGGCATATGACTGGCTGACTAGTTTGGTGGCAATTCCTCATCAGTTTACAGTTGAAGTGGCTAGATGTAACCGTAAGTTCTATGTTAACAGTTCCTTCTCTTGCACATCACTTTAGGAATTCTCTTCTGGTTTCATGCCTTCCAGTCAGCTTTGATCTTCAAAAATTTAAATGCAATAAAATGTTATCTTCTGTCTTCTTAATTCCTGTTCTTTTATTCTTCTATCTCCTTAATGATTTTTTCTTTTTTTTCATATTCTTTCACATTAAGTAACCTCTTGCATCTTAGTGGCTTTATTGTCTTGCTTGGGTGTGAAATGATTAAAAAAAACAAAAGAATTTAATAAAATGAATTCTGTCTATATTTCTGAGATGAGGTATTATGTACATTATTTACATTATTCGGACTATTGTCCTCATCTTTGTCGCCATATTTATTACAATAAGTGATAATAACAACAAAAGTTGCAATATGAGCTCTGGTAAAAACATGCAATGATAACAGCAAAAAATTGCAATATGAGCACTGGTAAAAATGTTTGCTGAAGACATTAGGTTTATAATACTCAGCAATTCATACACAGATCTTCTCAAGGACACATGGCACAGTGGATAAAGGTGTTAGTTCAATCCAGTGACAGAATCCAAAGAGTGTGAGTTCAATACCCGGTTAAGGAAGTGGAGAACTTTCAGAGGGAAAATTAACAAGAGATAACTAATAACTGACATCCATTAGACATGGCACATAGAACTAGAACAGTCTACCCCAGTGAAGGAAATAAAGGCATTCCAACCACCTGAAGAAGGCAGGAGTGTAATAAATATGGCAACAAAGATGAGGACAATAGTCCGCATAATGTAAAAATAGTTTACATAATACCTCAGAAATATAGACCGATACTGAAGGGTTGAAACGTTGTAATAAATATGGCGACAAAGATGAGGACAATAGTCCGAATAATGTAAATAATGTAAAATGAATTCATTGATTCTGATTTAGTTTGACTGTGCATCTTATATATATATCTCATGAATCAAATATAATCGATTTGAAATTAATGCTTGGATTCCAATTGATTAATGATCCATGAACTTGTAGCTTGGCTGGGAACAGATCTTCTTTTTAATTGGCTTCCTAGAGTATGACGTTTAACTTAGCAATTATGAATATACATCTATTTTTAGAGATGATAAAATTTTGGTTGCATTATTATTATTTATTTATTGAGTTTTATATCATGATAGGTATATATCTAATCTGATGAGTTTTTTTTAATAGACACTAATTTATCATTCCAACTTTTCTGTTGTTTTATCAAACCCTGCCATGATTAAAATAAGGGAAAAAAATATATGGATTTTTTTCTGATGAATATATATATATATATATATATATATATATAGAACTGCGCTGTACAGATCATACCCCCAAGAGGAGAGCAAAATGGTAAGTTATGCAGAAGAACTCAAGAGAGATATTCGTAAGGGTCTTGAACATAATTTCCCTGGAAATGTTGCCACAGAATTTCATCTAATATGTAATGAATGCAGCCGCATCTGTTTAAGTAGGGCAAGTTTCAAAAATCATAAAAGATGCGACACACAGAGAGAAGACGGTCATTACATGTTATGCAGTGCTTATGAAACAAGTATTTCAAAAGTTGTTCAACATTTCCACATCTTCACTAGGGAGTGTAAGACCCAAGCAGAACTAAAATGTCACATCCAGGCTGTCCATATCTGCAGATGAATCAATGAATGACACTGCCTGAAATTAAGTTGCAGCCTGTAGTGGACCATGTGTTTAAAATTGTTAAATTAGGAACACGTGTGTAACTCCTAATAGAATTAAAAGGTGTTCTACAAGAATATGGCAGACTCAAGTTGGGTCCAACCGGAGATATAAAGAAAACAGACAAGACAAGACCGATATATATATTTATATATGTATTAAACAACAAAATAAACATTCACATTTGTGTTTGTGTGTGAACGTAAAGGATTTGTATCTTGGTGAAGGTTCATTCGTATGTGTATGTGTGTTTAATGGCATTTTCCCACAAGTGGGTAAAAACACAGATCTCTGCAAGAGATCACATTTTTAAATGCGTCAACTAAAATGCAAAATAAAAAAGAGAACGAGAAAAGAAATCGCCCAATATTTATAGTTTAGGGAGAGCGACCCCTTGAGAACAACTTGGAAATTAAGGAGTTAACTCCGACAAGCATATATATATATATATATATATATATATATATATATATATATATATATATATATATATATATATATATATATATATCCAGGTAAGATATATATATATATCCAGGTAAGATGAGAAGGAATAGAGTACAATTCCAACATTCGTAACATTTAAATTAAGAAGATATGTTTTCAATGTAATATCCTAAAATAAAGTATATATATATATATATATATATATATATATATATATATATATATATATATATATATATATATATATATATACCCAAGTATAGGATTGGTGTATATGGAATAAATTCCAATAAGCAAAAATACTATTCTTAAAAAGAGTGCTCAATACAGAGTAGAGCAAATATAATTTATTCAAAAATTATAACATATACATGTTATAAAATGACAACAAAAATAGCCATTTTGTTTCAACATTTCTGGTGTCTTCTTTTCTGGTGTGTTGAAATAAAATGGCTATTTTTGTTGTCATTTTATAACATGTATATGTTATAATTTTTGAATAAATTATAAATATATATGTATATATAATAATGAATGATTATATTGTTAAATATTTTGCTTCCTTCACGGTGGAGCACTTTTTACATTTATTGAATACTCAAACATGGAAAAAAGTAATTTTGGAATTTTGCTAAAACAAAACATTCACAACACAGAGTCGTTTCACATCACCTGAGGAGACACATTTTAATATCCTAGAATAAATGATATATGAAATTTGACAAATGGAAAATACATTTCATTTAAACTAGATTTGATTACGCATTTCACCTTTCAAGGCCTTCATCAGATCAAACAAAGAAAGAAAGAAATGTGTATTTACATACATGCTTACATGATGAATCATAGGACTTTTTCCTTAAACTGGTGTTTCTCATGATTAAAGAAGAAAGAAAATGAGTGACTTTTTCAAAAGGCGATAATATTTATTCAGTATCTTTTCTTTATAATATTTAGTCCATGTCAAAAGTTATTAATTATTTCCCAATTTTCCTTTAAGGAATTAAAGGTAAATCACATGGAATTGAAGGAAAATACATAGAAAGACGTAAAGAAATATAAATCTTTTACTTTCAAGCCATTCTGAAGGATCAGATAAAGATTTGCCTTGGATTCTGTTATGTCGTGTATATTGCTAAGTAAGCATTAATATTTATTGTACAATGTACAAATGTGGCACAAGGCCGAAATAGGGGAAAGAATGGTCATCTTCTGTCTTAACTTTAAACTTAGCTAGCCGCAATCACTGACCCAAACATACAAACAATGTTCCTTTCACCAAAACAACACATCCATTACATACCATTCTTACTACATCCACCAAAATGCCTCAGAGACTCTATGAAGTTCTAACTAGTCCCCATATATACAAATCATTGTCTGTGGGGGAGGGGAAATAAAATAACATCTAAAAGAACCCCAATGAATATTTACAATGAATACAAATCTATTTACAAGAAACTAAACAAAAATTTTGTTAGTAGTAAAACCCCCCACAGCCCTAAATGTGGCAGTAACATCAGTTAACTTGACGAAATCAATGCGGGACTTAAAAAATTATAAAACATTCGTACAATCCATGCACTCGTTACAAACACACACTCAATCAAACACAACAACAAATACGAAAGACAGACTCGAAACGAAAAGGCGCCCCGCACCCACCAGAGAACTGATATCACTAACCAGCTAACGATGGGCGGGATGGGGAATTAAACAAAAAGAAGAAAAATAGGGCCAGAAATAAAAGGGGGCAATGCGCATACATAGCCTAGCTAAGTTAACATGGAAAAAAAAAGATAACTAAAACAAAACCGACCTAAAGTAACCTATAGACGGGAGGGGTTGCCAATGTTCACCCCAGCGATCCCAAAATTCTTAATGCCTAACCGGCATCACAATGCCACTCCAAGTCAGCACCTTTCACACTGCAGAGACGCACAAGACTCACCCACCTTTCGCCAAATTCCAATGGATGGAGTCGTCTCCTTTCCGTCCTGATCATGACTTTAAGCTGATGCTTAAAGAACAAGATCATTTGGGAAGAGGTAAACTTCTCGTCCCCATGAAATTCCTTCTGTCGCGTCGTCCATATCACGACTCGCATAACCCCCAGCAAGCAAAGGAACACATAGTGCTCAGCCTTAGTCAACGGCGGTACTATATTGCTACAGACGGAACTGGCCTCGAGGACAAAGAACTTGCCGCGCAGCATGCGAACCATGATATCTTCAACAAACTTGCACAACGGAACTACGACACTACAATGAAAGAAGGCGTGACCTAAGGTCTCCACCTCCCCACTGCAGCGAACGCAGTTTGGCGACTTAGCCAAACCCACTGCGCGAAGTCTTTTGGCGACCCAGAGGGCCTCTCGAATCACCAGCCAGGTGAGTGATGCCTCAGGGTTAGTGAGACATTTCAACCCGGGCGCCCAAGGCCATATGCAGCGAGCCTCCCGCTTCATCAGACCGAGATTGCCTATCAGATCATCTTGAACGTTCCCCCTAACTAACACCTGACATTAGCCTTACGAGACAACGGCTGGACGTCGGAGTCGCTTGAGGGCAAAGGAAAGAGGAAAGGTCCGGGAAGAAAAACTCCCTTCCACGAACCCAACCGCAAGCCAACAGACTTAACGCGGTTGATCTTGGCCCCTGTCACCATCTCATAACCCTTGATTTCTTTGCTGACTTCGTTAATTTTGGCCCTACTCGACACCAGAACCGAAACGTCATCAGCATAGGCGGAGTACCTGGCCGAGGTGGTAGCACCAGGTAAGGAAATTCCGCGAAGGACCGGATTCGTCTTCAACTTACGCAGGAAAGGTTCCAACGCAAGAACGTAAAGCAATGGAGACAGCGGACAACCTTGACGAATGGAGCGCGACAAAATGAAAGGTTTCGATCTTACCCCATTCACTTCTACCACCGCACCGGGGGACGCATACAGCAGTCGGATCCAAGTGCGAAAGTGCGGCCCGAAACCGGCGGCCGAAAGGACAGCCTCCAGAAACCGATGGTCAATCTGCAAACGGTCAGCTAAGACCTTGGCTAAAATCTTCAACTCTGTATTTAACATCGTCAAAGGCCGATAATTATCTACCCCATCCCCACCGTCTTTCTTCTTGCGAAGCAACTTGATCACGCCCCTGGTGAAGCGTTGAGGAATAGACCCCTGCCTCATCCAGTTGTTGAAAATCAGTGCCAGCAAGGGGACAAAGACGGGCGACTGCCTCAAGTACATTTCATAGGGAAGACCATCTAATCCCGGAGTCTTGTCCAGGCCAACCTGCTTCAGCGCATCCCAGATCTCAGACTCTGTTATGGGACCCTCGCACCTAGCCGCTTCAGCCGCCTCAAGGCGGGGAAAGTCGGCTAAATAGGCGTCGAACTGAGCAGGGCTCAGACCGGGCTCCCTGGTAAAAAGCTCCTGAAAGTAGTCACGAAAAGCCTCGCAAATGCCCACGTCTGTAGTCACAGTCCGCTTGTCCGGCAATGTGATGCTTGCGATATGCCGACTAGATGCCCTACGAGCTTCCTCTGAACACAATGAAGCGGCCATATTCGTAGCCTCACAAGACATTTTTTTATCCTAGCCGTAACTACTAGAGCTTGGTCCCCAGCTCCGCCTTAGCTAAGGCTATATCCCCACTATCACGGGATTTTATCGCCCGATCTACTTTGGCCTCAAGAGACTTTTGCGCTGCTAGCCCTGCTAGATTGAGTCGTCGACTAAAATCAGCAGCAAAAGACCTAAGTTTTGATTTCAAAGAGCCCCACCACTTATTCCCAACCACAGCCCCCGACAATTCCTGCTGTAACATTAGTAAAAGCTGGTCCTGAAAAATCTTGCTCACCAAATAATGATGAGTTTAATTTCCAGTAACCAGCCATCTTAACCCTAGGTTTATCTAAGTTTACCCGAACCCGGACAAGCCCTATGATCCGAGTAAACTATAAAATGGAAACTTGGACATTCTAAGAGCCCTACTTCGACTCTCTTAACTAGAACTCGGTCGATGTAGCTTGCGCTAACCACCGAATCCGAGCTGCCGCCCCTAGTCCAAGTCCATGCTACCTCCCGGGGTGCTCATTTCGGTACTTATCGACAAGATCAAACCCGTCGATAAAGCCCCGAAACGATTTCACATCCGGATTGTTAGTACCCGGTTTTTGCCCTATACGATCTATATCGGGATCAAGGACGGCATTCCAATCACCCGCTAGAACTACCGAACGAGAAGTCGTCAAAAACGGCTCGATCCGCCGAAACAAACCAGGCCGCTGCGCATGGTCATTGGGCGCATAAACCCCAATGAGACGAAAAGCCTTATCCTTTATGGTAACATCCAGCACGCAAAGCCTGCCCGCCGGATCCCGCGAAGACAAGAGCACACACCGCGTCCAGAGACTTGCTCACCAGCCAGAAACACCCTCGAGCGTCCATCAAAACATGCTGAATAGAGGACGAACCTCTTAGACAGAATGTCCTCATGATCGCGAGATAAAAAACGGGTCTCCTGCACACAACATACATCCACTCCGAGGCACTGAAGATCGCGATCGAGCCTCGCCCTTCGAGGCTCCGACCTCAGGCCCCGGACATTCAAAGTTGCTAACCAGAGAGCCATCATGAGACCTAATTAGGGTTGGGACACTTATTTGAACATGGTCGGGGTAAGGATACCGACAGCCTCTCCCATCGACCCGTGGCCCATCTCATTGTTGATGGAACCGTCCTGCGAGAGACCGCCTATATCCCAGGGAAAAGTCAGTTTCAATGCTCTGTAAAGGGAGGGGTGAACTAAAACTGGGACCCTGCCTGCACAATTTTTTTTCAAATGATTCAGTTTATCGCTTTCGGTGATGGCAATTGGAGGAGACATTTTAGATGAACTAATCGCCTCCTCCAACATGGCCCATGCTTGCCGAGCTGTACGTGTCTTTTGCCCTTGGGGCTTCATTGGACTGAGGCCCCGCTGTCTGGCGCCTCCCTCTGGCCTTACCAACAACCAGCCATTCCCCCCCCCCTTCTCCACAACTGCACTAGCAGCTGACGAAGGCTCTTTGGGGAATGTGGTTTTGTGCCAACCGGAGGTTTATCCGACCCGCCCCGGAGCTGGCATGCCCATTACAGGCGAGGCGGAAGGTAACGACGCGGTCAGAGGGGGATCTTGGTCGACTGGCGCTTGACTTCCAGAGGCCTTCTTCTCTGGGCAGGAAGAGGAGAGGTGACCAGTCTCTCCACACTTCCAACATACCGGTTTGCGGCCGGTCACAATGACCGGCAGCTTCAAGCGCCCTACTACCAGACAGTTGGGGATGGAGCGGAAGGCCTGTTCGTTCAACATTATATCGAAGCTCCACCCCCCTTTCAGGCTATCGCAAGAAGCACCCAGAATCTCGCCATACTGCGATAGGAACGCAGCCAGGTGCTCTCCGATAACTAGAGGAGGGACCTCGTATATTGCCACTCTGGTCCTTCTTCGCCCTTCATACTCCGTGCGAATTATGAAATCTTTTGTAATCAAGTCACGACTTGAAGCAACCACACAATCTTCTGGTGTGGGTAGCAATACGTCCCACATGAATAATTTTGCTCCCTTAACAATTCTAAGGGGCTTAAACCCCAGGGACTCAGTGATTTCAACACTGTGTCTTTTCGTCAAGCGACAAATTTTGCTTGAAAGTGCTTGTCCATGACAAAAACCGACACAATTCTTTTTTCAATTTTTCTTAATTCTTGGGCGTCTTCCAAGAGTCCACCTTCCACGACAAGGTGAGCGTAACTCTTGGCTCGCTCCAAGAACTCCTAACATTGATTATGCAACTCGGAGGGGACGACCAACAAGAGGGCAATTCCCGGCCTCTGCATTCTTATTCTTCTCAACATCGGTTTGGCACTTCTCGGCTTCCTTGATTGCAAGTTCTTCGCTCTTATTTGTCTCTGATGTCTCCGCAGCCTTTTTAAGGGTATTTACCATTTCTTCGTTCGATGGAACTAGGAAAGGGTACTCATTAGTATCATTTTTATCAGGCGGATGTTTTTTGACGGAGAACAAATGCTTTTTTGCTGTTCTCTTAAAATCAGGGATTATTGGTTTCTTTTTTTTAATCAAAAAAGACAGCACTGTTCTTGGTTTTTTTCCATTTTAAAAGGAGTAAAGAGAAGGGGAAGGGTGGTAGGATAAAAGTGAAGGGGAGAAGTGGTAGGAGAAAAGGGAAGGGGAGGGGTGGTAGGAAAATGTTTTAAAAAAAAGGGGGGTAGTAAATAAAATTTCGCTTATCAGCGAGACAACAAATTTAAATAGTAAACAAAGGTCGATAGACGAAAGTAAAACAGAAGGGCGTGTATATATATATATATATAAAAAAAAGGGGGGGATAAAAAATTGAAAAAAAATTTTCACTTATCAGCGAAACAACAAATTTAAATAGACAAAGGTCGATGGATGAAAATAAAACAGAAGGACGTAAAAAAAATTTAAAAAGACGAAAAAATTTTGCCTAAGAGATTAACAAATTTAAACAGATAAAGTAAGCATTCGATCTCTGTTCTAGTTGTTGTCCATTTATCATATGAGCTACCTGCTCATATGCAAATTATACTAATTTGAATCTCTTGCTTTCAAGCCATTCTAAAAATGAAGTGAGGATTTACCTTTAATTCAATATTGAAAAGCTGGGAAAAAATATATTAATAACTTTTGACATAAACTATGAATTATAAAGAAAAGATGCAGAATAAATATTAAGCACCTTGGCTATGGATTAAATAGCAGGTTAGACTGGGCTCTCTAGCCTTGGGTGCTTAACCAGTTTAAGTAAAAATCTGAATTCAA
>CAHIKZ030000492.1:277500-325000 GCA_903632075.3 Acanthosepion pharaonis
TATATATATAAAAAAAGCTTTGGACATTGAGTTCTACCTGGATTCTATCCTCTTGAAATTTTATATATATATATATATATATATATATATATATATATGTGTGTGTGTGTGTGTGTATGTATGTATATATATTTATATATTTTATATATATATATGTATGTGTGTGTATGTATATTAACCATTAATATTGTCACTATATATATATATATATATATATATATAATCTATGTATCTGTGTGTATATACTTGTGTGTGTGTACACATGTATATACGTGTGTGTGTGTGTGTGTTCAGAAAGTAATTACATATTTCCTCACTATGAATCATGAGTCAACCAACCAAGGCAGAATGAAAGTTGAATGGGAGGGAAATATATCTGACAGTATATCATTTATCATGGATTATAGAAAAGGAGGATGATTTTAACAATCAACATATTCACCATTGCTTGCTGTATGAATTCTGAAAGAATACTACTGCTGTAGAGACATCTAAAAACATTTGTGCAGTGTATACAGATGCAATGAAGGCTCCTACATCTCAACTGTGGTTTAAAAATAGCAACTGTGACACATCCAACAAACCTCAGTCTGAAAGACAACATGCTCTGAATAAAGGATTCTTGAAAGAAACTATTGGATCCGTGTTAAATTAAAAACACCAGTGATTTTTTCTACAAAAAACTTAATGCACCCTGTTCAAGTGTCCATAAACCATTCAAGCAAATTGGAAAATCTTGCAAAGAGGGAATTTGGGTTCCTCATGAGTTGAGAACCAAACACAACATTCTACCATCTGCAGACATCTTTTTGTCAGGAATGTCAACTTTTCATTTTTTATCACATTGTTTACAGGTCAACAGTAAACAAAAAGATGGTGATTATCACAAAATGAGAAACAGTGTCAACAACAAAACTAAAGATCATCCACAAAAAACTTTGTTTTATGTCTGGAATATGAAAGGTGTCATCCATTATGATATATTGGAACATGGAAGGACCATCATTGCAGAAGTCTGTCAGCAATTTGATTGGGTAACTGAAGCATTATATCAAATATCATACTTTGTTAAAGTAAAAAGGTGTTATTCCTCTGTATGACAATGCAAAGGCACACGTTCAGCAATGCAAGAAAAAAAAGAAATCAGATCATTAAAATGGGAGATTCTTCCACATCCTCCATACTTGACCAAATTTAGCACCAACAGATTTCTGATTCTTGTTATATGCCATAACACTATGAACACTAATAGATATGTCCCAATCCTCATTAATACATTGGACACTATTGTAAGTGGTGGGGTGGGGGTAATATGCTGTCTAAGTAGTTCACCACTAGCTGTGGTTTACCTATTTCATGCTGCTGGTGAGTATTGTATTTTGTTGATGTTATAAAGATTACTATTTTCATTTCCAACCTTCATTTTGGTTATTCCTCATTCAGTAACCTTTTCTCGGTTACAACAATTCTATCACTAGAACATTTCATAAGTGACAGAACATGACGAAGCAAAGAAAATGTTGAAAACAGTATTTTTTTCTTGAGGAGGGAGGGGGGGGTTGAATAAACCCGGATTTATTTAACCCACACAAACCGGCCTCTTAAATATCGGCTCTCAATGTTCAACCCACCGTAACCCACCCCATGTATACTCTGCCATAATATATGATGATGACGACATCAGAAATAATTCAGAAAGTCATGCAAACAGAGAGACTTTAACCACAGACAATGAAACTTTGAAAGCTTATATTTACGAGACTGGTTTGGTTGGGTCGAATGTTAAAGTGTTAAATTGGGAATCGAAAATTTGCCTTCCCACTGAGCTGCAGTTGTAGAAAATAAAGATGGTTACATTTTGAATAAATACTATCTACAGGGTGCCCAACTCTAATTGGTCCATCTCAGTAGACCTCTAAAAGCCCAGATCTAAATGTTAAAGCTTGGTTTGGTTTGTTTTATGATATATCAACACTTCAATGGGTTATTTAATGCCAACAAGATTTTTACAGTAGATTTGTATGAATAGAATACATATTTTTGTAATGCCTGTTTGTAGGAGAGACTTTGTAAATCACAGATACAATAGTAATGACTTCAAATGATACTCAGTCAGACACCACTAATTCCCATATATATATACTTTTCCTTTACCTGCCACATGATCTAATTATTTCAAGATGAGGTCGACTGTGCTTGCTCTCTGGTGATCCATGTTCAAACCCAATTATCAGCAGTGACATTTTATTCCCATATAACAGTATTCTTTGTAAGAAAACAGTTTGTAGATCAGGTTTTATTGACATATTTTTGTAAAGAGGGTTTTTGTCGAGAGTCTGGTTTCATTGATATATTCTTTTCAGATACACATTTGTAGAGAAATTGATATACAACAGTATATAAAATATACAACAGTAGCGACATCCCATAATACCTTAATAGATCTATCTTATTTTATTATTGTTTTTTTTTTATTCGTTTCTATGGCTTATCAACACTTTGAATGTTATTTAAAGCCAGAAAATATTTTTAGATTGTAAGAACTGTTTTTTTAATTAATAATGGTTTATTTATACAAATCTTACTAATTAACCCATAGCTGGAGGAAAAAGTTGGATTCATACATTTCCCAAAGGTATTTACATGTAAGTGAATATAAAGAACCCAATGGGAATTGGAACTCTGAGCCATTATCCATTACACCAGCCACACAGTTTACAGTACCTGGTATTTCCAAGTGGTCACCCATCTATGTACTAACTAGACTTGACATTGCTTAACTTCAATGATCATACAGAAACCGGTGTTTCAACATGATGTGGCTGTAAACCCTAATTTTATTATTAGCAAAAACATCAGAAAATGATTTAAATACATCTGTTGTTGAATTAATTCTCATTAATAAAAGCATTAAGAGAACTTCTATTACAGATTATTTTTTTTGCCAGAGGAAGTTTAAAAAAATATTAAGCCCAAGCCACAGGGGGCCTTCTTCCAGGCAATACCTCTTCTGGTTTCATTGCCAACCCCTGAGGCGTCCATAAAAGGGAAAAGTGCCAAGGGGGGTTGAGCAATTTTTGCACAGTATTGCCATTAAACCTACTTTAAAACTTGACCTTGTGTCACAACCGGTAGCAACATGGACTATCTGGTAAATACCTATTTTTCTTCCTATGGGATGTGTATAGTTTGTTTTGTTTTATGGCATATCAACCTCAATGGGTTATTTAATATTTACAAGATTTTTAGGATAAGTTTGTATGAAAAGAATATGCATTCTTTGTAAGATATCAGTTTATAGATTATGTTTCATTGACATATATTTATAAAAAGGGTTTTTGTCAAGAGTCTAGTTTCATTGATGTATTCTTTTTAAATATACAGTTTGTAAAGAAATTCATTTTATTGACATTCTTATTTGGTTTATATTTTTTTGGTAGAGGTCCACTGTTTTAAGAAATGATATTATCACATCCACTTTTGCTTTCTCGAAGAGTTCATACATGCTGTTTATATTATAGCATTTTTGTCTTGGGAGAGCAAGGTCTGAACACTCGGTTAATATATGATCAATAGTATATGCTGTTTCTCATGCTTGGCATATTGGTTGATCTTCGTTGTTTAGCAAGTATGAGTGGGTTATTCTCATGTTGTCAAAAGTGGGGGACAGTACTATTCCTTCCTTTTGAGATTTTCTGAGAGCCAATTTCCATTCTCCTAGCTTGGGATGAATTGCAAAGATCTTTTTGTGGAGGTCATCGTCCCAGCACTGTTGCTATTCCTTTTGAATATATTTCTTAACGACCTCCTTAAAGTCAATGTATGTGATTTTGATTGTTGAATCTATATCCATATCTAAAGCTGATTTGGCTGTTGGGTCTGCTTTATTGTTACCTTCCACCCCAATGTGACTAGGAATCCAAGATAATTTGAGGTCTTTATGTTTGCAAGTTGTGCTCATTTTGCTTAATAGTTTGATAATGAGGAGGTTGTTGGATTTTGTTTCTTCAAAGCCATTAGGATGGACAGTGAGTCCAAAAACATTAAAAAATTTTTTTTGTTTGCTCTGTTTGATGATGTTGAGTGCTGTCTCTACCGCATAAACCTCCACAGTGAAAATAAAGCTTCCTTTTAGGTGGCACTTTTTTTTTTTGGTAATATTTTGGCTCACTGCTGCACATCCTGTCTTGTCCTCACACTTTGACCTGTTCCTTATAGATGGGTGTATGATTAGGGTAGTCTTCCAATATTCCCTGAACCTTGTCCTGGAATCGGTATGCCTTTATATATATATATATCTCTATGTTTAGAGAGTTTATTTAATTCAAGCAAGACTTTGGGTTGCTTGAGTGTCCATAGTGGAATACTGGCTACTGTCGTTTCTTGGATCTTTGAGAAAGAGAAAGTGGTTCGTAACTGTTCAGGATTTCATCCTGAGTCCATAGGGTGTTGTATTGTCTTTTTGTTGGAATAGACCACACTAATTAAGGCTCAAAGGTACCTCAGTAAGCTGAATTATTTGGGCATGATTTTATTTTAACATAATACAGTAGTGCCAGTTTAATGTGCCTTAAATGTGGGGGGATTTCATTAGATTCTGTGTATAAGCTCTTCACTGGAGATGTTCTAAAAGCCCCAGGTACTAGTCTGAAGCTTTGATGATAGGTTGCATTTAGTATTTTTAGGTATGATTTTCTGGCCACCCCGTGTATGAAACTAGTGTAATCTAATTTTGAGCGAAGTAGTACATTTTGCTACATTTTACTTTTAAATATTTTCGATGGAGAATGAATGTTCATTTTTTTTATCAAAAATGATTCCACTACTGGGATTTCTGCTCTGTCTAATTTTAAACAGGGGTCATTGTAAAATTTTCATAATTTGCAGAAATGTAGGCATTTGGTTTTTATTTTGGAAAAGGTAAAACCATTTTCCGTGGCCCATCTGTGTATTTTATTGTGGCATTGTTGGAGATGCATTTCATATGTTGAGATTTGTACACTATTAGAAAGTCGTCGACATATAGGAAGTATCTCTCTCCTGGGCTTAGGGACTTAACTATGGAGTTAAATTTGATGCAAAAAAGGGTTACTGAAAGGATGCTTTCTTGTGGAACCTCTTCTTCTTGGTTTTGCAGTTCTGCTATTGTAGTTCCTATACAGACTTCCAAAGAAATTCTCTATGAATGGAGTCAGACTTCCTCTTAGGCCCAGTTCATGCAGGTCTTTCAAAATATCAAATTTCCATGTTGTGTCATACACCTTTTGCAAGTCAAAAAAGACTACCACGAGATGTTCCTTCTTAATGAAGGCTTCCCTTACAAATGTTTCTAGGTGTATTAAGTGGTCTATGGTACTTCTTTTTTTCCTAAAAGCATATTGGAAGTCACTGATTAAGCCTTTAGTTTCCAGATACCAAGTCAACCTGTTGTTGACCATTCTCTTTATAGTTTTACATAGGCATCTGGTTAATGCTATCAGTCTGTAATTTTCAGGGTTTGTGCCATCCTTTCCATGTTATGCAATTGGGATGATAAATGTCTGTCACCACTTTTCTGGGTGTTGCCATTTGTCCATACGTCGTTATACATTTTTAATAACAGTTGTAGTGATTTGTTGTTTTACTGTTTTATGAATTTGTAGTGGATATCGTCTGGGCCCACAAATGTATGACAGGCTTTCTTTAAAGATTCATTTAGTTCCTACAGAGTTAATAGTAGGTTATAGCTCTTAGTATTATTTGATTTAAAGTTTTAGATTTTCGTTTTTCCGCTTTTTTTGTTTGAGCTTTAGAAATTGTTGGCTACTGCTCACGTTCTAGGACAAGGTTCAGAGCATATTGGAAAACTACCCTAATCATACACCCATCTATACAGACGGGTCAAAGTGCAGCAGTGAGCCAAAATATTACCAAAAAAAAGCGTCATTCAAAGGGGAGCTATATTTTTGCTGTGGAGGCTTATGCAGTAGAGATGGCACTCAACATCATCAAACAGAGCAAACAAAAAATTTGGCTCACTGCTGCACCAAACATATGAAGTTGGAGACATTGTGTAGGTGAGACAACCCAGAACTGATGTACCTCCAAATTTACAACCAGGAAGGTCGCGAGGATCATCTGTCTACAATCTGTCCTGATTGATGGTGTGCTGCGTCATGTTAAAGACCTCTGATCGGCATGGGACCAATGCTATTCTGCAAGTGACATTGATGACTTATCTACGTGCGATGGGGAGTTGGAAATTCCTGGATGTTTAACATGCGTCCTGCTGTGGTAGAGACAGATAGCAACAACAATGAGGATGAAGTACCTCCCCTGTGAAGGAGCACCAGAAGGAAATGCCTGTCCCCTGCATTTTGGTGCTGTGATCAGGAGATCATGAAGGAGTGTCGCAAAGACTCAGGTCAACCTGATAAGAGACTCAGAGTTGGTTGCATATGGTGCTGTAAACCCTTGCATCCCCTTCCACAATGGGCTGTTGAGAGAAGACCTTCTACTTACAGTAGGT
Source organism: Acanthosepion pharaonis (assembly GCA_903632075.3). Classification (NCBI taxonomy): domain Eukaryota; kingdom Metazoa; phylum Mollusca; class Cephalopoda; order Sepiida; family Sepiidae; genus Acanthosepion; species Acanthosepion pharaonis. The sequence continues at coordinate 284,009 of CAHIKZ030000492.1, forward strand.
GGCATTGACAATTTGCATATGAACGATACTGGGCAGGTATTAGCAAATAGTCAGTGTAGTTCTGGGACTGGGAGAGCTATATAACACCAGTTTTTCCTCAGTTGAGGAGGGTGCTCTCAGCATGTTGTAAATGTGTGTAAAACCAGACAAGACGAATACAAGATCTTTAAAATGAGAATCCTCATCATCAGGTGTATTAGAATATCATTGATGTACACAAATCTACGCTTGAAATATTGGAAATCATTATCCCTCATTCTTTGAAAGGTACTTGGGGTACTTGCTGCATTCTGCAGCCCAAAAGACATGTAGTTATATTCAAATAAACACTGTTCTGTCAAGAAAACAGTTTTATCAGGATGAACTGGTATCTAGTTTTTACATACATCATTATGTTTTATGTTTACATACATCTTATGTTTTACATACATCATCAGGATGAACTGGTATCTAGTGATATGCTAAGGACAAATCAATTTTTAAAAAAATATTTTCTATGTAATTTCCTCGAGTTGATATTGGGTATCGTGTAGCAGTCCATCTTTATAATGCTATTTAGCTGTCTGTAGTCACCTTCTGGTGTGCCATCCAATTTTGGCACCATGTGGAGTTTTGAATTCCACTCTGATTTGGAAGGGGAAATTATGCCAGCTTATTGAAGCTTTTTAAATTCTTCCTTGGTTATATCAAACTTCTTCTTTGACAGCTGTCACAGTTTTGTAAATACAGAAGTGCTATTTCAATTCTGTGAAATACTTTTGATTTTTTTTACATTAGGGTTCCAATATGGGTGGGGGGATATCAGATTAGGGTAGCTTTCCATAATTTAATAATGTTCTCTTTGCATTTTCATCTTCATGGATTGAAACATGTAAAACACGTTGACAGCTTGGTGTCACTTTGTTTATTGGTAATTGTGTCAATCACCTTGTTTACAACTATTTGTCTATAGTAACTTAGGAAGTCATATATATAGGACTGTGTTTGTCAGGTACTCCTTTGGATTAATTCATACAGCAGCCTGTGTATCCACAATTAATGTAATTTTGTGAAATCCTAATTGTGTGGTTACTTCCAAAAATGGCAGGTAAGTGGAGGCCATCACCTCCTACCGAACTAGTTTTCTGCTTTCTCGTCACATGCTGGTGAAGATAGTCATGAGGACGATTTTAGTTTAATTTTCCCTTTATTTGGTAACATACACCATGTTTTACATGATCTTGCACAATTTACATAGTAGCTCCCCGGAATCAATACTTCAAATATACAAATCAACCATTCACCCTTGCATGGAGTATTGCTGCCATATATGGTCTTGTGCACCTTCTGTTTACCTCGAAGTTCTTGACAAGATCCAGAGACGGATATGTAATATAATTGGCCCTGATCTGGCATCTCGTCTACAGTTGCTCTCTCACAGATATGCCGTCGCCTCTCTCTGTCTTTTTCACAAATACTTTCATGGTAATTGCTCCGATGAGCTGCTTTCACGGTTCCCAGACTTCATGAATTCAAGCGCCCTACGAGGCTGGCATCCCGCTCTCACCCTTTCACTGTAGAAACTTTTAAATGGAGCCATCTCTTCTACTCCAATAGCTTCATATCTTGCACCTCTCGCCTGTGGAACACCCTTCCCTATTACTGTTTCCCTGAGAGCTATAATCTCCAACTATTCAAATGTAATGTCAATCGACATCTCCAGTTACCTTGATCTATCCACTATCCTTCTCCTCATCTTTTCTTCTATCCTATCTGCTCTCACTCCAAATCTTCTGCAAACCCCTGCATCCTAGTGGCTTCCCGCCTTGCTCGGGGCGTAATGCTTAAAAAAAAAAAAAAGAAAAAAAAAAGATGTGTGCCCTGCTTATTTTTGATTTCTAGTCATGATGATATGGGTTTACAGTAGATTGGACTTTGTAATCTCTACTACGAGAGTTTTTCCTTTCTTTGGTAGAACCTGCTGAATGGGACTGCGATATTGCTTATTATTATTCTTATTACTATCAGTTATTTTCCCAAGTCTTTCCATTTCTAAATTTGTTTGTGTCGCCAGGACTGGTCTTATGTTAATTGTCACTGCTTGTATGAATTTGTGTCACTGCTCCCTCAAATTTTTGTTGCTAATGCCATCAGTTCATTTGAATAAATGGAAGATCTAACTGTGAAAGTGGAAGAGAATATTACTTTATCAAGCATCTCTGGCTTCGATTTCTCTGTGGGGAACAGTCCCGTAGAAGCAAGCGAGCCAGAGTGGCTTGCATCTGGTGCATAGGAAAATAAGGGTCTTACCTTAACATGTGGCATGTGGCATGTGGCATTGGCAAGTTTGCTCCGTGAAAATGGTATTACTCTCCTGTCTAGCAATTCCAGCAGTATGTGCAGTAATGAGGGTTTTTTTAGTTTTGCATGCTTCCACCAATAGCAAGTCGTGTGCTGATTGGTTGAACTGGAGGAGGCTATTTACCTGGGTAACTGATAATAAAAGCAAAGCACGCTGATTGGTTGGTCGACCGCGGTGTTGGCCTGATAAAAGAGTGTTGAAGCAGTGAAAAGAAAAGATAAAGATGGATTTATGTTTTGAAGAATTCAGAAAGCAAGAACGGAAGATTGAACCAGAAGTATCTTGATTTTTACAAGTGATGTTATAGTAATGGAGACTCATTTAAACTACATTCTCATACAATGTTAAGACTGCTGCTTTAAGTTTGCTATAATCTCCCGACTGTAAAATGGTAAGTTGTAGTTTGCATACTATCTCCAGCGTTAATGCAGCCAACATGTGATAAAATTGTAGTATGGATGTCCTTATCATCGTAATGCTGAACTGTGCCTCCATAAATGAAGACAATGCAATCATATTCAGTTCAATAAACATGGGTGGTTTAATGACTATTGTTTGTATCAATTCACCAACCACTGTGGGTGCATGATACATCTCCTGTTTGTTGTCAGTTATGTTCACTTGTGATGAATGCAGTAAGAATAGGTATGTGTTTCGTCACATGTCAAGAGTCACCAGATTATAGTAGCATGGGGCCTAGGGGTTAAAATGAACAGTTGATTTACCCACGGCAAGAAGATTAATGACGGATGATAATGACAAGGAAACACACAGGTAATTTTAACAAAATAAGATAAGGAATTTATTCACGAATTTACATGCGTGAAGTAGTGCCAGTAGCTTGTTTTAGGAAGATAAATCAGTACATAGTTTTAATATATTGTTATGAAGAGGAAATTTCCATACAACAGATTAAATGATCTGACACAAAATAACATTAAAAAATACTTACAACAAAGATAAGTAAGTTCGTTGCTCACCAAAGAGATATATGGTTTGTATATTTTCAAAAGTAGGCAAAGGAAGATAGCTGAAAATACTTAGCTTTCTTGGATTGTTGAGAGAAAATTCTTTGAAGTACCACATGCTGGTTAGAGGTTGATAATATAATTAGTGGGTAATTTTACACTGGCGAGTATTTCAAAGCTGGTTGGGAGGAACTGAAACGAAACATTTTACATTATTTCAGATACTCTTCTCGTTAATTAAATATTTCTTCCCATTTTATATCAAAAGGAAATTTATGTAGATTTTCTACTTTCTTTCTTTCTTCTTCTTGGGTCATTGACTAATTTCTGTGAAAACAAGGTTTTCATTGGTCCAAAAATAATTTCACATAGGCTCACAATTTTTTTCCTTCTTCTTGGCTCACCAGTTAATTTCTGTGAAAGGCATAAATCTCACATAGACTCACAAATTCCTTTACTTCATTTTCCACCATCCTTCAAATTTGAAGAGAGTGGGTGAAGGGAATTATGATTATTTCACACTCACTACATATATTTAGTGGATACTCATATTTGAGTAGACACTCCACTTATTTATTAAACAGTATGTTTATTTATTTTTGTCTACCGGCCTAAATGTTTGTGAAAACTTATTAAAGAAAAAAATTTGTGCTCTCTGGCAGGATTTGAACCTGTGTCCCTCAGGAGAGAGGGAGCTAGTGTTTAGGCCAGAAATGACTTACTGACTTGAACACAAAGAGCAGTTGGTCAGGTGAGGCCAAATTTTATGCTTTCACACAAAATTTCCTCTGTTTTAAATCTCTCAAAGTTCTTCATGTCTGCACAATTTTTATATCCGAACATAAAAAAAGAGAATTTTAGATATTTTTATTAATCCAACGGATTTTGATCACTTTTTAAACATTATTTTTAGTAAATACTCTGATTTGATTAGGCATCCAATTTATTTATTAAATAATATATTTATTCATTTTCATTTATTCACCTGAATGTTCGAGAAAATCTTATTTAAGAAGACTGAGGGAGTTAGTGTTTTATATATATATATATATATCTTCACCATTGATATATATATATATATATATATATATATATATACCCAAGTATAGGATTGGTGTATACGGAATAAATCCCAATAACCCAAAAATAAAATACTATTCTTAAAAGTTATGTTATAAAATCACTACAAAAATAGCCATTTTGTTTCAATACATCTGGTGTCTTATCAAGTGATTTTATAACATATTTATGTTATAATTTTTAAATAAATAATTATATTTGCTCTACTCTGTATTGAGCACTCTTTTAAGAATAATATATATATATATATATATATATATATATTTATATATATACACCCAAGTATAGGATTGATGTATACAGAATAAATTCCAATAACAAAATATAAATATATATATATATATATATATATATATATATATATATATATATATATATATATATATATATATATATATATATATATATATGTTATGGGCACATGGCCAAGTTGTTAGAACATTTGCTTTCTGACCATGAGGCCTGTGTTCAAATCTCACCATGGTCATTTTGTCAGGAAGGAGACTTCCTGATGTTATCAGAATGGATCGAGGCCGATATCATCATGCAGCACCTTTGGAAAGTGCCTGTAAACCATACTATGGGTTGACCCAAGCCCTGTGAGTGAAAATGGGTAGACAGAAGCCTTGAGAGCTGTCAATAGCTGTGCCAGCATAAAGCCACAAGTCATTGTGGCCAAGGGCTTGAGCGTGCAGGCCTTGTTCAAATTGTTGATCATGCTAGATAACACACTCTCTCCCAGAAACTGTAACTAAGGTCTGCTCAGCATAGATGCAGTGGGTGTTGAGCAAACACAAATGTGCCTGAGTGAGTATCTGCAATAGGGATTGGCTAGCCGTTCTAGTGGCCAGCTATTATTATTATATACACACACACACACACACACACACACACACACACACACTACAGTTCAAATGTTTCAAGCCACCCCCAGAATTAGCAAGGGATGAATGTTATAGAAAAGTGAAAAAAAAATGAAAAAATGCTCTTAGAGTCATTGAAAAAAGAATGGCAACTTATACTTTGAGAAACTTTTGCAATGAATGCCAAAAGTATGTGCTGCAATAATCAAGGCTAAAGGAGGATATTTTGACAAGAGCATAATTTTATTATAACATGCTGTTTTTTTGTTTTTTTTGTCATAATAAAATTTCTAATAAAAAATCATGTCTCACTTTTTTAACCTTATATAATAATTTTCTCTTATACAAAATAACTACTTTTTGGACCAATTTAAAAATTACCAGGGATGGTTTCAAACTTTTGAATTGTATATATATATATATATATATATATATATATATATATATATAATTCATTCAAAAACTATTACATAAATATGTTATAAAATCACTACAAAAATAGCCATTTTGATTCAATACTTGATAAGACACCAGAAGTGTTGAAACAAAATGGCTATTTTTGTAGTGATTTTATAACATTTTGATTTTTGAATAAATTATATTTGCTCTATTCTGTATTGAGCACTCTTTTATGTATAGTATTTTTGGTTATTGGAATTTATTCCATATTCACCAACCCTATATACTTGTGTGTGTGTATATATATATATATATATATATATATATATATATGAAAGAGAAAGAAATAGTTAACCGAATTTAAATATATACATGCTTTATATAAAAGATATGTATTTATATTGGAATGTAAAATAAAGCACATTAACATAAAAACAGCTAATGAAGAAAAGAAAAAGGAATTCTGTCTTGAAATAGATTTGGGAAAGAGGAAAAACACTCTTTTGAAAATGTGCAAATTATATTAAATAAAAATAAATAAAATAAAATAAAAACTGAAATAAAATAGTAAAGAAAAAATAAATGTATATACAAAGAAGACGTATAAATGCTGATAAAAATGAAAGGATAAGCTTAAGCAACAAAAACAAAAAATTGACGCCTCAGTGTTGGCGAATGGTTAGAGAACTTGTTCTTCCTTACTACTGAATAATAGTCTATTCTGTCCTCACTGGTGCTCCATACTTGTGGCCTTGTGTCTAACTGAAGTCAGTAAATGATAGCAAACACCAAAAAGAAGATAATTTTTAAAAGAATCATTGAAAGGGGAAGCAGAAATATTTTTTTATTTAATGAAGAAAGATGCAGGAAAACGAGAGAGGAACATGATGAAGAAAGAACAAATTGAATTTGAATGCCAATGATAAACAGGAAAAAAATGATAAAAGAAAATAAATACTTGAAGAAAAAAAATGAAATAAAAAGATTTATAAATTGTAGAAGGCAAAAGATGAATTTAATTAAATAATAAAAAAAAAATGATAATGTTTATTTTTATACAATGGGCGTATGTGGAAGTAGAGATTATTTCTCTGACATGGAAAGAGTAAAGAAAGGAAGAAAAGAAAATATTTCGTTTTTAAGTGAATTGGAAGCATGAGAATAATTGTCTCGTATAGTGAAAGAATTATTGAGAAAAAGAGGAAAACATAAAAGAAAAAGAAAGTAAATGAAAGAAGAAAGTGAAAAAAGTTAAATGAAAAAATAGGAAAAGTAACTGAGAGAGAAAGAGAACGAAAGTAACAAGAAAGAAAAAAGAAAGAAACAGAAAAAATAAGAGATAGAGAAAAAGAAGGAAACAGAGAGACAGGAAGAATAGAGAAAGAGAAAAAGAAATTGAGAAAAAGAAAGAAAAGGAAAAACAGAAAAAAATAAGAATTAAGATTAAGATACAGAAAGAGAAAGAAAGAAAAGGAACAACAGAGAGAGAGTAAAAGAATAAAAATTAAGAAAAAGAAGAAAAGGAAAGACAGAGAAAAAAAGAATAAATTACAGAAAGAGAGAAAAAGAATATACTGTATACAGAAGGAGAGAAAGAAAAGAAAAAATAAGAATTAAGAAAGATACAGAAAGAAAGAAAGAAAGAAAGAAAGAAAGAAAGAAAAGGAAAAACAGAGAGAAAACAATAAGAATTAAGAAAGATACGGAAAGAAAGAAAGAGAGAAAAAAATAAGAATTAAGAAAGACGGAAAGAAAGAGAGAAAAGAATAAGAATTAAGAAAGATACGGAAAGACAGAAAGAGAGAGAAAGAGACAAAGAGTGAGGAGATAAGAAATAGAAAGAAAGAGAAAGAAAGAGAAAAAAAGGAAGAAAATTTGTAAACAAAATAAAAGTAAAAAAAATAGAGAGAAAAGAAAGAAAGAAAATTCTGCAAAGAAGATGGAAAGTAGAACGAAAGGAAAAATTTGGGAAAATTAAATGTGCCTTCCTTAATGAAGAGAAATGCGAGACAAGTCTATGAAGAAAGAGAAAGTTCTTGCTTCCCACTCGTTATTACCTTTCAGAGAAAGAGAGAGAGAGAGAGAGAGAGAAAGAGAGCGAATGAAAGAAAGAGAAATTGGTAGTCAGAAAGTGCCTGCTACGGTATTTCATAGAGGAGAACCTGTCTGATATAGTTTCACTCCCACAACAGTTTCTCTTTTCCTTCTTTTCTTGTCACTGTTTCATTCTGTTGTTCATTCTACCTACACAGTACGCAACGACAGACTGACTTTTAAAAGTAAAGACTGGAATTCCATTTGACACGAGTTTTGTCATCAAATTCTTGTGAAATATTCTTAAACTTTTCCCTTTGGATTTCATTTACTATTCTATGTTGTGTCAACAGTTAGGAAATGTACATTGGGCGAATTGTAGACAGTAACTGCCTTGTCGACATGATATTCATCAAAAATGATGGCCCAAGAAAAGAAAAGAAAGAATAAAGAAGGGCTGTTGTAGTTTTAAAAAAATCATGTCTTCGTCTTTTTATTAGATCTCTTTCTTTTTTTAATCGTGTCTCTAGTCTTGTATAAAAAAGAAATTCTTTTTTTTTTTTTTGTACAACTTCAAGAAGTGGGCAAATAGGGAGGGAGAAAGAGATACTTAAAAAAATAACAAAGATAAATTAAGAAGTCGTCAGAAAGGCCCATTTATCTGACAAATATTTACTTATTAAAAATACCAATGGATACAAAATAAACTTTTTAAAAAAGGATGTATTAATTTTACAAACAAGGATCATAAGTGCTTTGACAAAAACGAGTTGGATTTTAATTTTAATTAAAAAGACACTTGAAATATGGACTCTGATGGTAAGTTAATTTAAAACTCTTTTTTTTTTTTTTTTTAATTCCTAAACAGTCACTTTTTGTTGGGTATTTAATTATTACTGTTATTAATCAAACTTTCTATAATTATATTTTTACAAATGTCGATCTTTTTTCGTAAGTAAAACTCAGTTTTCGCATATTTAATGTCAGTTGTCAACAGTGCAAATAAACTACATTGTGCGAGCAAGACGTTCACTCCCAAAGCAATAAAGTACTAAAATTTACTGTATGTCACAAGTGCAGGGAAGCCAGCTAGGATCGAACTCGGAATAATAAGCAGCAAACCTGCCCTCTACGGACACAGTAGTAAGTTAAAGACACTTAGATAAATAATTATTTATTTGTGTATGGAACCTCCGAATGAAAAGCGGTCTTACTTAATGGTTTACTTAACCACTAAAATAAAATTCTGTGAGGTGTCAATAAATACTTAAGTTAGGGCACAAGGACATGAAGTGTAAGCATTGTAAGTCATAATTAATCATTTATCTCTAGTTTGTTTGTTTTTTGTGAGCATTCCTGACCCGAAACCAGCATTTAATAAATTTAAAGCCTGCTGCCCAGAGGTCAATTTCTTAATAATACCTCCTTCGTTGCAATGAAGAGGTGTTTTTATGGTCAGTGTCGTTATGTTCCGATGTCTACGTCAACAATGACCGAGAGAATTTATCTAGATGACCCCCCTCCTCTCCATCAAAATGCGACCTTGAGTTTCGTGCTGTATCTGATTTCCACCCACATTTAAAAACTGACCATGTGTATTTGATTTTTGCCATTATCTGGGGGTGGCAAAGAAAGGCTCTACGATTCCAGAATGGTAAGAAGCGTTGTTACTCCATCACGGTGATGCACGCAAGAAAAACTTTTTTTTTTTTAGCGAGTATGATTTAAAATTAAAAAGAAAATAAAGACATCGTACTTTTTTGACTGTGAGTTTGATTATGAAATGATTGTCAAAAAAAAAAAAATAAATTACAAAACAAAATACTAAAAAAACAAAAAAGGTAACCCAGTTTTACTACTTACGATGCATTTTTTTTTTTTTTTTTTTATCAAAATTCGTATATAAACTCTTTTTACTTACTGGTAGAAAATATATTTTTAAATAATCTTTTGTATTTAATTTTTAGATAAATTTACGACCAGGCCACCCAGACCCACCAAAAAGGGCACGTGTATTTTTCTTTTTGATAAGCTTTTATTCCTCACCCTGTTAGTGTTTATCGTTGATTAGAAAAGAAAAAACGATATTAAACAAAAATGTATATATTTTTCTCGGATGAAAAATACAAGTGATTTTTTTTTTTTTTTGGTATTCAATTTTGAACTTAGCATTACTATAATTTTTTTTAAAAAAAACATCTTAAAATTGTAAACAAATTAAAATTTATGAATTTTTTACTACATTTTTTTTTTTTTTTTTTTTTTTTTAAAGTATAATTGAAAATTTGTTTAAAACTGCTTGCTCATTTCCTCTTCCTTAAAAAGAAACTTTTTAATGAGGTCATTAACTTTTTTTTTTTTTTTTTTTGAGAGGGGAGGGTATTTGTTAGAGAGTGGTGTTTTACTTTTGCATTTTTTTCTACTTATTTTTAATTTCATTTTATTTAATTTTTCAAAGCTTTAATTGAATCTAACTTTAATGTCCAGTTAATTAAATTTAAACAAAAATATTCTTTACAATAAAACATTAGTTAGTTTTAGTAGTTACACTGAATTATAATTAATTGCATTGAGTTTTTTCTTTTTAATCGCCAACTTTCTTGGCCTATAGAAAGAAAATCTTTTATTGTCAATTTTTTTTTTGCTTTCGATACATTTACAAGCAAATATTGTAAAATATTTTTTAATTAAAAAAAAAAAAAAATTAGACCACGCAATTTTGACACTAAACTCCTTTCAGATACTAAAAAAAGTGTTTTTTCTTAAACAAAACAAGTCAACCCTACAAGAATCGTCTTCTGTTCCAGACAAGACTTTTTTTTTTTCCAGTTGTAAATTAGTTGAAAAAGTTATTTTCTTTTTATATTTTTAAAATTCCGTATTCATGAAATTGTTCATTTATTTTCTTTTTTCTTTTATAGAAAGCAATTAACATTTTCAGAAAATAAATACATGTTTAGCAAGATTTTGAAATTGAGAGGAAACTAGCATTTGCTGCATTTCACATTTCAAAACCTAAGAACGAGTAAAAAAGACTCGTTTATTTTCCATCTTTCTGAAAACAAAATCACGTATTTTCCAAATTTTTACTGATATGCAGTATAACAAAAAAAAACGGGGGTAACATCATCTTTTCAGAAATAACCTTTTTTTTTTTTTTTTTTTTTCCAGAATATTTTCTTTTTCTTCTTTTTTTTTTTTTTTTGTCTGTTTTTAGGGGATTTTTTTTTAGGAATTTATGACCGAAATGACAACTTTGCTTGTTTTTCCTTTTTTTTTATCTTTTTAAAAGCAATACTTTTTTTCTTGTGTATTCTCAAAAAAATAAGTAAATAAATATCTTATTAAATTAGTTTTAAAACAATTTCCTTAGTCACTAAAAGAAAAGTACATTTATTTTAATGACAAGCATCAGGATTTTGGGATATTTTTAAAGTAAAAAAAATATTTGAAGTTTTTTTTCTTTCGCCAGTTTGAAATGAATGTTATTGTTGTACACCAAGATTGCCTATATTTGTTGAATAATCGGCTTAAAAAAACTTATTGTAAATGACTAATATGTTAAAAAGTGACCCAGGCATAACAATTTCTTTTCAGTTTTCAGAAATTCGAATCAGGTGACAAAAATGTATTTTTAATACGAGGAAGAACAAAAAAAAATGTTGATTGAACAATACATTTTAATTAGAACCTGTTGATAAAATTTATCTTATTTTTAAAAATAAATTCTTTTTTCAAATTGGTTGAGTTAAAAAAAAATCCCGAGAATATGATAAAAAGGAAAAATAAAATAAAAACATCAAACTTCTGTTGTAAATTTTCTTATGAATGATTTTCATCGCAAAAATCTTCAAATTCAATTTATAAATTGAGTTTTCAAATCATCAAGGGATTTCTTTGCCCCCCCCTTTTTTTTTTTTTTTTTTTAAATTAAACATTGTATAATTTTTATTGTAAAAATTTTATTGAAAAATAAAAGAAATCTGACTTCGACAAATTCTTCTCAATTTATTAAAAATTCAACTGGTGGATTTTTTATTTTTTTCCCCCCTGGATTTTCATTTTTTTCATCCACATATTTTTGGGCTTAAAAACTGAAAAAAAAAAAAAAAATCTTTAAGTCAAATTTTACTACAAATTAAAGGCCAGACTAAAGGACTTTTTTCTTTAAACCTTTAAGAAACAAAACAAGCAGCAATAATATTTTAAATTAAATTTGTCTTTCTGCAGACAGACTTGATATTCAAAATTGTCACTTGTCAAGGGTTTTTTTTTTTTTTTAGGGTGTCGTGCGGACATCGTACCAAATTTATTCCCTCTTCTATTGCTTTATTTTTTTCTTGCTTTCATCTGAGGTTACGCAACTTTTTTTTTAAATGCCTTTTAGGCGGGGAAGAAAAAAGACCCTTAAAGTTAAAGTACAAAGAAAAAGAAAGATTATTCGGCTAATTTCTTTCCTTCATTTAAAAAAACAAAACGAACTCTTATGGTAAAGAACTTTTACTTAAATCATTCATTTTAGATTCCTCTCAATATTTTTACACTTAAAAATAAAATTGCTAAGTACAGTGTAGCTGAAGATCCAGCAGACTACAGTATGACTAAATTGGGCTTAACACAAGGCCACACATGTTAAACAGCCAGAAGGGGGAAACTCTAAGCAAATGGTGTGCGAGATTTTTAATTCTTAAAGAAAAAATTTTTTACTGTTTTACGGTAAAGCGTTCCGGTACCATAAAAACTTAAATTCGAAATAGAATCACAAATGTGGGCCACCTCGTGAGGAATGGATTCATTAGTAAAAGTATCAAAAATCTTATTTTTGTCTGAGTGAGTTCTTGAGCGGAGAATTTTCAGTAACTTAGTAGTTTCTTAGCTAGGTCTGACACGAGCACCATATGAACGCATTCTGATAACTAACAGAGCTTTGCTAAGTTAACAGCCAAAAGACTGGGTCAGTTGTATTTCGTATTTGAATGAGATAGCTTGATCCTGGGTCTTACAATCACAAGACTGTACCACTTTTAAAACCGATTTCTTCTTTTTTTTTTTTTTTAATCCACCAAAAGTAAGGCAATAATTCTGCTAAGACGCAAGGGCCACTGGGAGTGAAAGAAAATGAGAAAACTTTATAAGGAGCCAGAAACCCAATCCGAAACTGGATAAAACTCTAGTCTACTCCTGTTCACAAAAGACCAGGGAGATGATTAAATTATTTTTTTTTTTTTTATGGGAAGATTAAACTGTGACTAGAAATAATAATTTCAGTATACCTATAAAATAAATCTAAATTTTGTTTCTTACTGGAAGTGCAACTCTTGAGTTTCATGCACAATACAATTGTCAGGTGCAAATTAGAAACTGAATTTTTTTTTATTGTTAGCATAAATTTTTAGCTTTATTATCAAGCATTGTTTTATTATCATCAGCACTCAGTGTGCGATAATTTAATCATGTTGTATGAACATATCTTTTAGCTTCTGTAGAGGAATCAATTTACAATGAATTATATATAAATATATATATGTGTGTGTGTGTGTGTGTTTCCATGAGGATGCAAAAGAATTGATTATATAAACACATCAATACTGGTATAATACTTACTGTATACCTACTTTTGCATCTCTCCCCCGCAAAAAAAAAAAAAGTGTATCCTGTTCAGGGGCTTAATGGATTTTATTTTGTAACAAGTATTTATATATAAGAGCAAAAATGTTATTGGCTTTCCAAAATTTTTAAGTTTAGGAACATTCATCAGGTTAACTGAGAAGTCAGACAAAGTATGGAGGACACAATATGACACAATTCAATATCTAATAAATGAAAGTGAGTAAGTTATTCTTGAAATTTTTATGCAAATTGGTATTTAAACTATTTTAGTTTGAGATTAATTTGTGTTATATATTTTAAATAACATGAGGTAAATTTAACCATTTCCTCTTAATTTTTTTTTTGTTTTAATATTTTGTACTTATATATTTTGGCTTTGGAAAGTAGTAATCGTTTCAGGAATGGGAATATTGGAAAAAATCCAAGGTGCAGGTTTATGTTTTCATATGATTTCATAGCAGCACTCTCAAGAATTTTCCTTATAAGTAAGATTCTTTCTCTTTTACACACACACATATATATTAGTGGTGGTATCCTACTAGTTCACATGAAACGATTCTTAAAATTTTAAAAGCTTAGCAAACTAGTTGTTAGATTGTCCCCAAATAATAATAGCTGAATAGTTAATCCTATTGCTGTAAGTTCTGCAGAGGCTAAAAGAGGGTTTTCTGTGATGAACATAATTTATTCTGACAAAATCATTTTGGAGTTAACATGAGGTAAATCTTCTCATCATAGATTTGATAGGTTTTCCATTGGATCTTTGAGACTGCAGTGATTCAGTTCGAATGTGGCTAAGAAACCATAACGCAGCTGATGGCATTAGACTCAAAAAGCATCAGACTTCTGAAGAGAAATACGATGAGAACAGAATTTCAATCTGAAAATATCTTAATAAATAAATGTTTTTTTTTTATTACATTGGTTTAATTCTTTTTAATACTATAAAGTGATTTTTTTCAATTTTCAGATTGAAAAGAAAAAAAAAAATTAGTAGAATAGATTCCTAATGATTACCTCCTATTATAGAACCAGTTCCTGGAAATTTGGGATGCCATTATTTTATACATATATTTCTAGGAACTGGTTCTATAAAGGTAGGTAATTGTTAGGAACCTATTCTGCTTATTTTCACTTATTACTGGAATAAATTATGTTCATCACAGAAAACCCTCTTTCAGTCTCTGTAGAACTTAGAGTAATCATATTAGCTATTTTGGCTATTATTATTTTGGGATAATCCAACAACCAGTTTGTTAAGCTTTTATATTTAAGAATTTGTTCGTGTGAATTGGTAGGTTGTCAATAATATATATATATATATATATATATATATATATATATATATATATATATATATATGGTGGTTTTCAAGCATGGCTTGATGTGGTAAGGGGCAGCCAGTGAGGATTGAACTCACTACTCAGTCGTAATTGTTCTAGCGAGACAAGCTTGCTAGCCATGACACCATCTCAAGTATATGTATATGAGAATGTAAACTGACCCCACTATTAACTTTTATAAAATTTCTATTCCATTTCTTAAGATATTTGTGATCTGGAGTGCTTAATCTATAATTTATAGGAGGGAAAAGATTTTTGGCCACAATGTCTATTGTACAGCTCTACCAGGTTAATATTTGTGAAATACTCAGCCATTTACTCTTCCTTCAACTACTGGTCATGAAAGTGACGAGACCTTTTTATCCAGAGCACAGTGAGTATTCAATTCATACCTTCCATTTTAGAAGCTTATAGCCACGTTATCCTGTATTATCACCAAAGCTAAGCAACATTTAGCTTGATCAGTATCTAGATGAGTTACCAGGTGCTGTAAGCTTGGACGTGCGGGTGGTGTAATGGATAATGGCTCAGAATCGTTGATCGAAGAACAGTTCCAATTCCAGTTAGGTTCGTTATATTCACTTATGCACAAATACCATTGGGAAAGGTATGAATCCACTTCTCCCTCCAACTATGGGTTAATTAGTAAAACTTGTAAATCATTATCCTCCCTACACACACACACACACACAATTCTTACAATCTAATATTTCCTGGCTTTAAATAACCTGCAAAAGGTTGATAAACCATAAAATACAAATCAATGAATTGGTCAAATACTGATTAGCTACACAGGCTTGTCTTAAATTTTATATTCTGGAATATAAATGTATAGAAACTAGTGGCCAGAGAGTGAGGGATCAGTTTATTTTAATTGTAATATAGAATTGATCTCCCACTTTATAACCACTTCATTTCTTGCTTATCAAATTCTGATTAGGTATGAATCCGCTTCCCCCTCAGCTATGGGTTAATTAGTAAGACTTGTATCATTAAAATCATTATCTCAAAAAAAGTTTCTTATGATCTAAAAATATTTTATGGCTTTAAATAACCTGAAAAGGGTTAAGTCGTAAAAAAACCAATTAATCTTCCCTTAAACCTAAGTGAAATTTGAAACTGTTCAGTGTATGGTGGTGATACACAATCCTCACAGGATCACTCATTACTGTAGTAGACATCTATCCACATGCCCACTCGAACAGAACTTAGTTTAATTCCGGATTCCCACATGTATTTAGGACAAGGGGTAAAATTTGCTCAAATCCCCTTGGTATTTCCTTTTAGTTTTGGGGGACACCTTGAAGCACTATGGATTAACCCCAGACACATTATGAAGATGTCTTGGAGTATTTAACTGTATGGGTATGCCCACTCTTAAAGTCTGTCACACAGTGTTGTTGAGTTTTCAGTGGAAGCCTACGCATACCTGGACCAAAGGACAAAAATTACCCAAGCACCGTTGGCACTTCCCATATTAGTATTATCACAAGATAATTATTTAAGCCCCACTCCCAAGGGTAAAAAGGTATTGCCTACGAGCATATTTGAGGTTGATTGGGTTCTGAGTAATAGTCATACTGACAAGCCCAATGACCAATATCCCTAAAACCTGAGGTTTGACACATGGTCAGTTTATGTGCAGTGACTAAATACGTGTGGGCAAGGACAAAATTGTCCAGTCCACATGAAGTAAAAGACAAAAAAAGGAAAGAAACTCGGTTGTTTGTCTCAGTTTCTTGCTCTCCCTGCCTGTCCTTAAAAATACCGTTAAGAATGCCTTTCACCCGACTCCTGGGTGTTAATCTTGTTTGTTCTTTTATTGTATCACAAATGACTCAATCTGAGTGTTTGGATTAAATCCGCATTATGTATATACAAATCGCGTCACTCTCAACATCATCCTGGCTTGCTATTGTGCGTTCATTCTACTCAGATAAATCAACCTCAACTGGTCAATACAAGACTCAGGTTCAAATTGTACCGAAATTAATTCTGTTTTACCGTACGGCTACAAACAATGCATGTTGCCATGCGAATTCTTTTTGCGGTGGACAAATGATGCCTTCCCTCGAAAACTTCTTTGTTACACCTCTGCGTTTTTTTTGGAGGGGGGATCCTTAAAACCATGGAGTATAGTAAGTGTTCATTTGAACCCGGCACAAGGTCACAACAAGTAAGTAGGAATTTTTACGCTATGGCTCACTCGAACGGAATATGGTAAACAGCCGTGTTTACAGTGTGGGGAAAACCCATACGTACATATGGTTAGTTAACAAAAAAATTAATAAGTTTCTCTCTCAGCACAACTCTTATGGGGCGTCTCGGACATCTGGGATTGACCCTCCCTCTGTTAATTATATAGGGAAAGTACTGCCTGCTGAGGGAGAACAGTTCCCCGAGGGCTGATATTTACGAAGCTTGGCTTAGTTTAGGTTAAAAAAAAACAAAAAAAACGGTGACACCCGGAAAAGGCAAGAAGTGTATAAGAAAAGTAAACAAAGAAGGAAAGATGTTTTGGGTATTGAGGCCAAATGTAAGTGATTAGCACAGAAGAAAAGTACTTAACTTAAATATCTTTTCAAGTGAAAATAAAGTCCCTCCTCAAAGTGTTTGCTGAACATTTTGGATAAGGTTGGACGACAACTATAACACTAGTTTCTTTAAAAGTAGGAAAGAAAAAAAAATCGGCTTGTAGATTATTGGAAGAAAACTAAAAGTCAGAGAGAAAATAAAATATTAACTAAAACAATTAAATAAAAAAAACAGCCACAATTGAAAAATAATATTTAAATTTTTAAAGAGGTAAAATATTGAGACTGTTTCTAAATCTAGGGAATTTTGATAGGGGATAATTTAAGGACCTTCCAGGGTGTCGATAATTCAACTGTTATATATCAGAATCGAAAAATACTGATTTGTTAATTTGTTATCAGTTATAAGGTGGTCCTGTTTAGTTTACAGTATCGATACACTGTTTAACTTAAATCGATCCCTGACTTTTAGAGTTTAGCCTTTTTTCCGTGCGAAAACAATTTATTTTTTATGTAGAATTACAAAAAAAAAAAAAAATCCTCTTCTTAAGTAACAAACGGATATATGTCCATTTTTAAGCAAAGAACAAAAACTTACATAAATTATCTGTTTATTTTTCATTTATTTTATTTTTAAAGTAAATAAATAATTATGAACCTCAGATTTTTTAACTTTTATGGACTTCTGAAGAAATTCCATATAAAATAAAGTTAGAATTTTTTAAAAAAAAAATACAGCAGACATCATTAATGTTAGCATAGTTTAAAAAAAAAAACTTAACATTTAATAAAAAAAAAAAAAAAAAAAAAACAAGTGAATTAGCGTAAGGACAATAAGTGTAAAAGTCAGGGATTTATTTGACATTGTATCAATAAGAAGAGTAAGACCCCCTTATATTGATAAGTATTGCGGCTTAAATAAAGTTTACACAGAAAGTTAATCTACAAAAATATTTCTATATTCTGTTTTTTATTAGTGGACCAGTAAAGGTTGTTATATCTTAATAATAAAAATAAAATGAATGTAAAAAATTAAAAATATATATATTTTAAATTAAAATTATAAAATACGTCATCATATTTTAAAATTTAAACTACATTTTCGCAATAAAATAATTTATTATTATTAAAATATTACTTTTTTTTAAAATTAGAAGTTACAGTTAAATGGAGTTTTTTTTTTGTTTTTTTTTAAGATATATTAAAAAAAAAAAAAATAGCTATTTTCGGTCTTTATCGCCTCCCTCTCTCCTCTAAAACCGAATTTGTGGGTAGGGAATTTTATTTTCTAGTTTCTTTACTGGTTCTTCTAGAAAAGTAAAAAAAATGTTGTTTGCAAAGACATTTTTCATTCATTTCATTTTTTTACACATTTTTGAAACGTTTATTTATTTATTTATTTTTTAATATTTATTTATAATTTAAACTTAAAAAAAACAACAAAGAAATTATATAGCATTCTTCTCCCCTTTGAATTCTGAAAATTGATTGAATTTGAAAATAATTTCCAGTAAGTATTATTTTTATAAATGTTTTGTTTTTTAACTTAAAATTTTTAAATGTACATTTTTTTTTTTTTTTAAGTGTTCATTTTTTTCTCTTTTAATTTAAAAAAAATAATTGCATGAAACGATCTTCAAACAATTTTTTTTTTTTTTTTAGTTACGAATGGGGAAAATTTCTAGTGTTATTTTGAGTTTGTTTGTTAAGAAGCTTTCATTGCTTTTTTTTTTTTGTTGTTTCTTTTCTTACAAATAAATGAATGCACAATTCTTTTCCTTTTCAAATTAAATTGAAAGGAAACTTAGTCACTATATTCAATTAGCTTTCTTAAGTTATTAAAAAGATTACATCAGTTGACTATTTTTTAAAAAAAATGTATTTTACTTGAATTTAAGAACAAATTAAAAAAAATAAAATAAAATAAAACTTATGTACACTAGCCCTTCATGCCAATCAATGTATTTAATGTATTTCAATGAAATTTCATGAAACAGGTAATTGGAAAATGGCTTTAGTAAATAAGAATCAACCAATGACAACTGCAAAAAAATCAAATGGAAAACACAGATGTGTCAGGCCAAATAAAAAGAAGAAAACCACATGAGAAGCAGAAAGAAGTGGTAAATTGTTTCGATATAGCAGTTCGAGATGCAAAGGTTGCAGAGTAATCAGATGTTGAGTTTGACAAGATGTACAACTCTCTAGAAGAAAAAGAAGAAAGGATGAATTCAACAAATTAATTTCTGTCAACCAAAAACGGAACGATCTTGTACGAAAAAAGGACTAAGACAATAGTCACCCACTTTAACCACTGTAACCAAATGGAGTCAACAATAAAATGGTACTATAGACAGTAAATTTGGCCTTTACTCATGAATTAGCTTAAACTTCATCTCTATATACCATAGAGAGCTGTCTGTGTATATCAGTAGAGTAGGGTAAATTTGAAATCTGGGTATGCAGTTCTTGTTGATCGTTACAAGAGAAATATTAAAAGAATTATTAAATCAACAAATTTAAAAAGCTTATTTATTAATTAATTTATCATTTAATTCGATTTTTTTTTGTTTCGTTTTTTGATCACTTTGTCATAAATGTATTTAGAGATTTTAATGAACCCACAAAGAAAAAGATATTTTTATTTTTGTGTTTTTTATAACTAAATTTTTCTTAGCATGTATCACTGTTAAAGTTCTTACAGTCCTTTTTTTGTAGCTTTCCAAGATGAAAAGAAATATGATTTCTTTGTGTGTATAAGTAGGAAATAAGAGGTAAGGGAGACTGTGAGGAGGAAAGTGTAAGTGTCACGTAGCTTGGTGATGAAAACAGGTGAATGAGTAATAGAATTTCTTTTAAACAGTGTTGGGAAATGTTGCCATCTGTCTCTTCTTCCTCTATGATTTGCCAGTCTATAAATTTTGCTTATCTTTTAAAGGGATCAAGAAGCATGTTTTTTTTGTTTTTTTTTTATTGTTGGCAGGAATGCAACCAATTGGTTGAAAAATGTCAATTATTTATTTCCATTTTTGCTACACGCTATAATCTTCAAAAGGTCATTTATTCATGCAAATTAACCAAATTACACAATCTGTCTTTGCATTCTGGGTAGACGATAAAGACGATAAACTATGTCCAACAACAAGGCCTCTGATCAGGATTTTTTGAGGAGCATGGAACCACTTCTTAATTGCTGCTGTTTTCTGGTCCACTCTGACCCAGGGTGATAGCACATGTTAGGGTCCCAGCTATGGGCAAACGATCTCCCAAATAGGGGTCAAAATGCTGTGGAGGTGTAAAAATAAGTATTAATACGAGCAATGCTTTTTTGAGGGAAAAATTATTACCAGAAATAGGTTTTTGAGAAAAAGATTTTTTACCAACAATAGATTTTTGAAGAAAGAGTTACTACCAGCAATATAGTTTTGAAGGCAAAATTATTATCAGATACAATTTTGTAGGAAAAATTATTACTAACAATGCTTTTGTGAAGGAAGAATTATTGCCAGCAATACATTTTTAAAGAAAAATTATTACAAACAAAATATTACCTGCAATAGACTTTTGGAAAAAAAAAAAAAATTACCTAAAATACTCACTATGAAAGTGTGAAAATAGGTTTTAATACCAGAAGTACTTTGTAAAAAAAATTATCAGCAATAAATTTTTGAGCAAAAAAAATATTACCAGAAATAGACTTTTTGAAGGAAAAAATATTACCAGCAATACATTTTTGAAAAAAAATTACCAGCACTAAATAACCCATTGAGGTTGATATGCCGTAAAACAAACCAAAACAATCTGTTTTCATGTTGAGAACAAGAAACAACAGCTAACTTCACATTTTAAACTCAGCCTTAACCCCTCAACCTTCTTTCACTCGTCTTCTGTGTTTATGCATGCAACTAGCACAGGACTGATTTATGGAAGAAGAGGTCTTTTCTGCTTACACAACTCTACCTAATATCACTTGTTCACAGTTTATCTTAAAAAATGAAAGAATGGGATATTTTAAAAATGGCCACAGGTGCAAAAAGGGTCTGTGTATTTGACTAGCTGGTTAAGAAGAATGAATGCAAGGACTCATGGCGAAGAATGAATTTGAAATCAGGACATACAGTTTATGATGACCATTAATGGTTACAAGAGAAATATGAGAAAATTTTAAAAGTAACAAATAACAATGTATTTAAAAGTTATTTACTTATAAATTAATTCAATTCTTCATTTCATTTGTCAAATTCAGCTTTAACCCCTCAACCTTCTTTCACTTGGTTCTTTCAAGTTCTCTATGCCTATCTATACAACTGGCACATGACTGGTATACAAAAACAGGGGTCTTTACTGCTTACACTAGTCTACTAATGTCCCTTCTTCGCAATTTATTCTAAGTGAAGGAATGGCAGATTTTAGAAATGATTACAAGTGCAAAAAGAATAAAAAAATTTTATTACACAAAAATTGTTTATCACAGAAAAAAAATGTAAGGTATGCAGTGAATACATAACCATTTGCCACTTATATATAAATTAATTTAAAAACAGACAACACTAGGGGTCCATTGATTATATTTCATTTCCTCAGGAAAGTGATTTTTCCTGGTTCCAAGCATAAAAAAAAATGGTTTAAAATTTACATTTTATTATTTTTATACAAGCCTTTGAGGGGTAGTTTTAAGTTGATGCAAGGTGATAGAAAGAGGAGGATATATATATATATATATATATATATATATATATATATATATATATATATATATATATATATATATATTTAATTTTTTTTTTTTTTTTTTTTTTTTTTTTTGCTAGTTTCTTAGAAAATTATTGCGAACATTGGATTGAGAAAATTTTCCTGAGTATTTATTTGCAAACTCGTGTCATAAGAATGTGGCACAAGGTCAAGGTTTAATGTTGAATTTTGGAAAAGCCGTTTAGACACTGGGGCAATGATCCCAGCTCCCATGCAAAAGAGAGGTACTGCCTAGGAGCTTGAGCTAATATTAATTTCAGTCTACCCCAGCTCCTATCTATAGTACTTAGACTTTAAGTGCAGTATTAGATTGGCGGCAAGGTCTCATCATTTTACAGTTGACATTGCTAGATGTACCTGTAAGTTCTATGCTAGCAGTTTCTTTTCTCACACTTCTCATTTGTGGAAACCTCTTCTGGCTCAATGCTTTCCGACCAACTTTGATCTTCAAAAATTTAAAATCAATCGGTTGTTTTCTACTGTCTTCTTGATTACTCTTTTATTCTTCTTGCTCTGTAATGTTTCTCTTTTTTCTTGTTCTTCCACACTCAGTAACCTCTTGTGTCTTAGTGGCTTTACTGCCTTAGTTGGGGTGATATGATTAAACAAAACATTGCTACAATAGATGGATTGAAGCTTTTCCCAAAGGGGTTTGTGCATAAATGAATGTTATGATCTTTGCCTGAAATGTGGACTCAACCTGCCAATTTTTCTTTGCAACTTGCTGCTACACTACCTCCCAATTGATAAGAAATAAAGTTAAAAGATTTTTGAAGGACATTTCTTTTAAAAGTTTGTGTAGGTTACATATTTAATAAAATTGCTTAAAAAAAGTAAAGATTCTAATGAAAATCAACACTTAAATATTTTCATTTAAAAGGTATTTTTGCTTTAATTTCACTAAGAAAACTGAGATACCATGCAACAACATTAATCTTAACACTATATGCTTCTTCTACAACCCGTTATTGTTAAAATGTTCAACTGTTTTGAGTAACAGCTATATTTTCTATGAGGATTATTTAGGGAAATTCTATATGTGAAAGAAGAAAGATAGACAATTTCTGTCCTTGACTACAATTACATTGTGACAAAAAGAATTCAACATCTGAACACTTGTTTTCATCACCAGAGAAAAAAAAGATTACTTTCTTCATGACAAGATTTCATTCATGGTACCCGCTATTTGTTCATTAACTTTTTCTTATTTTTTTTTTTTTAATTTTTTAATGACCTCTTTCTTTCTTTTCCTGGAATTTTGGTCATGTAGATTTAATGGGATATTTGGGAAAAGATATCTTTCTGGTTGCCTGAAGAAACTGACTTGGGAAAGAAAGTTGTGACAATTTCTTAGTGTTTTTTTTTTTTTTATTTTTGTTTCCATTTGCCCTCCTTTCTTTCTGGCTTTTTCTATTTTTCTTTCTTTTTCTATTTTTTCTTTCTATTTTTTCCTTCTGTTTTCTCTTTCTGTCCTTCTCTCTCTTTTTGTCCTTCTGTTCTCTCTTTCTGTCCTTCTTTTTTTCTTTTTTTTTTTCTTCTGTCCTGTTTTTGTCCTTTCGTCTTTATCTCTTTTTGTCCTGTGTTTTTGTCCTGTCTTTCTATCCTTATCTCTTATCATTCTGTTCTTCTTTCCCTCTCCCTTCCCTCCTGTTTCTTTTTTAGTTGATATAATGGATACGGCCATATGTTCAGGCACACAATTTTTTCTAAATTGAGTGAAAGATTTCTCAGTGCCTCCACCACAGATAAACTTATTTACATTTTTTTTATCTTCAGACTAATGTCCTCATCTTTCTTATTATTGCAATATTTTGGCCATTGCCCCCCTCTATAGTACCCCCCTGCTAGTCTCTTGCCACTCAGTCTATACTACCAAACCCAGGAATTGAACTCAAAAATACTATACCATGAAATATTGTGATAACAACAAAGATTATTACAACTATTAGTCCAACTATAAATAATATAAACACTAATTTGCACTTTTTCATTCTAATTAACATTTTGAAATGGATAATTTAATTTTTCTGAGTGCAAAAAAGTTTGTGGCTTCTGTCTGGATTTCTGGGATGATGAGTTATTATTGTTTTACAGTCTTATCACAATGTTTCTGTATTGTACCCTCTGGCCATCTTCAGGTGACTATTAGTGTGGGTAACCTTCAGGAAAATTTGAACTGGGCCTACCATTTAATGTATGGTGGGGGATTGTTCTTTTTCCATTAGTCAGTTATTGTTCTCTCCTGTTTCCATAAAATCCAAGTCATTGCTATCTGACGCAGGGATTGAACTTGCTATGCCATCAAATTTAGATAGAGATTATTGATAAATTTGCCATGGAAATAGCAACAGAGTATCAGCAAGATTGCAATGTTGTATCTGAGGGAAAGAAACTGCAGTGTGGAAAACAAGTCATCACCCACAAGGCTGTGTAAATGATTATGTAAATTACTGATAGCATTAGACATTATAATATTTGTATTGTGTTGTGGACAAGTAATCATTGGGCAGTCTGGGAGACATCACTCGGACAAGCGAGCGCTGGACAGTCTGTGAGACATGACTTGGACAAGCGAGCATTGGACAGTCTGAACAATGTTACTTGGACAAGTGAGTATTGAGCAGTCTGACAGATTTAACTCAGACAAGTGAGTGTGAGCAAATCATGAGACTAACTACTTAAGAGCAACATCTTTATCCATTTTTTTTTTTTTTTTTTAGGTTTCTTTCTTCTGGACAAGCCACCATGATATCAGGAAGATGAAATAATTACTTTTGACTTGTTGACTTGGAAGGCAATTAACACTAGTTGTCAGGGATGGACACATTTGTGATTTGTTTGATGATCATGGCAGTAATTGAGGCTGATGCTTTTGCAAGACATGATGTCTAAAGTAATTATGGGTTTATTGTATAATGTGAAGTTGTTTTTTTTCCTTTCAATACTGTGACAAAATTTTATTGAAAGAAAACTTCAGTTTTATTCTTAGTTTTAATCACTTTACAGAGACAGTGATATTTTGAGTTAATATCTCTTTGGGCCATGGGCCAGTTAGTTAAAAAGTACTGAAAAAGAAATTGGGAGTTTGTTTGTTTTTTCTTTGTGCAAAGGGAGAAAAACTCCAAAGATGTCAAGCAAATTGTTTTGGTTGCTAGTAAAGAATAAGCAACAAAGAAGTTGGAACATCTACAGGACATGCAGGTAGTGTATAGGTTATTGGTTATTGTTCAGTTTCCTACAAATGCCCTTGAGAACCATCTCTTCCTCCGACATCCTATAATTTAACTAACCAGGGTAGACTTGGCTGTGTAGCCTTAGGTAACAGCCAGTGTAGGATAATCCTAAATTCAAAACTATAGGAAACCACTGTCTTTTCCATGATATTTTTTTTTAGGCTTATGTTCACCTGATGCAAGGCTCGAGATCTGATCAAGCTAGAGGGTTACATTTAACAAAATGGTAACAATGAATGAGGTGAGTGTGATATGAACGCAATGATAGTAATGGATATATATATCAAGACGTATGCAAACTTGTCAATGCCCATTCATCAGGCATGCATATCAGCGTGAATGTTGTTTTGTGTATTGTTTTTGTTTCTAAGTTGGTGAAGATCTGTAAATATGAATATCCTTCATTCCACATCTGTTTCATTAGCCTTATTCTGCCGCACCCTTGTTCTGTTTATATATATATATATATATATATATATATATATATATATGTGTGTGTGTGTGTGTGTGTTTGTTACCTACCTTTCATGTATACTTATTGTGTTAAGTAGAGCAAGGTATGTATGCAAAAGACAGAAAAAAAAAGACTGTACATCTGACCTGAAAACACATGGGATGGCATGTTAAGTAAATGAACAGGTATGAGCAGAGGCAGGAAGACCCGTTGCTATGGAAATAATTGGCTTACATTCTTTGATATAAATCTCTTTTGTATTTCTGTCTCCATCTATCAATCTACTCTCTCTCCCTCTCATCACCATCTCTCTCCACTTTTATATCTCACTCTCTCTTTTCTTTCTTTCCGCTTTTCTTTCTCTCCTCTCTCTTCTTTTCTCTCTCTCCACTACTTTTTCTCCCTACTCTTTTTCTCTCTCTCCTCCTCTTTTCTCTCTCTATATCTCTACACTTTTTCTCTTGCTCTCTCTGTACTCCTTTTTTCTCTCTCATCTCTCTCCACTCTCACACACCATATACATATATATATATATACATATATATATATATATATATATATATATATATATATATACACACACACACACACACTCTTGATTTACTGGATTAATAGGTGTGAAATGATGTTCATGAAAGTAAAAAATCTTTCTTTTCCTTTTTTTGCAACATGTGAAATGTTAAAAATTTCTCAAATTGTGACCAACTTTTTAAAATCTGACCAAACATTAGGAATTTTTCTGAAAAGGTTTTTAGTGAGGCTAAGAACTTTTCATCATGACCTTGTGTGTGTGAGATATATATATATATATATATATATATATATATTCTTAAGTATATAAGCATGATCAATTTCAAGTACTTTTAAAAGTTTTTAATACAAAAGTTCATTATATTCACTTACAGGCTAATGTCCTTGGCAAAGGTATGAATCCCTCTCCCCACCCCAGCTATGGGTAAATAGTATGACAGACTGGGTCTATGAGAAGGACAACTCTGAATTCATTATCTGAGGGGGGTTGTTTAGTGACCTTGTGGTATACTATTTGCACCACTTCTCTGTATTTGTCTCTTCCAAAATGTGTGGTTGGTTCTGTGCAAATATCCATTGGTATAATCAAATCAAATGCAGATTGCCTGGCTGTTTGGTTCTAAGAACTGAACTGTTGGACCCTCATACATTAAAAAACACTAGAAGAATCCTCCATATATATATATATATATATATATATATATATATATATATATTCGCTTGAAGATGAAATGGAACTAATGTTTTTAATTTAATTACAAAATTAAATTTGAAGTTTTTAGCTTACATTTTTTACATATTATTACTGTGTAGCAAAAAAACATATTTTAAACCAGTTAATTTATAATATTATACACACACACATACACACACACACACACACTAGTCAATGTGTATGAATATGGGCACACTTATATGAATGAAAAATCAAAATATCATGTGGTTATCTATCCAGTCAACGAAAGACTGTTTACATATGTGTAGATGTGTGTGTTTGTATGTATATTCATGTGTATATGTATGATACCACAGGCTGAACCAAGCCTTGTGAGTAAAATTGGGTAGACAGAACACTTGGGGGCCATCGATAGCTGTGCTAGCACAAAATCACATGTCATTTTAACCAAGGGTCTGAGTGTGCTGGTGTTGTTCAGATTGTTGATCATTCTAGATAATATGTTCTCTCACAGAAACTGTAACTAAGGTCTGCTCAACATAGTTGCAGTATAAACCACAGGTGGGCTTTGTGGGTGTTGAACAAACACAAATGTGCCTGAGCGAGTGCCAGCAATAGGGATTGGTTAGACGCCCTAGTAGACAGGTGTCCTCAAATACGAGTGGCCAGCTATTATTATTATTATTATATGTATGATAACTGTTAATTTAATATGACTATTTTCAAGGTCAACTATTGCATTGACTATTAAAACTGCTACACTAATTTTAGGCTAAATCCTCCATGTAGATCACAAAGGTATCTTTTGATTAAAATTATATACTAAATAAATTAATAGGTACAAACTGAAATATTATATTATAAAATTTAATAATAAATGTGAATTATGTTACTGAGTAAACAAAAGAATAAAAATACATATAATTAGTGATATATGTATTTTTCTGTTTTTTCTTTTTTTTTTTTTTTCACTAATATTCACCCAATATAAGTCCCAAGAGCCACTCAAGGTAGAGAGTTACTGTGTGGGGTTATATTAGCATAGGAAAGGACAAACGTTGGGAACATAGAGCTGAAGTAGACTTTAGAAGGCAGCGGAAACCCAATCCTAAACAGGAAACAAGGTATAAACCTCTACGTGTATTCAAAAGACCGGATGATAGGCAAACATATCTATTCCTGATTAAAGCATCTAAATGAAATCAGCAAGATTATTCACCCTAAACACACAATAAAAAAAATATATATATATTTTTAAATTTAAAATGCTCAGCGTCTCTCTTTCATTTATGCCCATGTGCAGTCACATCAACACATGCACAAGCTTCATCCAAGGAAGTTCTAGTGATCTATAAATTGACAATGACTCCTAAGCCTTATAAGATTATTTATTTCGTAAAAATAAAAAATTGTGGCACAAGGCCGATGGGGAGAGGCTTGTCTTCATTAGCTGTCCTAGTTAATCAGAATCACGACCCATTCATTCATTACAATTTACCCATTCACCACAAGAACCAGTCCATCACCATGCAATCCTGCATATACCCTAATACCACATATTCTCAGGGGACCTACAGAACATCCCATGATGTAAAAATTTCATTTCATTGTCCATAAAGTTCATTTATATGAAAATTTCATGACTTATTAAATGATGTGGTGGGAGGACGAAACTAGAAAACAAAGTAAAAATGAAACACAAAGATAAAATTATAACGAAACAATGTCGTCAGCCTTATAAGAAATTTACACTTTCTTCTGCAAGTACAACACAAAAACACATTTTGATTATGATATCACAAAGAACTGTTACATAAGCTTGACATATTTGGGAAGGACATTTGAATTGTCCAGAACTTATACTGAAATCAAACTGTCTACATACAGATAGAAAATGAATTCAGTAAATATACAAAAAATAGAAAGAGATGTAAGACAAAGATGTCTTCTCACCAGATTTATTCAACCATTACAGTGAGGCAGTCATAAGAGAATTAGAAGTCCTACCGACATTCATTATTGATGGTCACAATCTTAACAAAATTAGATATGAAGATGACACAGTATTGATAGCAGACATAGAAAGGAAACTACATGAACTCCTACAGAAGATAGGAAAGTGAAAAGAAAGGACTAAGCATCAATTGTAAGAAGACAGAATGTATGGTTGTTAGCAAAAGGGACAGTCCAACAAGTGAATTACAAATTGGAGATGGCAAAATCAAACAAGTACAAATATTTTACTATCTAGGAAGTGTTTTAATAGAGAACAGAAAATGCAACACCAAAATCTGAGGATGCATTGAGACAGTGAAAGATGCTTTCCAAAAGCTAAGCAAAGTATTAAGAAATAGGCAAATCTCCTTAGAAAACAAAGAAAAGTGTACTTGAGTGTTATGTCATATCAATCCTTCTCTATCGCAGTGAATACTGGACAATCACCTCACAGATGAAGAGGAGATTTGAGGTAATAGAAATGTGGTTCTACAGAAGGATGCTGAGAATACCATGGATTGAAAATGTGAGCAACAACAAAATTTTAGAGAAAATGAAAACAGAAAGGATATTTATACTTAGCAGCAGATTTTTGGACACATAGTGAGGAAAGAGGGTTTAGAAAATCTGACACTCACAGGACAAATTGAAAGCAAGAGAGACAGAGGAAAGCAGTGAATAACTGTCCCAACAAGCTTGTATAAATGGTTGGTAGAACAGGGATTAGGAGAGATAGCAAAAACACGAAATTTATTTAACTGCATAGGACAGAAAAATGTATAGACGTGCCCACCCATGTCCTGAAGGGTACGACACATTTAAGAGTAGGGAAGATGGTAAGATATATATATAATGTGTAAAATGGTTTCACATTAGTAAAAATTCAACAAAGACATTTTCAGTTGAATTTGATGACACATTGTAACAAATTACATCGTTCAAACTGTTGTCCTCATCTTTATTGCCATATTCATAAGGTTTCGGTCATCATACACTCCAGTCTTCTTCAAATGATATACATTGGAATTTCAAACCAAACTTGAAGGCACATGGTGCAGTGGATAAAAGTGTTGGTTGAAGTAATCCAAAAAGTGACTTGACCCAAAGAGTTGTGAGTTCAATACCTGGCAACAGCAGAGGTGAACAAAATCTTGGAGATTTCAGTTACTAAAAGGAAATAACTGAAACAGATATATCCCAAAAAAGCATGGCATGTGGAATTAGAACAATCTACCCCTGTGGACTAAGTAAAGGGTTCAGTTTGAAATTTCAACATATACAGTGATCCCTCGTTTATCGCAGTAGATTGGTTCCGAGACTGGCCGCGATAACTGAATTTCCGCGAAGTAGGGACGTCATATTTACAGTATTTATTTAACATGTATTTGGACTTTTAAAACCCTCCCTGTACTGTTAACAACCCACCCATGACAGTACTCTATTAATAACAAGGACAACTGTTAAGCAATAACACTTTAGATTAAAAACAAAATAAAGATTGTTACTGTATTCAACACGATAGAAGTTGAAGTAGAATTTCAATGATGATGGTGATGATGAATTTGCTGCGCAGTAGAAATGATGATGATGAAGCTGATGATGACTTCTACTGTGCAGCCGATAATTGTATTTTACGTCTCTTCAGACGGCAGTGCCCTTTCTATTGCTATTTTACGCTTGTTTTGTTGTTCCTAGACCAGGAAATAATATTTATTATTAATATTTTAATGAAAAATTTTAGGTGTTCATATATCGTGATTTTTCTAGAATTTTCCAGAAACTCCGCGATATATTTTCCATGTATATATTTTAAAAATCCACAAAGTCATGAATCCGCGATAGTAGAACCGGGAATTAGCGAGGGATCACTGTATATCATCTGAAGAAGTCTAGAGTGTACGCTGACCGAAATGTGAATATGGCAGTAAAGATGAGGACAACAGTCTGAACGATGTAAATAGTGTAAATACTCCATAGATTCACTAAAAAATGACCATAGTGTAATAAAAACAAACATTTCACCCCAAGCAAGGCGGGAGTGCTACTAACATGCAAGGAATTAGAGAGAGCAAGAGTAAAGAGGGGGTGTTTGAGGAAAGGATATAGACAAGGATGGAGATCAGGATCAAGTCATCAGAAGATGTCAATTGACATTACATTTGAATATTTGAAGATGGTAGCTATCAGGGAATCAAGTAGGAGGAAGGGGGTTCCACTGTCCGGGGGAGGGGGCGAGTGAAGAAGCTGTTGGAGTAGAAGAGGCGATTACATTTAACTGTTTCAACAATGAATGGGTGGGACCGAGATGCCAACCTAGAAGCATGCTTAAATTCATGCAGTCAGGGTACCAGTGAAAATAGCTCGTCAGAGTAGTTGCCATGAAAATATTTGTAGAAAAGACAGGGAAACCACATCACATCTGTGAGAAAGTGACTGTAGACGTCAGAATCTTTATTAATAAATTTACTGCTTAGATATAATTTATACCCACACAGAAACCAACCAACCACCTGACAGTTTCTCAGATAAGAAAAAAATTTCTATTTTTTTACCGCACCCAAATGGATAAATAACATTCTTCTCACCACTGTTTTATTTATCAACTTTGACATATTGACTGATTTTTTTTTTTTTTTTTTTTTTCTGGCTTATCAACCCTTTGTGGGTTATTTAAAGCCAAGCTGAGTCATATTTTGTACTCTAAGAACAATTTTTTTTTTTTTTCGAAGGCAAGTGAATATTACATTAACAATTTTTGAGAATAACAATGATTTTTTCCAGAAACAAGTCCTACTACTTAACCCATAACTGGAGGTGAGGAGATGGATTCATCTTTCCCAAGGGTATTGCACGAAAGTGAATGTAATGAAACCAACTGGAATTTGATCTCAGCTCTCCAATTTCTCATTCTGTGCAACTATCCATTACGCCACTTGCACATCCACAAATTTTGACATAAATAAATTTATTAAAAATGGACATAATTAAAATGGACAACCACTATGACAGAAGCAAAAATACAAAAACATAAGAGAATAAGTGAACCGGTTATCATTCCTCATAAATTTGGACTTGATCAATGAAAGTAATTTTTTTTTTTTTTTGTGCACACTGACTGAAAGAGAAACATAAAAAAATAAAACACACCTAAGTCTCATCATTTTAAAGTTGAATTTCTAGATGGAACCATAAGTTCTGTGCTAAGAGTTTCTTCTTTCACACTTCTCACTTCTAGATTCTTGCTTGTAAACCAACTTTGATCTTCAAAAGTTTAAATGCAATGTCAGTCATTATCTTCTGTCTTCTCAATTTTAGTTCTTTTCTTGTCCTCTCTCCTTAATAATATTTTCTTTTTCTAATATTATTTTATACTCAGTAACCCTGTAAATCATAGTGGCTTTATTGCTTTGCTTGGGATGAAATAATTTTTAAAAAATCAATAACATATTGAGATGGTTATAGTTTTATAAACAAATCACATAATTGGTTAGTTTATTCTGTTAATTTTATTTTTTTAGCTTCTAATTTTATATTGCCTTTTTATATTTACCTTTGTTGTTTTCCTTTTTTGGGCACTTTTAAATATGTCTGTTTTTATTCCATTAATTAAATGCTGTGCCTCTAATAAATTGGGAGGATGCACGGTGGAGTAATGGATAGTGGTTCAGATTGAGGAATCTGAGAGCCAAGTTTGAATTCCAGTTGAATCCATTACATTCACTTATGTGCTAATACCCTTGGGAAAGGTATGAATCCTCTTCTTCTACCCCTAGCTATGGGTAGGACAGACCAAGTTCTATAGCCTTGGATGGCAACTGGCCTACCACAGAAAGAAATGGCAACCTACTGCGGGAAAAAATCTGCCTCATCAGTCATGTATCAAAAAATATATGATCACCTAAGTGTGTATCACACATGGCACATAACTGACTGAGCTAAGATCTTCAGCTTTTACATAATAGAAAATTCTGTTTCTACTATGTGAACAGTCCAGTGCATAGAGATGGGCAATTCTCCTTTATCTATGTTCTGTTGACTTAGAAAAGTGTTATGCACAAACAAAAAAAATTATACACAGATTGTGTTATATTTATGAATTAAAATCCTAGTTTTAAATCCTGTTCTAACTTGTCTGTATTTGTATTAGAAAAAGAGAGAAAACTTAAAACACTCAGATAAACTCCTGCCCTCCCCTCGTCCCTCAATCAAACTAAATTGACTACTGGGGATGGAATGTAGTTGGTTTGTTTAATTCATCTTTAAATGACAGATGGCCATTTTGAATATTCCTCAAATTGAGAGGGTAAGTGCTGGAGTTGGTAGAAGAGAAAATCTGTTGGCTCCACTTAGGAGCCAGGATTGACCTATGTGTGGCAGAGGTCAGTGAACTCTCTTTATTCAGAGCTCTTAAAGGTTATTGATGACATTTAGTGAGTTATACAGTTGAAGACTGAAGGGGCTTTGCTAAGATGACAGGGTGGAACTATAGATCTTGGGTTATTAACCTAATGCTCACTGATGAAATAGCAATTAACATGAAGATAGACAGTGCCATCTAAAAGAATAAGAATTTTGAACAAACTGAGCATTAAAGATTTTGCCACCAGCAAGGCGATAAATCCACTAAGATGCAGCAGAAAGGTTGATAAACTGTAAAAAAAATTTCAATCATAAGATGCAACAGGCTTCTGAGGATGAAAGACAATAGAATGAAAGAAACAGAGAGGATATTAAAAGAACACGATTCAAGGAGACCGATGACGATGATTGACATTGCATTTAACTTTTTGTAGACCATAGTTGACAGGAAAGCAAGAAACTGAAATAGATTTCCACTGGTGAGAAATGCAAGAGAAGAAACCACTAAAATAGAACTTATGGTTACTTTTAGCAATTTCAACAGGGAAATGTTGAGACCTATCTGCCAATGAAGTATTATACTTGAATTCATGAAGTTGAGGTACGAAAGAGGAAAGCTGCTAAGAACAATTTTTCATGAAAATATTTCTAGTAAAGGCACAGGAAAGTTATGCTAAGGCATATCAAAATCTTTTTCACTAAAGGCTCAAGAGCCAATCAAGGTAGAAGGTTACATAATGAGGTGTGTGATATGAATGTAAGAGTAGGAAGTGAAGATTAGAAGAATAGGTATCAACTGACCTTTAACTTAAAGGTGTATATATATATATATATATATATACACAACCAAATAACACACACACTTAACAGATACACATCTCCTTTCAAGGAATCAATAAAACTGTCAAAATGACCAAGAGAATTCAGAGCAGCATGAATCCATCCAGCTCTTATCTTAAATAACAACTTAAGAGACTGTTTGACCAAAATTCATGTTAAAAAAGTAAAATAACAAATGAAAACTACAGATAAAGTTCATTTTCTCCATCAAGACATTCGTTTCTGTAGTTCACTGCTACTAACCAGCAGGAATTTTTTTTTCTCCTGATGATGACCATGCTGTCCGAAACTAGTTGAGGAATCTAACTGAAATAATAAAAACGAAAGAATATTAATATGCAACCCAGTTTGTCTGAAGATTTTATTTTTTATTATTTTTTTATTGTTCTAAAAACACACACACACATATACATATATGGTTCAATGCTTATCATTGTCAACTGAGTTTCATAATTTCTCACTCACCAGGACTTTTGATAAAAATGTCCTGATGAGTAGGACTTGGAGTTGACATCCAATAAGCATTAAATTTTATGATTTCTGAATCAATAATTATAGCTCTAGACCAGTGTTTCCCACTTTTTTAACCCCCCCAGGATACAAACTTTTTTGTCAATACATCCCCCCCAGTCAAATTAAATTTTGATTATTTTACTGAATTCATCTTTCATAAAGATAACACTTAGGTTAAAAATAATTTTAACATTGTTTTCATTTCTATTATGATGAAAAGGCTAAAAAGAAATCTTGTATTTGATAGCTTATCTCAATGGCTGACTTACTGACTAAAGTTCTTACTCTAGGTTCCATGCTGCTTAGAAGTAATTATAGATCTCATTGTTTTGTAATTTGCAGTCAGTTTCTTTGTTTAGTAAGAAGCTGTGCAACTGCATTGAAACCACATTCAGCCATATTGGAGGTTGGAAAAGCAATGAAGAAAAGTTTGATAGCTTTCTACAGCTTTAGATACCTTTCAGGAATTTCCTTTTGTAGCCAATATTGAATAATTTTTGAAAATTTGAAAAAAATAAAAATAAAAAAAATGGATAAATGCTCACCGCCCTCCTGAGTATGTTCACGAGCCCCCAAATGGAAAAAAACCCCTCTCTGTGCCCTCTTTCAACATAACAGCCCACAAGGGGGCACTATTTCCCACATTGGGAAACACTATTATAGATAACTCTCAAGTACTTTATTGGCAGAAATTCTGTTCACCTTGATATAGTGTTTTTTTCTTTTTTCAAGTGTAGCTTAGATGTGGCACTAGGCCGAAAGTAGGGAGGCACCCACTGAGAATCAAACTCGCTACTCAGTTGTAATTGTTCTAGTGATACGAGCTTGCTAGCCATTACACCGCCTCGAGGTGCCCATTGTTCACCTTGATATGTGATATTGTATAATTTTACATATATTAATAGCTAGCATTATTATTTTTACACACATATTAAGGCGGCCTTGTTGTCTATCCTCCCTTGCAGACAGGTGTGCTGGCCATTATGATCAATTAGACAATGAGAAAACTATATGGCTGGAGAATACTATACACCTGGAAATTAAATAAAGGTGTTGAGTTTGAAATTTCCTAAAGGTTACCTGGATGAATAGACACTTGAAGAAGCCATTTTGTTGCAATGGCCGAAATGAGAGTAACATCAAAGATGCAAACGTTAGTCTGTCTGTAAAAGATATAAACAACAAAATGTGCAATACTTTGCTACTTGCATTTTTTCATTTTATGAATGGCTAGAAATGTTAGCTTGTTAGGTGTATAAGTTGAATTTGCGAGGATGATATAGACATTTAATTGTCTTAATGGTGGAAAATGGATGCTGGAAAAAACTTTTCTGATTCTACTTTCTACTATTAGGCGCCTTGTTCTTTCTTTCTGTTACAATGTTGTGATATTTAGAATCAAATTTGTGATGAACTTTTGGTAAATAAAGCAGGGCAGCTTGTATTGCATGAAAAAGAGGAACCTTTACAAACATTTGTCATTACTATACAAACAAGAAGCCGAACTTTGACCTTGCCCTTGTTAGTAAAACTGGTGGAGATATTTGCCAGTGTAAATCAACACTTTGACATAACAGTTTTATTTAAAATGTGAACTCATCAGTGAATTGTAGGCTAACAATTTCACTGCATTCAGTGAACTCTACAAGAAAGGCTATACAAAAGGTTGAGGAATATGGACAGTGCATACAAATTTATATATTAGGTTGGAACAAAAGTACTTAGTATTTTTTAAGTCTTTCAAAGTTAATACAGTGTAACCCAGATATAAGAGAGTTGTCAGGACCGGAGAAGAAGTCCCTTATATCCGGGTTTCTCTTATATCCGGGTTTGGCCTATTTTATATACATTAACACAGGCTCTAATTTGGGACCAGAGAAAATCTCTCTTATATCCGGGTCTCTTATATCCAGGTTACACTGTATTTAGATATTTGAACATAGATTAATTCAACTCTATATGAGGTGCATTCCAGAAGTTTCGAGATATTTTAGAAAAGATATTTATATCCAAGGAGTACAATTTCCTTCAAAGTTAGATCCTTTGACTTCCGTGCACCTGTTGTAGCACCCCCAACCACTTCTATCTCTTAATAATGTGTTGTTTTGTTTTTTTTTTCTCATATTCTCTCACTCAGTAACACCTTATGTCTTAGTGGCTTTGTTGCTTTGCTTGGGGTGACATGATTTAAAAACAAAATTAAAAATATGATAAAACCTGTTTAACATGCTTTAATGCATTGGTGCAGAAAATATGTTCCCGTGAGTTGCATCTGACCTGTGGTGTGTATAAATGTGGCACATGAAAAGCATTTTTAAGCAAATTTTTCTTTTGTGCTTTATTTGATTTCAATTTTCTTTTTTGAATAAAATTTTAGTAAATGTACAAATGGAAATAAATGACAAATCTTTGATAATTTATTCATTTCATTGAATGTTCATAAGAAATTACCAAATTTCTAGACAACAAGGTTACAATATCGTTTCATAGGAGCCAACAGTTCACTGCAGTTCTATCAGTCTCAGATTCCATAGTTTAATTCAACTCTATACAACATGCATTCCAAGGGTTTTAAGGCCTTTTCAGGAGAGACATTTATTTGTTTCAAAGCAATACAAAACTCTATTCTCTTTTAAAGTGGGACGCCTCAAACTTCAAAGCACTTGTTGTAGCACTCCAGCCATTCTGTGAAGATCCCTTGGAAGCCATCCAAAGTGAAGGCATCCAGGACACTTGTCAAAAACCTCCTTCATCTTCTCAACTGTCCAGGATGTATAGATAGGTTGAGGGACAATTTTAATGCCCTTTTCTGACAACACATACATACATAAATACACACATATCTCTCTATATATATATATATATATATATATATATATATATATATATATATATATATATATATAATAAATTATTTATTTAAAAAATATGATTCCAAAAGCATTTTGGAATCATATTTTTAAATAAATAATTATATTTATGCTCTACTTTTGTATCGAGCACTATTTTTAAAAAATAATAACTAAAATACTAAGGGACTTTGGATTATTTACCTAACCAGTTCCTTCCTATTTTCTATATATTTTCACACACACACATATATATATATATATATATATATAAGTTGTAACCTCTGTCTGTTTATCAAACTCCTCCTAAGGTTTTGGGGATAGACCCCCCATAACCATATATATTCTGAAACTACATTACCCAGGGGACTTGGAAAAGTATATTTCATTTTGATCAAAAGTGGGTAGACCCCCTCACTACTGAATTTTTTTTCCTTTGATTTAAATTAAATTTAAATTTGAACAAGGGAATGATTCCTATCCAAAATATTGGAGGAGAAAACAAGAAGATGGAGATCACATCCACAAAATCATTGAGTAATATTGAAATGCATCATTTTTCTCCACAAATTATAACAGTGATTTAAAATCAATCATCATTTTCGTTAAAAAAAAAAAAAAAGTGTGACATGTAGCAAGGTGCAGGTAATTCAGCTAGTGTGTGTGTGTGTATATATATATATATATAATATATATATATATATATACACACACACACACACACTAAGTGCATTTCAGAAGTTTCAAGGCTTTTTCAGAGGAGACATTGATTAATTTCAAAGAAATACAAAACTCTAATCTCCTTCAAAGTAGAATCCTCTGACTTCTATGCACTTGTTGAAGTGTCCCAGCCACTCTGTGAAGACCCTATGGAAGCCATCCAAAGTGAAGACATCCAGAACCCTTGTCACAATCTCCTTCATCTTCTCAATGTCTTCAAAACAACTGCTCCTAAGGTTCTCCTTCAGGTTAGGTAGCAACCGAAAGTCACTAGTTTATGGACTGTATGGTCTATAAAACATTCTAATGAAAGTCTCTTACCAGCTTGAAAACAAATATACATTCTTTTTTTTTTCTATTTTGTGTGCAAAATGTCTGTTAAGAATTTTAAAGTTCAAAGGCAGCGTCTATCAGCCATTGGGTAATTCGTTCAGTAGAAATTTACATCAACATAATTTTTTTTTTTTTTTAATTATAACTGGCAAGAAATCAAGGCCTGTCTAAAAGTGCTTAACCAAAAAGCTATCTTATCAGATCAGTTACGATGGATTTGAACATTAGATACGTTTAACTTATAACCTGAAAAAAAAGAAAAGTGATTGTACTGTTCTTTTTCTATTTAATAAAATTTATATTTTTAATTCCAGGCTTAATTTTTGTTTATATTCTCTTATTTTACAGATTTTAAAATTTCAATAATGTTTCACATGTTGAGGAAGCTTCAGGGCTGATTTCATCATTTTGTCATGGTTTATGTTTGCATATTAACAATTGTTAACTGTTTGTTCCTTTCGTCTCAGACTTTTGTATAATAAAGAATTAGAAACTTGGCAAAATTTTCACAATCTGGGAAAGCGAAAATGAATTGGCCATTATACAAAGAGATGATAAAAATTTGTTGTCAAGATCCGATTCTCCAAATCTGACCAAATATTTTTTTGATTTTATATTTTTTTATAAGCAAGGGCTCTTTTGATGAACTTTGAATTTTTAAGATTACTACCATATCTGGGCTAGATCAGCCCCATCCTCGCCTGTCTCAATAGAGTTCAAAGGTGTCTTTGCAGACAAAAGATAAGCCTCTCGCTTCTCTATTTCTATTTTCATGGCGTGTTCTGACGAGCTACGTTCCTTAATTTCCTCAGCCCTTGACCTTTACAACTGGGACCTGCCATGCCACGTCCACAAGAGTGAATCATCCCTATCCCTTTTGTATTTTCAATTAGAAGTAGGTTCCACTTGGATAGCTTCTTCCCAACAACTGCTGCTTTGTGGAACAAACTCTTGCAAGATGTTTTCCCAATCACTACAATTCTGACCCTCTTCAAGTCTACAGTTAACTGTTATCTTTCCTACATAACCCTCTGAACTCCACTTTTCTTATACAACACCACACAATAACCTTCTACTTTGAGTGGTTCTTGAGCATTGTATTGGGTTTGTATTTCATTTGGGGGTGGTAAGCATTTATCCATCCCCCCCCCCAAAAAAAAAATTCAAAAATTATTCAATATTGGCCACAAAAGGAAACAGCCTATCGCCTCTGAGTGTTGACTTCAATATTCATTTTTATATTTATATTTATGTATGCTCTATCTCTGATATTGAGCACTTTATCCCATAAATATAGCACACCTTAAAACTATATTTCTTCATTTACTTTATATATAGTGAGGCAAAAGTCAGGCATCATAAAGGTTAATGGATAGGTCAAAGAGTTCCTGTTGAGTGGCAACTGAGGTCACCAGACCTCAGAACCCTTGGATTTCTGTGGGGCCATTTGAAATCAGTTGTTTATCAGCCACAATCAAAAAATATTGAACTTAAATAAAAAAGAATTAAATATAAATGCAGTAAAATGACAGAGGAAACTTGCCAATGTGTTAATGAATCAGGCAGGCACAGAATTAAAATGTGTTTTGAAAAAAGAGGAGGACATTTTGAACAGCACATATAGCAATTAAATAACTAGTAAATAAAATTTTCATGTGGAATTATTTTTTTAATTAATTTAACCCTATGATGTGTGGCTTATGCCTCACCCTGTGTGTGTGTGTGTGTGTATATATATATATATATATATATATATATATATATATATATATATATATAATGTGTGTGTAAAAGGTTTGTCACTTAGCTAACTGATAAAACCTTCAGCATTCTGACTTGAGAGTTTTTTAGACAGATCTGTCTGGTCAGGGGGTTAGAGAGAGAGAGGTGACTCCCATATGTGCCACTGTACCTGGAAACCATACCATAAAAAAAAACAAAAATTTTGAGTGAAATTGGTTAGATGGACCTATTCAGAAGCTGTTGATGCTTGTGCTAGCACAAACTCACAAGTCATTATGACCGAGGCTTTGAGCTTACAAGTTTTGTTCAAACTGCTGATCATGCCAGATTATGCACTCTCTCTCTCTCACAAACTTTAACCCGTCATTATAAACTACAGGCGTAGTTGTTTTTTTAGTTTATGCAGCATAGTATCTTTGTGTTATTGATAATTCTGATTTTTGTGTTTGTTGTGTTAGTTGGTGATGTGTGATTTAATTCAGCTGTTATTGATTAAATGGCAAGTTCATTGATGTGATAATGTATTGATCATGTAACCAATGTATGTGTTCTTTGAATTGTTATTATTATTATTCTCCAAGTGGGTAAGCAGTACATGGAAAAAAGCATGGCACCCAACAGCATATGTGAACCTGTGACAATTTAAAACTGCCAAAGAAAATACAATAGACCCAACCCTGTGAAAACTAAAATAAAACTCTTTCTTAACGCATTATGAAAGCTGAAATACTTCAGAAGATTTTCGACAATAGCTGTTCAGATTCTCCCTGGAAACTAGACAAACAGAATGAAACCATAGAAAAATTAAATTAAAAATAACAT